>QTSX02003645.1:0-306294 GCA_014839935.2 Entomophthora muscae
TATTAAATATAACTTAATTAAGTTACTCCTTATTTTTAATTCTTGCTTTGATCTGTTTATGGATATTCAATTAATATTTTTTCACACCCAATATCCCAATTATAGATTTTTTATTTCTTAGTTAGTTGTTTTTGGTTTTACCACACCCATTTTAGAATACCCAAAATAATTTCCACCCATTTTCCCATATTTTACGCCAAATTAAGCACCCAACACAATATTTTTAAAATTTAAATTCAGATCTTGTGTCTTATTTTAGATACCTTAGTATTATTTTGATTACAACCCATTGCACAAACTGATTGAGTGATTTTGTTTACATATTGAGTTGCTATTGTGTTTTGTTTTTGGATTGAGTTTTGACACACCATGCTTGGGTGTATTTTGTCACCAATTCACATAGTAAACATATGTACACCAAAAGCCAACTCACACCATTTTGTTTGTGAATCAATGTATTTCAGATTGTATTTTGAATGGTTTTGCTTTGCATGTGAGCCCTTTGTTACTGTGTTGACCCATTTTACCTATTAACGCCAATAAACCCTGTTAACAGAGTGTATATTTTAACCTGAGAGTTGGATTTTGTTTAAATCTGAAATCATTTTGTTTAAATTTGAAGTATTTTTGCTTGTTGCCATAGCTTTTAAAACTACTTTACTATGGAAGCTACTATAGAATTTATTATTAAAAATAATGTTGACACTCATAAATTTTGTTTATTTGCTTTTGATCATCTGTTGGGGTGGATTTAAGCAAATTAGAGTGGCGCAATTAAGCCTAGATTAATATGTCACCTCATATAAAGAATATCATAAGTGACATTGTTGACACTTTGCCCTTTTCAATACTGAAGACTACTTTCTTAACAACTTCACATATACAGAATGGTAAAATATCATATTGCCACTACCCAAATATTGTTTTTAATAAAAGAATAAAGAAATTTGATACTTTTTTTTACTTATTTTCATATGTTTTTTTTTAATTTTTATATGTGAACAAAAATACACAGAAAATGGTTAATTTTTGCTAGTCTGCATAAATTTAATTAAGCATACTATGAGTAAAACATAGTAAATTTTTAAAAAAATTTTGACAGTGACAATGTTGTCAAAAACAATGTCTACAATTTTTGTAATTGACAGTGAGAATTCAGCTTTTTTTACTAATTGTCACTCATAATGTTGACGCTTTTCAGTTCTCACATATAAAACTTTATGTTTTACATAATAAAAACTTCTCATTTTTGATATATTGTATTTTTGACTTTTCTCTTCCATATTTGTTATTTTTAAATAAAATCCATATCTAAATATAATCCTTTTGCATATTTCTCTTAACCTTTAATTTTTTATTTAAAACTGTAATAAATTAAAACCTATACAAGTATTTTTTACCTTTTAAATGCCAAGAAAAGCCATCTAAGATTTACTTTTTACATATTATGCTTTTTAAGTTGTGTCAGAATTTCTGGATATTGACTAATTAACAGTTTTAAAAAAATAACACAGGCCAGCAGTTAATTGCTCTTAGGAAGGGTTTCAACAAAATAATGCAGGCCGCAGGTTTGTGGGATCAGTGATCAAATCATATCCTGGCATCAACATACTCATGCATAACAATTAATTAATGGTATATGCAATTACTGCTCATTATTTAATCCACCTCAACCACCACCTCAAACATGCTTCCCATAATAATTACTATTATAAAACTTTAAATGAATCCTATAACAAGAGGGCCGTCATATGAACCGTCATCTGCATTACATCTAGAATAGTCTAACATGGACTGGGCCGTCAGGCCAACCACTCTAAGATAAAATGCTTTGAGCCTATTGTATTAGAGTAGCTCTGATTTAGTGAAACAATCATCTTGGTGAACTAGTAGCCAAACACTGGCTAGCTAGCCCTAGATTTGGCCCAGGAAGACAGAAAGGATACCAATATGTGGAAGATGTCAAGCTAACCTTCTGTTAAAACTACCCCAAAAGGATGGGACTCCTGCCGTGTGGACCTAATGCTACTTCAGTCTCTTTTAGCATTGTGAGCTAACTTGGATAAAACTCAGGCAGGCAGGCTGCCTTAAAGCCAGTCCATTAGAATAAAAGACTGATGATTCCTTAACAACTTGATGATTGATCTAAGTCTTATTTCCTTAATGCAATCCTCTGCTAGGCTTTAAGTGGAGAACAAAAGATGAACCTGTTGTCATACAGTATAATTATCTATAGTAAAATATAGAGATAACTAGTTATAACACTATATTCAAAAGTAGGAAGAACCGCCCCAAATCCTCTGGGCCTTGGGCCCTGTCAGACTTGCTACTTCTGATAGCAACAAATATTCTGGGCCAAAGCTTACGCCAAAGTCACAGGTTCTCTGTAATTTCCTAATGTTAGAAGACTTAGGATATCATCTGGCAGATGATAAAATACCATGGTCTGCAATTTTCTGACAAGTTGTTTTGTTTGTTTTTTTACATACATTGCTTTATTTTAAACCCTTTTACTTATTATTTTAGGACAAAAACACTTCCAAACAGCCCAAAGGAACCAAGCGTTTTTCAAAGCCAACCAAACCCACCAAAAAAAGCCTGTCTCATATAAGGAGGCCACTCCAAAACAATCCCCAAAGCCCTCCCCTAAGCCCTCTCCTGAGAAGAGCCCTGCTCACTCCACTGGGGGAGAGGAATCTGATGGCTTCCTTACGGACCACACATTTTACAACTTGGCTTCTGACAAGGAGCCAACCAAGAAGAAGCGCTCAGCCCAAAAGTCCCCACCCAAGGATAAGTCTCCTGCACATGAGGATCACCACAATAAGCCCCCTTCTGCTTCCCCACAACCACCAAACTCCCCCCTTCAAGATCATCTGGGGATGATTCAAAGCCCCGCCCCAATTACTTCCCTGGCTTCCACAATGCTCCTGCTAGCCCCTGGGAACCTCTGTTGGCCCACAACATCTGCAATGTTGACAGCAAATTTAAGGTCCCCTCTTTATTGCCCAAACACTTCCCAATCAGGAGCATAAAGGGTGGGTCGGTCATGGTGGTCAATGGGTATATTTTCTCTTGCAACAATGCCAACCAGGGCTTCAAAAGCCGCCATTACACCTGCAAGGACTGCTCCTGCCCAGTGTGGCTCAACATTGAGTGCTGTGACTTGGTCCAAACCATCAAGGGCAAGTATACCTGCATCATACCAAATACCACCATAGCCCACCTCCTCAAGCTGTATCTTGTCCAGGTGATGCCAACCCCCAAAGATCTTTCTGCCACCCAGCTGACTGTGCTTGCTTGCAAGTACCTCTCCCCAACCAACTTGAAAAGGGTGCCAACCCACAATCAGTTGGTCAAGTTTGTAAGTGATAGGCGTCAAGCCTCCAATACCCTGGCCAAGAGTGCCACTAAAATTGAAGACCTGGTCCTCACAGATGCCCTCAAAAAAACTGAAGATGGTGATATGGTCATGCTCCATGACAATGAGCAGGAAGTGGAGGATAGAATTTTAGCCTACGCCAAAAACCAAAACCTGGAGCAGCTCAATACTGCTACCATCTGGCTGTGCAACGGCACATTTGCTACTTCCCCTCTCTCTTTAAGCAGCTTTGGGTTCCACATAGGCAGTTTAATGACCAGGTTATCCCTTCTTGTGTTCTTTCTCCTTCCTGGTGCCAAGACTGAAGTATACACCAGAGCCTTCAAGATTGTCCAGGATGCTTTGAGCTCCCCTCCCACCAACCAGCTTCCCCCTCCCACTCACACCACAAGGGCAAATCCCTCCTCCGCTGAGAAGGATGAGTTGACCCTAGCCGCTGAGCAGCTAGCTCATGCACGCTCACTTGAGCCAAAGGGTATCATAATGGACTTTGAGCAAGCTCAGTTCAGAGCCTTCAAGGCCACCTTCAATGGAGAAGTCCAGGGCTGCTTCTTCCATTTTAGGCAGGCTCTCATTAAGAATCTCAAGAGTGAGAAGGACCTTTTTGAGAAGTATCTTAACAATGGTAAGGGGAAGTGCCGCTTTGCCCTGACTCAGTTTGCTGCCTTGGCTTTTGTGCGCCCAGAGCATACTAGGATTAGCTTTGAGGCCCTCCTGGAGGACGCTTACATCAAAGAAGACTCCACCATCATCAAAGGTTACTTGGATTACTTCCAGCGCCAATGGGTGGGCAAAAAGGTGACTGCCCAGAGAGGTAGGAGCGGGGCCACTGCCCCTTGGAATTGCCAGGGAGCCTGCCTCAAGTGAGATGAAGACCACCTCTAGCCTTGATGTTTGGCATAAGCACCTGAAGGTGAAGTTTGGGTCAAACCCCAAATATAACAAGCTCTTCCCAAAGCTACAGGAGGAGCAGGCCTGGACTGTCTCCAAGTTTTGCAACCTGGCCAACCGGGTGGCCCCCAAGAAGCAAAATTCCAAGGAGCAGGACTACCAGGAGGACATTCATAAGGCGGTAAAGAAAAGGTATAATGTGGCAGAGATTAAGAAGTACCTTGAGGACGTTGCTACTGCTCTTGCTGGTGGCTTTGATTAGCTTAATAAACCTTGCTTTGTGTGTATATTTTTTACTTTTAAACTTTTAATTTTTTAATTTATTTAAAGTTTACTAAGCTTTTTTATGTATAAATGGTAAGTTTCAGATACAGTTTCAATGTGGTTTAGTAAGAAATATCTTAAATTTTGTTAATTTATCTTTAAGGCATGAGATGTTTCCAGTTATGCTTATATGAATTGTAATAATTTTTAATAGAATTTTCTTATATTTTGTAGTTATTATTTTATATAAAATATCTTTATTTTTGGTTCATTGGAATTTTAATTTTTATGGAAATAAAAATAATTTTATAATGAAGAGTGTAATTTACATAGTAAAATGAAAAATAGTTTCTTATATCTCCTTATTCTTATCACTTATAATATTTTTTATTACAGTTTTGAACTCTCTGGGGTCATTTTAGTATAATAAAGCATTTTTAAAAATATTTTTTTATATCAAGAATGTTTATGGTAAAGTGTTTTGTTAATTAAAAAAGTATTGACATCCAGGAAACAACATTAAGTAAAACCGGGTTGTCACTTTACTATAGTGTCAACATTGAAAGTGTCAACATGGCCACTGTTAACATTTTTAATGTTGACATGGGCGCTGTTGCACTCAAGAGGATTCAATAATGGGGAATATGGCAGGAGGAAGAGAAGTCTCATTGGACAATCAGTAAGCTGGTGGCTGGAGGTGTGGCTGTTTTTGTTGATGGGGGGAACTTGGACACAACCAGATCCACTTTGTGGAGCCTGACATTATCCAACACAACCATTTTGGCTATACTGCGGAAATTGAACTGGAGATACTCCTTGAAAGTTTGGAGAAATACAAGAAATGTCCTGCTATTATGGGAACCCTTGATCATCTGATACTGGTCCAACCTGCAAGGACCAAGAAGTGCTACCATGAAATAGGTCTGGGAATGGACAGCTGCATGATGGGCTACGCCGTCCTTGGACCCCTTCTTGACCCACCCATGCTTAGACCTGAGTGATGAGGAAAACAACAATTTGTTGATTAGAAGAACTGAACATTCCAAGTCTCCTTTAGTGCCAGATATGTCTTGGCATAAATGTGTCAATCCTCAATGGTCTTCTCATTGTTTCTGTTGAACGGCAAAACTCCCAGTACTTTTCAGTAGAAGCGCAAATCAATCATTGCTTTGTAAACAAGGGATTTAGAAACAGAAGCCCAAACTCTGTGAAGAGCATTGATTGGACAGCAAGTGAGTCCAGGTGGCAATCCTTGGTAACCCACTGCTTGATTGCCTTGAGATGGGTGGGCTGAAGTAGGCTGGGCTTCTGCTTAGCCTTGGCAGATTTTGCAATTTGACTGGTGTTGCCATACTTGGTGTTGATGTTGGCAATGTATCTCACTGTGATACCAAATTGGGATGCAATATCCCAAACTGCCATTCCCCTGTTCAAGCAGTTGAGGAGAGCTTCACACTCACTATCTGTCAACCAACGCCGGCCCTTGGCAGGTACCATAGCACCCTGGCTAGCAGGCTTGATACAGGGGATGGAGACCTTTGTATAGAAGGTGGGATCACTTTTGGTTGCGCTGGCGCCGTCAATGGTGGCATAAGACACAGGCACAGATGGCTCTTTGGTGGTGGCCAATGGCTCATATGAGGTATCAAAAAGCAGGGCAGGAAATAGCAACTCTTGGATCAAGAGTGTGGGGCCAGGTGACAACTAGGTACACAGTGGAGGTGTATGTAACCTCATTATTCCCAATGACCTTTGTGTATGAGACTTTGGTTTCAGGCCTTAAGAGCAGCTTCTGTCTTGGATTAAGACTACTCTTCCTGGCTTGAGATGCAGGAGGTGGTTAGCTGGCGCTGACACCTTGAGAGGCCTGTGTGTTGACATGACTCCCCTTGAGTTGGGTTCTGGGTCTGTTCTTGGACCCTCTGGGATGCCCTTGTGGACAGGCTGCACTGCAGGCTGGTGCAGGAGCTGGTTGGGAATGTTATTGACAGTTTATAAAAATAAAATAAAAAATATATTTTAGATTAAATATGTATTTATTTAGATTTATTGGTTAGTTGTGGGTAGTTATTTTCTCTTGAGTTAGCCTTGAATAGTAACAGTATTTCTATACCCATTATTTGACATGAATAATATTGTATACTTTCTGGGTTTGGATGATTTTAAAGTTAAATCACTTTTTATGTCTAAACATGTTTATTGCAATTGAATTTTTCATTTTATTTTAGTCATAGTGAAGCTTCTTGATTTGGGTTGATGTTTCTTAGTTTGCTTACTGTACATTAAATTTGGTTTCCAGTTCATGCAATTAATATCTGAGTTTAATAGTGGCATTCAAAAGTGATTTGAAATTTGGTTCATGGATTTGAAAATCCTGCAGTTTCAAAAAACATAGTAACCTTAATGAAAATGGTTGATGGATTTGAACGCTTCAAAAATGATCCCAGTTAATTCATTTTGTCCATTGGAAATATACAGTTTGACTTGAACTTTTCAAAGTGTCTATGAGTTCCTGCATTTTAAAATATTCAAATAAAGATACAAAGAATTCAATTTAATTAAAAAGGCTATTCCGCAAAAATGATTCAAAATTTGGACCAAGGATTTGGCAATTCTGAATTTTTACGTTTAGGTTCTGAATTTACAGTATAGCTTGTGATAGAATTATTTGTTGATATTAGATATTTGATGACACATCTAATTTGGCATCACTGAGCAGTACACAATTTCAAATGACACATTTTGTGCCCTGCTCCAAACTCACAAAAAAAATCTGCATGAATTGTGATGTGACCAAGCACAATCTTGTGTGGTTTTGTGTTGTGTCTGATATATAAGTATGTAAGCTATTTCTTTCAATTATAGTAGATATTTATAATTTTTGATTGTTGTTTTAATATAATTATCTAAAGAAAACTTTGGTACAATCAAATCTAACATTGTGAGGTAATGGCAGCTAAAGCTTTAATAAATTCAATTAAAAAAATAAAGTCCCATAACTGAACTTCCTCTAATTTTACATCCTGTGCCTTGCATAAAATGACACCATCTGTTTCACCTTTAAGAACCATTCCAATTTTACATCCTGTGCCCTTTCACAAAATGAAATCATCTTTTTCATCCATGAAAACCATCTTCCTTTTATATTTTGTGATCTACACAATGGATTGAGGCACAAATTGTGGCCTACTCCAAAAGTTGTGACACAAAATCACATGGATTGTTTTGTGAACCAATCCAAAACATCCAAAAAAATGGGTTTGTGACACTGTGTTTGCACAATTGCTATTTCCGCTCTTCCCTAGACAGGACTGATCAGACTATACTGTTATCCAACCAAACCATTTATTCAAGATGAACAGAGCCAATTACAAGCAGTATCTTAAAGGCTTAAACCAATTCAATTAAATACATGAATTTATAGCTCCTCTTTATTCTTGATAGTCAATTGTTACAGCCTGCTATTTAGTCAACAGTTTCCTGGTATTTTTACTGGCAGGTTAGCTTTCAAAGCCAAGTGAAAAATCTATCTTGGTTGCTTTGACATAAAACAATGACAACTCTTGCTCATGCTTAAAACCTTAGCCAGTATATATCCAGCTGTAGAAAGGCTGTTTAAAATTATGATGTGATGTATTAAAACTTTACACAATAACCTAACTGATGCAGCCCATTCAATATCCTACCATTGCTAATAAAAGCTACAAACCCCACAGCCATTATCTTATTGACCATTAGTCTTTTTTTTAAAAAAGTTTCTTTATTGTGGAAATTTTTTGGGGATAAGGGGGATCTATTCCAGAGTCTCCCATAGAAAGGTACTCATACAGATACCAGATTAGGAGCTATATCTGCCCAGCTGAACACAAGGTGTCCTGTTGAGCAGTCACAGTAAATAAGGTATGCCTTTTGAAGGAGTTGTCACACTTAGTTCTTACCTCCAGGTATTGATTTCAAGGACATAGAGACTCTATCTAAGGTAGAAGTCACTATGGACATGAAAACATCCATAACTGGCTGCAGATTCAGGGCTTTGTCATGGTAGTTTCCATAATGCTGAAAATAAACCAGCCCAGTTGGAAGACAAGAAAATCTGGGAGACAATTGAAAAAATTAACAGAATTAGCAGACTTGGATCAAACTGATGATTGGAAATGGGTCACATCAGCTCCAGTTAATCAGCAGGATCTGATTATCCCTGCTAAACTGACACTGATAAATAGACATAATTGGAGGGTCATCCATTACAACCTTATTTATCAGAAAGGTCATCAGAAATTAATCATACAAGGGTTTTTTGCTTCCTGGACAAGATACATGTTGCAATAATGGGAAAGTGTGGGGTTCCTGTCCACCAGTCCCCAAGTGTGTCCTGGATTGTAGCCAGGGACTGGCTGGAAGGGGTTGTCATTCTCTAGTAAAGGAAAATGTATCTCAGAAATATGAATAGAGGTTGAAATGGGCTTTTATTTACTCTAAGAAGGAAGATCCCCTTATAAACCTTCTGGTATATGGCCCAGGGGGTCAAGGAAACAATATGAATTTTCCAATACTTAGAGTCCTCCAACCATATCTTGGACTCCTTGTACTTGGTCTTGAACTTCTGCACCTCAGTCTTGGATGTCTGCTCCTCAGTCTTGGAATCCTTCTCCTTAAATTTGAACTCTGGCGCCGCGCTTAGGATCCAGCTTCCTATTCTTGGGCTCCTGCTCTGTTATCTTGGGTTGTATCAGTCCAACCAAGCTCCTTCTGGTGATCAAAAGGCTTCCAAAACCTCTTGGCAGAAACTCAGAAGACCTGGGAAAGACCTCCAAAAGACTTCCAAAAGACCTTGAAAAGACCCTCCAAAAAGATCTGGTAACTTTTCAGCCAGACCCCTTCTTATAGTGTCCTTTTCCCAATGTTTCTGCCTTCAAAATGGCTTTCTTCATAAGCTTAAACCATTGCTGCTCACTTTTTCCTATAATAGCTTAAGCTTACATACTTAATTTTTCAAAAGCTTAAAGTATTAATTCACTATTTCCTTGCTTATACTTTAAGGTTTTTGCTTCCAACCAATCATTTTCATCAGGAAACCTGCCAGAACTCAACCAATGAATGTAGAGTGCAGAAATAGACCATTTCTGAAGTTCCACCAGGATCCAACTATGAAAATAATTTCCACAGCTCAAACTGCTCAAATTGACAACTCTTTGCACACCAAAACGTTAACCAGTTCACTATTTCAGCACCAGTATTCCCTGTATTCAACCTGAACCAATTTAAATAGTAGAATACTATTTAAATTGTTTTTTCTGGACCTCTTCAACGTTTTCCCCATATATTTACAAATATTGTAAAATCCAAGGAAAACGTCTCATCAAAACAACTTTGTATCCCGCTCTTATAGCAACATACCTTAGCCTATCCTAGGAAGTTAATAAATAAATATCTTACCCACACTTCTATCCACATTCCTTCTTGATTTTAATACTAAACCAAGGCAAAATATTCCACATCTTCCCACTTTGGCAAATCAATTTGGCAAAATCTTGGCTCATTTCTCTGGACCACCAGTTCTTCACCATCATCTTCAGATCTTTCAGCCAGCTCATATTCCAGCTCTTCAGCTTAACCAGCAATCAGTCCATTAACTTCATAAGTCCTCTGGCTACTCCTGCAACACAATCTTCTGGTCCTTTTTCCAACCTGCATCATGATAAGCTAGTCCTGCATCATAATCTTCTGGTCCTCCAGCTTATTCTCAACCAGTTCCTCAACAAATCCTCACTAGGAACCTCCTTAGTTCCCTCTGCATATTGAACCATATTGGTTCCCACAATTCAATATGAATCAACAGTCTGTCAACTAGCCTTCACTGTGTCCAACCAGTCCCTCTTGCTATTCTTCTCTGTTAATTCTGTGAACCACCTTGGTTCTTTATCTCAGTCCCCATTACCAATACTGGTTGACCCAGGCATGAGTCTACATTGAACTGGTGTTTGACTGGGCCCTCAAAAGTGGCAATTCACTTAGGCCATTCAACCATAGATCAATGTCTATGTGTTATCTTCACTCACCCAGGTGATTAAGTCTTGGCTTTCAGTTGCAGAGTAATCAGCTCTACTTCCCAGAGGCCTGACCACACCAAGTTCTGCAGCTTGCTTCCCCAAGCAAGCCGCCTTGGTGACACCTCTGAGCAAGTCTATACCCTCCAATGCTCACTTTGAGTTCCCCCAAAGCTTCCATAGGGATATAAACAAGGACACCCTACCAGTCTGTTAGGTAGGATGCTTGCTCACAGACCTCCTGTAAGCATATTAGGGTACCTAGAGCCCTCTGAGCTCTTTCCCTCCCTGGCAGCCTGCGTTACCCGCCAGGGGTCCAAAACCTACTCCCCCCAAACAGACAAAGTTCTCTGCTTGCTATTTCAGTCTTTGTCCTTCCGCAGCCACAGCTTCCTGTGGGGTGAAGCACTATAGCCCAAAGAAGCCAATCCCTTCTGCTGGGTGGAGGCAACATCTGGCTCTGGTAGTCCTTTGCTACCTACCAGGCAGGCCTTACTTACCCTAGTAGACCATGTTACCTACTAGGCTCACCTCACTTACCCTAGTAGTCCTATGTTACCTACTAGGCTCACCTTACTTACCCCTAGTAGTCCTATGTTACCTACTAGGCTCACCTTACTTACCCCTAGTAGTCCTATGTTACCTACTAGGCTCACCTTCAACAAACAACCAAACTTTTTCTTGGCCAACATTAGCCCCTCCTGCAAACCACCAAACATGTGGATAATCACATACAAACTAGGAGCCATAGATTCAGGTGGTATTGATGAGTAAAAAAGTTGGTACATATTGTTGCAACATCTTCAATTACTCCCTCTTGGGGAATTAACACCCAGAATAGATCACCAAATGGTTCACCAGCCAGACAGTAAACTGGTGGCACCATTATCATTCAACCATCTATGACAGAGATCACCCAATCCAGATCCTAAATGGAACACAACTTGAATAATCCTTGTGACCCAAGAGGAACATTACTTAGATAAGCCCCATGACGTACATAGACGGCATGTGGCTTATCAGGATGTTATATATTCTTCTATATTCATATCCAATAAAGTAGCATTCTCTTCTTAAATCTTCCCGTTATCTTGCTTATTATAATTCCTAGAAGTATAAACTTGACAGTGGTAGCACAGGTAGGTTATCCATACCTACCCGACTCAAAGGAAAAAATCCTCCTAAGAAAAGGACCCAAGCAATGGTACTACCTAACAGCTGGAGAGACTACAAAGAAGGACAAGATATTCCCACAGGCCTCATTATCTACAACAATATCCTTGTAACCATTGAACAATACAACACTCTCAAAGCCTACAGATTTTTACCCACAGTGTTGACCACAAAAGGACCACAGCAGACTGAGATATCCAATATTGTATTCCAGCACCTGCATACAGCTGAAATTGGCGCCTTTGTGGGACTACGCTAGGAAAACGCCTCTCTTTGGATCAACAGTACACAAAGCAAATTTGAGCAATTGGACTACCCTAAAGACTCTGAATCAGTGAAATTGCCCTTTGTGTCACAGGAACCACATCACATTTTTCAAGTGGATGGCTAACCAAACACCCTAATCAAAAAGAAAACTGGGAAATGTTCAAAGCCACCTTCCTCAAAAGTTCTCCATGAAGGATTCCAACGTATTAATCATGACAGAACTTTGAACCTTCAAGATGACAGGAACAATTGAGGAGTACATTGCTGCATACAAAGACCTACTTGACTGCACACCCAACACCATCAACTTTGATGAACCTGGTCCACGTTTGGACTTCTACAATGGCCTTCCAACACACATTAGATGTCAGTTTGACATAACCTGCTGCAAGAACCTTGAAGACGTATTATTGGAAGGAAAATGTGCAGCACAAAAATCTGACAGCTTACATGCAACCAACAAGCGCAAAGAGAGTTCTTCAGAAAATAAGAATCCTTGACCTAATAAGCAGAACAACCAAGCCAACAACACCCATCCTCAAACTGGGAATCACACTGCACAAGCCAACCAGGCAAGCACCAAAGATACCAACAAGGAGGGAAAAGCTCAGGGGAGTGCTTAGGCAAGCCGCCCTTCCCCAACCTAGAAGGCACATTGTGAAATCCCTGGCTTTTTGACTTGACAATTCAGCCATCAATCTTATTGATTGGAATCTGAAAAGATACTCAGAATAAATTAATGTTTGGCTCAGATGCTGATGCCCCAGCAATATTTGGTGGCACTAAGGCTGAACTGTTTCAAGAATTAAGAATGATCTTTTCTGACCCAAAATCAATAGACTGATCCACCCTTAATCTAATCCAAACCAAGTATCCACATTTGATCAATCCAGCAGTGCAGCGGCACAACCCTAAAATATCCAAGTTCTCCATAGGAGCTGAAAACTTGGCTTTTAATGCACTTTCATGTGCTCATCTCAATTATCATAACCACAATATTGGTTGGTCTATGGTTTAACCCAGTTATTCCTACATTGGCTGGGGTTGAATCCCAAAAACTCCTTGATATATTTTTCATATGTTATTTTATTATACTCTACAATGGAGTAGATCCCACCCATATGATATGAGATGGATGGACTGGTTTTCAGGAAGAAAGCCACAATAGCAGCTTGGCATTACAGCTTACATCACACTCACCTTAGGATAAGGTCAGGAGAATAAAAGATGCAATAACAACAACTCTGCAATGGAGCATTGGGTGAGATGCCTTTTGGGGAAACACTATTCAGTAATACCCCAATACTTAGGCTGGTCCAGCCCTAGGATTCTTGGGTCAATTACCCATGAGATAACAATCCTATAAAATGATATTTTTCTAACAATAATAAAGATTCTACTCTTGCTCTCTTCAATTATACTCTTCCTTAAGGTTTATCTGCGTTTATAGATAGTAAGGCTGTGTTTTGGTCTGCCTAGATAAAAAAGGTATTTTGAAGTTAGTAACAGTGTATTGACGTCCTTAGTCTTCAAACAAGGAACTGATACTTTCTTCCCTAAAAGCAAACCAACCAAATCTCCTCTTTCCAAAGTTGAGACTTGTACAGGGACCAGGATATGGATTCAATCACCATGATCCAAGTACCCTCTAGCAATCCTCTACTGTTTGCTGCCCAAACTGGAAATAAACTCCTCACTTATCCTTTCCAATTTTGCAGATATCAGGGCACCACACTATTTGACACTGGAGCAGATCAATCCCTAGTTGACAAGAAATTTGCCAACCTTGTGAATCTACCAACCACTCAAAGTAATATCAGTAGAGTCATTATGGCAGATAACAGAAGCACACCAGTCACTCAAGAGGCAAAACCTTTCTGGGCCCAAATTGGAGACATGCAAATGTCAAAACCGCAGGCTCAACCCACCAGCAAGGTTCCAAGTAAGCAGGTTTGCAACCTGCAATACAATTATCCAGTCACTTGGAGCCAGACTAGGAAATCAACTCAAATTACCAAATCCAACAATATCAACAGATGATGATCCTTTATGGTGGATACCTTGTTTTGGAGCTTGACTCATTACCAGGATCAAGCCACCCCCCTCTTCCATCCAGCTGTGTGATCACCAATCATGTTCCTGTTATCCTTGATTCACATGAACTATATAATCACTATCTCACAATAAAGATTATTATCTATCTTCTAAATATTTTCCCCGTGTAACTCTGCTAAAACAGCACAGTTACAACACAAACCACGCTCAGTGGCCCAATTATACCAGTCCCTAAGTATGATGTTATACTTGGCCTGGACTGGATGAGAAAGAACAAACCTCAAATTGACTGGGATAGTGCTACTCTTATCATACAACAAGGAGAGGTACATCACCATGTTTACCCAACCCACTTTGATACACTTATGAGGGACCATGTATTCATTAAAATCATGGAAACAGAAGAGGAAACCAACCCTAGCAAAATCAATTGGAGTACCTGCACATATGAGGTCATCCACTTTAAAAATACAGAGACTTGGGATGAAAAGGACCCTATCTGAGATCAGCTAGTTAACAAGTTCCCCACTGTCTTACAAGAAATGCTACTAGGACTACCTCCTGACTGCAGCATACAACACAAAATCAACCTCAAAGGTAGTGTAACCAAAGCACAACTTATCTATTGCCTCACACCACAAGAAGACAACACACTAAAGGCTTACCTTGACAAAGCCCTTGAAAAAGGACTCATAAGTCCATCAAAGTCACCTTTTGGTGCTGCTGTCTTCTTTGTGGCAAAGAAAGATGGAGGCCTCTGCCTGGTCACAGACTACAGGGCCCTCAACAAGGTCACAATAAAGAACAGGTATCCCATGCTCCTAATTGATGACCTTTTTGATGCCCTGGGGGGGTCCCAAATCTTCACAAAAATTGTTTTGACAGCAGGTTATCACCAAATTTGCGTGAAACCTGAAGACATTCCAAAGACCCATTTAGAGCTAAATATGGATACTTTGAATGTGTTGTTCTCAATCTTGGCATGACAAATTCTCCCAGTACCTTTATGTCCTTCATGAACAATG
Organism: Entomophthora muscae; assembly: GCA_014839935.2. NCBI lineage: Eukaryota > Fungi > Entomophthoromycota > Entomophthoromycetes > Entomophthorales > Entomophthoraceae > Entomophthora > Entomophthora muscae. The sequence goes on from QTSX02003645.1 coordinate 15,105, forward strand.
TTTTCAAGGAACAGATTATAAAATAAACAATTATCTACTTGGAAGCATCATCATTTACGGTCCCAACCTGGAACAACACTGGGAAGACGTCTGCCTGGTCCTTCGCACCCTCAAAGAGAACCAAAGGGTGTAAACCTGTAAAAGTGCAAATTCTTCTTGACAGAACTTCCATTCCTTGGTCACATTATCAGAAAGTACTGAATCAAACCAGACCCAGACAAGATAAACGCCATAACTGAGATGCCAGCTCCAAAAAGTAAGAGTGAACTCCGCACTTTCCTTGGAATGGTAGCCTACGTAAGAAGGTTCATCCCTGATTGGGGTGCCCTAACAGCCCCCCTGTCTGCCATCACGGACAAAACAAACAAGTTTGTCTGGACACTGCTACGTGATCAACACTTCTGCCAACTAAAAGAACACATGGTCACCACCCCTATCCTCCAATACCCAAATTTTGAGGGAATCTATTAGCTAGAAACCAATGCTTCTGATTATGCCATAGGAGGAGTACTCCATATCCAAACGGCAGAAAAAGACTTCCTCCCAAAGGCATATGAATCAAGGAAGTTATCAGACAGCAGATAAAGATATCTCATACACAACAAGGAGTTGGTAACCATCATATACTGCCTCATGATGTGACAATGCTATCTGGAAGGAGCCCAAACGTTTAAAGTACTCACTGACCACAAGTTGCTGATATTCTTCAAAACACAACAACACTTGTCAAGAAGACAAGCAGAATGGATGAATCTCATACAGAGATACCCCATGAAAATCAAATATAAGCCAGGAAAGGAAATGCATACTGCAGATGCTCTGTCAAGGCTATATAGTAAACATGTACTCTGCACTGATGGCAACCCTAACTGGCCCATGTTAATCATGGGGAATCTCCAGGAAGGGTTTCCACCTGGCCCCCTAATAGACATCCAAGAGAAGGTCCTCAAGAACAAACATCTGTTCAAAAACGTATATGGTACATTACACCACATAATTCCAATGGTGATACCTTACCCTACATCCTGTCAACACAAAATATTGACACAATCCTCTAATACCACAGAGATCTGGTACACACCTGTATCAGGAACTTGCACAAATAACTCAAGACACGCTAATGGTAGCCCAACATGCTAGATGATATCAGAGAGGTCTGGAACAATGAAAATTCTGTGAGAAGTACACCCAAACCAAAGCACAACCCAAGTCAGTAGTACCTGTATCCATCACACAACCCTTCAAGGTATGGTCACTGGATATTGTGGGACCAATGCCTGGCAAAACAAGGGCAAGAAGTACATTATCACAGCTATCAACTATACAACTAGATAACCTTTAGCACAAGCTACAAAAGAACACAAAGGAAACAATTTAAGACAATTTATTGGTAAAAAAATAATATCCAAGTTTGGAAACCTGACCTCTTGATCACAGATGGAGGCACCAAACTTAAAGCCATTGACACCAACATTTACCTTGCCAAAAATGAGATAAACCACATCACAGCTAGCCCATATCACCCTCAAGAAAATGGACAAGTAGAAAGACTAAACAGCGCTCTAGTAGAAGCCCTCAGTAAGTTATCTGCTAACAATCCAAAGGCCTGGGTCAACATGCTCCCAGCAGCGCTCATGGTCTTTAGAACACAAGTTAACCACAATACAGGCAGAAGTCCTTATGAGCTTGTCTATGGACAAAAACCCGCTCTCATTAGTACATACGCAGAACCAAAATTACCTCTTCCCAAAAAGGTGCCAGACAACTGGGACCCCAATGTATTACAAGCCAGAAAAGACCAAGAGGAAATGGAACGCCAAAGGGTCAAAAGGGAAGCAATCCCATTGCAACAAGAGAGATTCCAAGTTGGGGACAAAATCTGGGTTGCCAACCACAACCAACACAAATTGGACCCAGGATTACATGGACCAGGCATTGTCATGGAAGTCAAGCCCAATAACACCTACCTCATCAAAGGAATTAGAGCTTGGAATGAACTGAAACATATGCACCACAATTGACTCTGCCTATTGTAAAGTATGCAGTCTGGGTGCTGATTTCTACAAATAGTTAATCTACTACTTCTTTATCTTAATACTATACCTATTGTGGTATAGTGACAGCCTGGGTAAGGACAGAAGAATATAAGAAGATAATAAGACAAAACTAGTGTTTATTTAGATAGTATTGCACTTATATAGTGTGAGGCGGGGGAATTGCCACCAGAGGCAGGGAGGCACAGACAGGATGACTTCCCTAATGAAGGAGAGTGGATTGGCACAGCTAAAAGTCCCCCGCAAAAGAACAACCACTTCCACATGGCTTTCCTTAAGGAGGTAGATATAAATAACTTTGCCATTCTATTTATAATCCCGGAAGTAAATACTGTGCCTTGTGCGCATTTGAGAGGCAACCCAAATACCAGTTTTAGAGGCGTTTTAAACGTCTTTATCACTAGTAAAATCAGGATGCAATAGCGCAAACGCGCAATTGTTCTGTTGCTTAATCCCTAGATGGACAACTTTACGTCTAATCCATTCAGGATCTGCAACATTTCCCTCCACTGGATTAGATAACAGATTTAAAAGTGGCTGGCGTCTCAAGGTGACGGCTATGGTGAACAGTCCCTCTAGAAGAGTCACAAGAAAAGTCCTGAAGAAGGTGCAAGTGGTAATTCCAAAGAGGTGCAAGCATACCAGGCCAGTGGAGGTGGTGAAGGCGGCAGAGAAGCAGGTAGTCCTTAATGATGTGGATGGAAGCTATCTGGACTTGGGAGTTCACCTAGATCAGCTACTGGTGCCTCAGATGGCCTTAGTGGGGACATACCCATTGTTTGCTGTGCTGTTTCTAGCTTTGAGTGAGCCCAGGGAGGTGACAGGAACTGGGTTGCAAAGGGGTAACAGTATCCATTGGTGGTTCTCCATGTGGGCGGCAGAAGAATACTTGGAGGCTCAGCTGAAGGAATTCCAATTTGGGGGTCAAGGACTCTCAGTCTTGCAACAGGGGACGGTATCCAACATAGTGAAGTCAGTCCTGTGCACTTGGGCAACACCTGGGGTTACCAAGGCTCAACCAGTCAGTTGGAAAACCTTTGACAACTTTGAGCAACGTCTTTGGCAAGCCTTCCAGGAAGTGTTGAAGTCATAAACAGTGGAGGGGACTGCTCATCTAGTACCAATGATGATGGCTGGCAACCTTGTTCTTTGAGGAACCAACCGCTGGGATACCAAGCGGGAGGAAAACATGGGGGTCTTCCTTGAGTGGGCCTTATTGGTATTCTACGGGGTGGGTGGTCAGGTCCCAGTAGAGTATGCCCTTTGTGAGAGTCTTCTGTGGGACTGTATCTTATTGGGGGTCGCCTTTCCTGTGGACATTAGGGTCAATTGTGTGTCTTGCTTGGTGGGTTTTTTTTGCCCAATCCTTGGTCATTGGCTTTGAAGATCTTTAGGCAACCAGTTGTGTTTCTCAGCTGTCATTCAGGTGGTAGAACATTTGGTGCAGTACTGGAAGAGTCTTGTCAGTCTCCAATAAACACCTTGTTCTTTTATTCTTATTCCTCATGCTTTGGTGCAACACTATTGCAAACAGGATAACAACCCATGAAATTTTTTAATTAGGCTTTTGTTTTTTCGGGTTATTGTCCTCATTGGGACTTACTCTTGGTCACTAGGAGCAGCACACATATACTGAGTGTGTACTCTAGTGATCAATTGCCCAGAATGGGGATCCTTAAGGGTGTAGGAGTCAGGGCCATTCTTCTGGATAACTTGAACTGGGCCTTGCCAAAGGGAGGCAAGTTTGGATTTGCAGCTGTACCCTCTATTTCTGAAGAAGTTGACTGAGTCTCCTACCAGGTAAGTGGGTAAGGCGGGGCGTTTGGATGCAGCTTGTTCTAGGTCCTGCAACTTATGGTTTAAGTTTACAGTGTAGGCCTCTGATTTCAAGCAAATAAGAGTTTGAACCAGCTTGTTGAGGTACACCTCTGGGAACACAGCCAGGCTGGGCTTTACCAAGGAATATAGTGAAGTGGGAAGTCCTGGTTGCCGGTTGTAGAACAGTTGGAAGGGCGGCTTTCCAGTGGCCCAATGGTACCCAATGTTGTATGCAAAGGTGGCCGCAGGCAGGAAGGTATCCCATTCAGTCTCACGTTGGTGACTGAGCTTCCGGAGTATCTGGACCAGAATCCCATTAGTGCACTCTACCATGCCATTTGTCTGTGGGTGATAAGAAGTGGATAGTGTCCCACAAATTTCCATCAGTTGGTTGAGGCAGGGGATGATATAACTGGTGAAGTTGTCCATTTTCTGTCAGCAGAATCTGGGGGCAACCATGTTTTTATATGATATTCTCCAGGATGAACGTTGCTGTCACCAGTGCAGATTGGTTGGGGATTGCCTTGGCCACTACCCATTTAGTCAGATGGTCAACTACCACAATGATGAACTTATTGCAACTGTTGGTAGCTAGCAGGGGACCCACTACGTCAATGGCTACAGTATGGAAGGCAAACCCAGGATGCACAAGGCTGTGTTTAAGCTTGGTAACCTTAGGTCTCTCAATGTTGCATTCATGACAGTTGGCTAGTGTATCTACTATGTCAGTGTGCATTCCTTCCCAGAAGCAGTGCTGCTGTAGCAGAGCTAACGTCTTCTGTATGCCACCACAGCCAGTAGTCTTGTGAGCGGCCACCACTGAGTCCATGTGTAGGGATGGGTGTATGTAGGTAAGCTAAGAGTCTCCACAAAGCTTCAGGAGTTGTCCTGTAGAGACTTTGGTATCAACAGTTAACTTCTTGAGAGCTCTCTGTATCTATACTGGCTCCTCCCCCCCACAAAGAAGGATCCTTCATAGGCTTGTCATAGAGAATGTCAGCCATGGGGGATACTAAAGCAACAGTGGGAAGGCGGGAGAGATAGTCAGCATTCTGGTGGGCTTCTCTGGCTTGATGAATGATTTTGTAGTCATAAGCCTGAAGTTTAATGGCCCAATGCGCCAGACGTCCTTTGGAGTCCTTGAGGGTCTTCAGCCATTGCAAGGAGGCATGGTCTGTTACAACTGTGAAATGTACCCCATGGAGATAGACTCTGAATTTTTGATAGGAGTATATCACAGTCAGACACTCTTGTTTGGTGACAGTTTAGTTTCTCTTGTGAAGATTAAGCGTATGCAAGCAGTATCTAACAGGGTGTTCAAGTCTGTCAGAGTCCAGTTGGGAGAAAACCCCCAATTGCAGTCAGACTAGCATCTGTATGAACCACCAACAGCTTGGAAAAGTCAGGGTAGGCCATTGCAGGAGCTGCAGTCAGTGTTTCCTTAAGAGTAGCACTTGCTGTCTTATAAGCTAGGCCCCAGAAGAAGCCCACATCAGTTTGAAGGAGTTGAAACAGTGTACTGCCCAGGGAAGCAAGGTTTGAGATAAAGGGGCAATATTAGCCAGCCAATCCTGGTAAGACCTGGATGTCCATCCTGCTTATAGTCACCTGAATCTTCTTAATGGCCTCTACCTTGAGAGTTACAGGACAAGGGCCATCACAACTGATGATGAACCCAAGGAATTCCAAGAGCTCATTAAAGAAGTTGCATTTCTTTGGATTCAGCTTAAGTGTAGCAGCCAACATACGTTTGAACACTTCTTCCAGGGGATCCAGGTGTTTGTTATAAATGCAAGAGAAGATGTTAATATCATCCAGATAGACCAGGACACATGAGGGTTTGAGGTTCCCCATCACAGCATCCATAGCTTGTTGGAAGGTGGCTGGGGCATTAGAGAGACCCTGAGACATCCTGATAGGTTGGAACAGCCTTTGCTTGGCAAGGATGACACAATTCTCTGGGTCATCTGGAGGGAGATTAATCTGCCAGTAGCCAGGTATCAGGTCCATGGCCAAGAAGAACTTTGATGTGGGGGCCCAGTAGACAAGATCTTCTTGCATTCTCACAGTGCAAGAATCCAATATTTCTGATTGAGAGGCAAAGTTAACCAGTGGAGGGGCATCAGAAGGCTCTGTTGTAAAGGAACAACAAGTGCCAGGGTCAGGCACAGGCTTGTCAAGGGGAGAGGAATGGGGAGAGAGGAGGGAGATGAAACCACAAATGCAGCCAAGGATTTCTCCTTGTCCTGGCTGCTTAGTAGTTTTTTGAGTGATCCTTGTTGTACTCCTCAATGCCAGAATCATCAGTGAATTCTTCCTTTCTCTGACTAGCCTGAGATTTACTTGCTTCAGAACCATCAGGAGTGATGGAGGGATTGCTATCAAGTTCCCAGGGAGACTCCAGGGTACCTGCTGAAGGTGCAATGAAGGAGACATCCTCTTCATTGCTTCTGTGACAGTGGTGAGAGTCAGGAAGGGGCAATGTAGTAAGGATCTTCTGAGAGGGGGAAATATCAGCTTTAGCATTACCATGCAATCCCATTAGAGTATCAGGGGTACTAATTTCTGAGGCATCTTCAAGGTGCTTGCTTAGTTGGTCCTTAAGGGAGTCAAGGAGAGCATGTTGATCATCTAACTCATCTAGCCACTCTTTCTTTTCCTGAAAGGCCAGAACTAATTATTATCCAGAAACCCCATCCGTCTCTCTTGAGCCTTTATAGTATCCTGAAGAGCAGAGAATCCCATGGTGCAGCTTTTATGGATATCTTTGGGCTTAGGAGTTTTATGTTGATGATCATAGAACTCCAGGGCAAAATGTTGATTCATCTGGGTGAGTACCAAGGGAGAAAGTACATGTTCTATCTTGCTCATCCATAGAACCATTCCAGAGTGGGAGTGAACAGCTTCTGATATATTTTGAGCAAGGTTTGGGGGGCCAGAGCAGCTATCAGTTTGGAGGGTTCCATAATTAAGGGAGATTCCATTGGGAGGACAACCAGAAGGAGAAGGAGGAGAATATTGACAGCATACTTCCTTCATCAAGGAAGGCTCCAAGGAGCAGGAGACGCGGTTCATGCCAGTTGCTTCAGCCACAGGGTCAGGATGGATTGGTATTAAGGAGGTAAGGGCTTTTTCAATGGAGTTCATCCAGGAGATCATACTTGATTGGGAGCTGGCAATTTCCAAAAGTTGTTGGCAGTTAGGCAACCACTGGCTTAGTCCTGGTTGACCATAGGAAGAGCCATGGAGTCTACCAGATAGAGATCCAGAAGCAGTGAAGGTTGATCCTGGAGTGGGTTGGGCAGAAGGAGCCACAGGTATAGGCAAGGACATCTCTCCCTCAACAAAAACAAGGCTGCAGGGGTAGGAAGAGAGAGAGTTGTGGTTTGAAGAAGCCATGAGTGCCAATGTTGTAAAGTATGCAGCCTGGGTGCTGATTTCTACAAATAGTTAGTCTACTACTTCTTTATCTTAATACTATACCTATTGTGGTATAGTGACAGCCTGGGTAAGGACAGAAGAATATAAGAAGATAATAAGACAAAACTAGTGTTTATTTAGATAGTATCACACTTATATAGTGTGAGGCGGGGGAATTTCCACCAGAGGCAGGGAGGCACAGACAGGAGGACTTCCCTAATGGAGGAGAGTGGATTGGCACAGCTAAAAGTCCCGTGCAAGAGAATAACCGCTTTCACACGGCTTTCCTTAAGGAGGTAGATATAAATAACTTTGTTGTTCTATTTATAATCCCGGAAGTAAAGCCTGTGCCTTGTGCGCATTCAAGAGGCAACCTAAATACCCGTTTTAGAGGCGTTTTAAACGTCTTTATCACTAGTAAAATCAGGATGCAATAACGCAATCACACAATTGTTCTGTTGCTTAATCCCTAGATGGACAAATTTACATCTAATCCATTCAGGATCTGCAACACTGCCTGTGCAAAGCAAGAACAGCCCAACAAAATTCCAGACTCCCTGTTCCCAACGCCAAACTGGATCAATACCAAGCACACATCCCCAACACTCTTAAGAAATTCCCAAGGCTCTGCCTTCCAGCACCCCAGGGGAAGATGTTGCAACATCTTTGATTACTCCCTCTCAGGGAATTAACACCCCAAGTAGATCACCAAATGGTTCACCGGCCATCCAGTAAACTGGTGACACCATTATCAGTCAACCATCTATGACAGGGATCACCCAATCCAGATCCTAAAGGGAACACAACTTGAATAAGCCTCATGACCCAAGAGGAACATTACTTAGATAAGCCCCATGACATACATGGACGGCATGTGGCTTGTCATGATACTATATATTCTTCTATATTAATATTCAATAAAATATCATTCTCTTCTTAAATCTTCCCCCTATCTTATTTATTATACTTCCCAGCAGTATAAACTTGACAATATTGAAAATTTCTCATTTTTTAACTCTTAAGAGTTGAGTCCTCCAAAATCATCAATAAACCTATACACTTATCTACTTGTTTGGCATATCTCTCTTAATACATCCAGTGGTAGGTCTACTTCAATAAATTCCCTACAACCTGATTTTAAATTGGATTGTTGCAGAAAAATGGGGTCCAGCTCCTAGTTCTTCTCCCCTGGGTCCTCCCAATGTTACTCAGATGCCATTCAATGCTGACATATTTACTGTGTAAATTGAAAGCAAGACCATTGTTAACTTTCAATGTCCTGATTTTTATTCCAGAGAATCCCTGATCTTGTCTCAGGCCATCTACTTAGGTTTACTCTGGCTATCTTTAATATTTATATTAAATCCTAGAATTCCTTTGGAAATTTTACCAAGCAATATCTGTCAAGGAGCCAGCCTGTGGCAGGTTCAGGAGAACTGGCGGGCAGGCGGCCTGCGGGCCCAGTGGGGAGGGCAACCACAGGATGGGAGCTAAATTTACAATGTAAGGGATAGATTTTCTGAGCAAGGCCCAAGGAATACTGGTGGGCACCATGAAATTGCCCAGACCTGTGAGCATTATATAAAGGACACCAAACAGTTGAGTGGAGGTTGATCCAGCGGTGGCCACTGTTTCTTGCAGGCAGTTGGATCAGGGGGAAGTCATGGGTACTAAGTATGTGGGCATTTGGTTGTATTTATTGTGGAATAGTAGTGGCTGCTTGGTGTATCAGGTGCCTTCACATTCAATAAGTTCAGGCTCTCTGGTACAGGCTTCAGGTTGTGAATTAGAATTTTATCCAATGTAAACTATGAGTGAGTAGGGTTTGGGGGATATTCCGTAAAATGTACCAGGCCAAAGGGTGCTCTTGGTGAACAGTATAAATTGACTGGCCTGTCTGCTGTTTCTTGGGGTTGGCTGTAGGGGGACAGAGCCACAGAAATCAGTCTTCAAATGAAAAAGTGCTAAAATTAGGTATAGATGACCTGAGTGAACAATGGTTCATAACACTTTATTGCAGAAATGGCAATGTGCAACTTTCTGGCAGCCCCAGAGTATAAGTATGCCCACCAGCTATGGGAAAACTTTTGCACAATCTTTCAGGTTGGGTGGTAGCATTTACCAGGGTTTGTAAATCTTCAGTGGCATCCAAAGTATATGATTCATCATTGGCTGGGCTGGAACTGTAACAAACCCAAATGACAGTTGTTTTCTAAAAACCCACTATTGAATAACAGATTTTCCCTTTTCTGTTCTTCATCCAATCATCTCTCTCCTTCCATATTCATTATGGACTTTTATATTTTCCCTTAAATACCTACCATGATAGCTCCCTGGGAGTTACCTTGGTTTCCTAAAAATTATAATAAAATAAGGGTAAAAACAACAAAAACTACCAATTGGCATAAAAATCTATATTTTGAAATTGATTTTAAATTTCAAAAAAATAAAATTTATGCAGAATCATTTTCTCTTGTTGTTTGAGGAAATACTTCAGCTAAGTTTTCCCCAAATTTTACTACTCACTTTTGCAATCCTTCTGACCATATTTAATAGTTACCAGAGCCTGCAGTTGTTGCCTGCCCAAAACTGGTTCCTTTCAATAATGGTCTCTGTGGGTTGGGGCCTGGCCTGGTCCACCTTGCCCAATGCCTTTGTGGTAAGGTGGAGCACTGACCCCATTCTTCACAGGAACATGGAATCTTGATTTCCTTCTTCAAGACATAAGATTTGTCATCATTTAGCAGCTCTTGTTCTCAGGGAATTTCCTGCAGCACTTTATTGGTGGTGGCCTGGGTTATTACAGGGATATTGCTTGGGTTGGCGCTCCTATTGAGTAGGCTAAAATGACTCAAAGGGTAATGTTCAGTTGTAGAATGCGCCTCATGAGTAGGTTTTAGAGGTTTCTCCAAGGTTTAATCCATTCTTGACTCTAGCCCAGAAAAACGCAGGCATCAGGCTGGCAGACTGTAGGGTTTGGGGTTTGAATCCTGGGAATGGGATACCAACTTAAGAATCAGTCATAAATTACTGTCACCTGTGACAATATCTGAAGCCCCATTAGTGGTTAATAAACAACTCTATGTGGGGTTAGGTGCTTATCCCTTACCTCTTAGACACTAATTCATACTATCCTGTAATTCTAGTCACAGGCTTTGCCCCTGTAGACCATGTTCTCCCTAGCTGTGTGTATGGCTCCAATGTGCTATGATAATGATGTAACTGTAATATTTTAGCTCAGTTACAAAGGGGAAAATGGTTGGAGACTAGATAATATTTTTTATTTAAAGATATAAGTTATATATTTCTTGTGTATCAGGATAACAGGAAAATGATTATGGAGATCACTCAATTGGATGGTTAGGAAGGTGGCTTGGTACTTGTAATGACTCAAGCACTAAATTGAGCTATCCATCACAAGGGATCATTGTCTGGTTGTGTTGTTGGATTTGGATATTTGACTCAACCTCATCATTTTGCTTTGGTCCACTGGTAAGTCAGGTTGTAGGTCACAAACCTGCTTACTTAGAAACTTTCTGGGGGTTGACCATGTTGTTTTGACAGTAAATAATTTCCTGCAGCTTTAACAAGAGAATATGTAGAGATTTGGTAAATGGGTACCTTTTGCATGTCAGTTTTGTGGTAAAATGCTGATTTCTCTAAATTTCAGGCTCCAGGCCTTTTGAATGGATGCACAAGAGAAATATATGTGATCAATACTGGCTAATTCCCCTTCAATTGGCTGTTAGTCTACCCATATAGGTTTGATTTGCTATATTGACAAGATATTTCAAAATATATCCATGTCCTTGACTTGAGGTTCCAAGGCATTATGAAGGCTTCCCTTTAGTATGGTTATAACCTAGGGAAGATTATAAATAATTGTATTTAGCCTAAATTTATTTACCTGCTGGAAGGCAATGCCTAAAAGTGTCCATTACAATTCAAGCAGAAGCATAACTTATTTTTAAAAGAAAGTGATGATATGCAGTGTTATTGCTGATAATCAATCTAAGGTTATTAGTACAAGAGCTTCAATACATTAGTCATCATACACTAAAAGCTCTTTCAGGACTTCAGAATAATATGGTAGACTTGACCATCATTCCCCTGACTGATTGGCTCCAGACAGCCAATTACCACAGAGCTGTCAAGCTTAAAGGAGTACCAGTTGATCCCATCCATAGCTTCAGGTAATAAGAATATTGATAAATACCCCAAAGCTTGATTGTTATTCACTGCTGGACTTCTTATTAGCTCAAATCTAAGCCATTAAGCTTGATAATTCTTGAATACTATTGCAGGACGTGCTTCTGCCAATAAGCTTGATGATTCTTTTATGTGATAGCAGAACGCGCCTCTGCCAGACATTTGCGCCTGGACTTGAATCAGAACACACAAAAAATATGAAAAGCTGTTTAGAAGAACAATACAGAATGTAAAAACCCATTGACAGGGTAATTAAATCTTGTGTATGTGTGAATTTTAGATGAGATGATGCCAAGACCCTGTTACAATAGGCTAAGGTCTATTAATTAATTGAAGTTCCATGCCAGACTGGCATGGCTGCCTAACTCCGGGGGGCTGAAACTAGAAGTCTGGGGAATAGATAGGCTGACTAGTAAGAGTTAGAAGCGTCAGATAATAATCTGGAAAGAGGGCTTATCCACCCTATAAAAGGTTCTCTCCTTATTAGAGATTGAGCAGAATATTCACCCTTATAAATAAAGAAACTACTTCTCTATCAGTGTATCACTACTAGCTGCTGCCTAGTAGTCAAAAGTACCCAAGTAGAGCACAACACTGTCTACTTTCAGACCCAGTGTATTTTCTCCTACGGACCAACAGGACACTGCCAGGCTGTAGTTGTATCCTAGACCCAATCGGTAGCTAAAAATTGTTGCCATACAATCTCCTATCAACATACCTATTATAAATGAAAAACAATAAAGATCTAATCCTCAAGACTAGATATCTTGAAAATCTCTAAAAGCACGTCTTGATACACAATAATATATTCATAAGAATATGTACAATATTCCCTAGTAAAAATACAAACAGTAGGGTATGACTTCTCAAAAGTGGCATCTTAAAATATGCCATCTCAAAAAACACTATCTCAAAAGTAGTAGTAGATATGACATCACAATTTAAAGTATTACAAATAAGAAAGTCACTATATCAACAGGTGCTTATACTTGATGCTCAAAAGCATACAAAATAAATAATTCAACATCAATAGAAATACTAAAAAAGACCTCAGCATTTCAAAATTATAATAATTTCAAAGCTGTGAGGCCAACTCCTGACAAGGTTCTGCACAAAATACCCTGTACCTCTCAATTCAGTTATCCTGGCACTCAAAGCCAGATTCAGAAGCCAACCAAAGTTATCAAACAAGATAACATGGACCAATAAAACTCTTGATCCAGGGGTAAACTTGATTTAGCACCTTGCTTATTAGTAGTATCAAGCCTCCCTGCCTGTCCAAGTGATTGATCAGCAGGAATCTTGCTTCTCCTAAGCAACTAACTACAGCTATATAATTTTGCACATCTCAATAAAGATAATTATCTAATTTTGCAATATTTGCCCCTTGTAACTCTACTAATACAGAACAGTTACAGCATAAGAATAGGGCCAATTATTTTAAACTAGCTTGCATAAAGTGCCAAAATTAAGGTAATTAAAGAAGCTCTTTTAGCAAAAATATCTATAGAATATATCTTAAAAAATCTATATAAAGTAACTAAATACTAAAGAAAAGGTAAAAATTTCAAATGGAAAAGGGGGAGAGAAGAAGAGTTTATTAGAAAAAAGATTGAATGTTGGCTTAATTTTCAACTGATATGACTTGGAGATGCCAAAGATTTCTATCCTTTAGATAGTACGCAAAGACTGCCTTACATATATCCAGATACTTGACTACATCATTGGCTTGTGGGGGGTTGATATTCTTACTCCCCATGCCAGTCTTAAAGAGGCAGGCAGAGATAGCCTGTTGGGTCTTAAGATGAACAGCAACCTTTTCAAGCTTTGGTCTTCTTACTCTAAACCTGGTAGCAAATTGGCTAAGCCACCCTTTAAGATAAGAGGTGGTCTTAATAATTCTGTTTTTTACCTGTTTGAAGCCAGTCTAGCTACAGTACCATCTTTAAGTAATGGTAATCATCATTATTTAAGATAATGTAAGATTTTAAAAGATGAAAATGTATAGAATTAGCATGAAAATATGGACTACAAAATTTTACACAAGAGCTTAAAAAAGATGCAATAATAAATAAAAGTGAAACAAAAATAAATAAAAATAAAAAATAAACACCAATCTAAATTTTAATCTATAAAAATGTTATGACCACAAAGTGCTCATGAAACTGATCATCTTTTCCAAACTCGCCTATATAATAGAATTAAGGTTAGAGAATCTTTTTAAGAAAAAGAATGGCTAAAGCAAGTAAAACCCTTATTATATTCACAGTCAAGTTATCCTAGAAAATATATGGGGTTATATTATAAGAAAATAAGCAAAAAAACTAAATATTAGTGCTGAAACTTCCCAGTGAATTTACTACTATGCCATAAAAACAACTCAGTGAAGAACTGTCTAAGATCAAGTTGCTCTAAAGACTAGTTATCACAGCCCATACCAGAGTCTGGCTGGACTCTCACGGGGGAGACAGGCCAGGCCTGAAAGGCCATGTACGCAATTGGTGCTATTCTGAATAGGTAATTCACTGCTATAGTTAGGGGATGTCAACTTCCAGTAAGGGCACAACCTGATTGGCCAGCCCCAATACTGTGATATAAACAAACTTCAACTTGCTGAAATCTTGGACATGAGGCACATTAGGAAGGGGGGAGTAATAAGAATCTCCTTCATGGTAGGCAGAATGGTCACTCTAGGTTGTCTAGGAGGGAGATCCAAGTGATGGGGATGGAAGAACTCCAAGTCAAGAGCGCAAGGTGGTTTAACCAAAGTGACAGGAGCTGAACCAGGAGGGAACAGATAGGTGCAGTTATATTGTGTAGTAGATTCACAAATAATGCAAACATAATAATTATATTGATGCAACAATAGATAATTCCTGCAAGAAAATAAGGGGTCCTGGGCATAAAGTTGTTTATTTTATGATGTAAACAGTGAGGAGGGCTTTTTCTCCTGACTACTTATACTTACTGGAGAATGTGTAGCCTTTTGTGCCACTTGAGATCTGGTGTCATCAATTTCAGTAATACTTGCAGTTTTGTCAGGAATTTGTGCACTTGATCCTGGGGATGGATGGGAATTGGCTTGCATAACAGGAAACTTTCTTGGGCTGCAGCAAGCCAAGGTGCCACAGCTATTAATAGATACTTTAAGCAATCAAGCACCTGATTGCACAATAAAATAATCACCCTCCTGATGTATCATTTCCTAATAGTAAATGGCCCCAAATTTGCTATTAGATTTGATACCAGGGATTTGAGGCTTGTGAGCCTCTCAAATCCCAGGCTTTTTTATTTGAAAGGGGGTTTCCCTCTGGAAGACAGTTGGTAAGGGTTTTCACACAGTTGGTTTTACTATTTCCAGAGAGGCTAGTTGATTTTCCATGGTATTATGGGCCCTGACACTAGTGAGAAAAATGATTGACTGGTAATTAGAAAAAGTTTTGCAGAATTGCTTTTTATCAGCCACAAAATTAAAAAAATATACAAAAACTCATAAAGGTTAAGTTTCTGAGAACTATGTATGTAGAGAACTATATCATCAAGGATTACATAGGCATATTACAAGAAAAAACCTCTTTGCTACTCCAGAAAATATGATTGAAAGATTGGCTTTTACTTGCCAATATAATAATCACCCTATATCTTTCTGGGAAAAGGATATTTGGTCTGATGAAACCAGAGTGCTTATCAGAGGATCTCAGAGACCCAAAAATTTCTATTTCAAACTAAGGAAATTCCTCAAGACATGCTGTTTAAAATACATTGTTAAAAATAAACATGTTGGTAACATGTTTGGGGATGCTTTACAGCTAATAAAAGAGTAGAGATCCAGTTGATAACTGGGAAAATTGATTATGTTGTATAAAGAAGGACCCTTGATTGAAATCTCTGCTCTTGTATGAGGAATCTGTAAGATCTAGTCAATTATATCTTCATGCAAGATAAAACCACTGTTCACAAAGCCAATATTATTAAAGAGTATTTGAATTATAAACCAATTTCTTTTCTGAGTTGTCCTCCCCAAATATCCAGACTTAAGTTTTATTAAACATATTTGGGATGCTATTAAGTCTAGTTTTCCAGAAGGCTTTAAGCACTTCATAGTGAATCTGTTTTTGGAGAGGCAAAAGCGTGAGAGGCAATTTCTTTTGAAGCTTCAAGAAAATTTATCCACTCAGAACCAGAAGACTTAGTGCAGTTATCAAAGCCAAATGTGGACCAGCCAAGTTATAATTACTTGATATGGCAACAGCGCCCATGTTGACAATAATAATGTCAACAGTGGCCATGTCAACTCAAAACTCTAAATCTCCTATGTTTTTTGCTACTCGCGCTAGCTTAATTCTTTTTTTTTAAGCGTTCAGGGGTGTGAACCCAGAAAACAGGATAAAATTGTGACAATATTGACACAATTTAATATTAAGCTTAATAAAAAACTCAATTTAACCATATTTTTTCTTTATGTTTACTAATAAAAATTAGCTTATTTTTTATTTGTTTTCATGATGTAAAAGTGTCAATGTTGACACTTTTTAAGCTGAACTTATTTTTAATAACAAAACTGAAACATCTACAATAAAAAAATAAGTAAGCATTTAAAAATATTTTTTATTGAATTTTTATATTAAAAAAGACAGTGTGCATACATTTGATTGTTGAAATGTTCATGTTATAAATATTTATGTGGCACTTATTACGGCTTTAATATATTAAGTGGATTGGTGGCTAACAGTGATTCAATAATTTAAGCATGTGTTACTATGTAAGTTACTATAGAATTTATTATTAAAAAAATGTTGACACTTTTAAATGTGGTTTATTTGCTCATGATCATCCCCTGGGGTGGAGTTAAGCAAATTAGAGTGGCGCAATTAAGCCTAGATTAATATGTCACCTCATATAAAAAATGTTGTAAGTGATGTTGTCGACACTTTACCCTTTTCAATACTTGAATATAACTTCTTACCAACTTCATATAAGCACAATGGTAAAATATCACTCCACCCCCAAAATATAATTTTTATTAAAGAAATAAAGAACCTTGATACTTTTTGCACTTATTTTCATATATTTTTTTAATTTTTATATGTGAACAAAAACACACAGAAAACAATTAATTTTTGCTAGCCTGTGTAAATTTAATTAAGTGTACTATGAAAAAACATAGTAAATTTTTAAAAAAATGTCAACAGTGACAATGTTGTCAAAAATAATGTCTACAATTTTTGTAATTGACAGTGAGAATTCAGCTTTTTTACTAATTGTCACTCATAATGTTGACGCTTTTCAGTTCTCACATATAAAACTTATGTTTTACATAATAAAAACTTCTCATTTTTTTATATGTTGTATTTTTTAACTTTTCTCTTCTATATTTTTATAATTTTAAAATAAAATCTAAATTTAAATATAATACTTTCACATAAATATCTTAACTTTTAATTTTTTATTTAAAACTAAAATAAAATAAAACCTATACAAGTATTTTTTACCTTTTAAATGCCAAGAAAAGCCATCTAAGATTAACTTTTTATATATTATGCTTTTTAAGTTGTTTTGTTTGTTTTTGGACATACATTACTTTATTTTAAACCCTTTTACTTATTATTTTAGGACAAAAACACTTCCAAACAGCCCAAAGGAACCAAGTGTCCTTCAAAGCCAAACAAACCCACCAAAAAGAAGCCTGTCTCATCAAAGAAGGCCACCCCCAAACCATCCCCAAAGCCCTCCCCTGAGCCCTCTCCTGAGAAGAGCCCTGCTCACTCCACTGAGGGAGAGGAATCTGATGGCTCCCTTATGGACCACAAATTTTACAACTTGGCTTCTGACAAGGAGCCAACCAAGAAGAAGTGCTCAGCCCAAAAGTCCCCACCCAAGGATAAGTCTCCTGCACATGAGGAGCAAGACAATAAGCCCCTTTCTGTTTCCCCACAACCACCAAACTCCCCCTTTCAAGCTCATCTGGGGATGATTTAAAGCCCCGCCCCAATTACTTCCCTGGCTTCTGCCATGCTCCTGCTGGCCCCTGGGACCCTCTGTTGGCCCACAACATCTGCAACGTTGAAGGCAAATTCAAGGTTTCCTCTTCCTTGCCCAAATACTTCCCAATCATGAGTGTAAAGGGTGGGCCAGCCATGGTGGCCAATGGGTATATCTTCAGCTGCAACAATGCCAACTGGAGCTTCAAGAGCCGCCATTACACCTGTGAGAACTGCTCCTGCCTAGTGCAGCTCAACACTGAGCGCTGGGACCTGGTCCACACCATCAAGGGCAAGCATACCTGCATCATGTAAACACCACCATAGCCCGCTTTCTCAAGTGGTATCTGGTGCAGGTGATGCCCACCTCCAAAGATCTTTCTGCTACCCAGCTGGCTGTGCTTGCTTGCAAGTACCTCTCCCCAACCAACTTGAAGAGGGTGCCAACTCACAATCAGTTGGTCAAGTTTGTAAGTGATAGGCGTCAAGCCTCAAACCCCATGGCCAAGAGTGCCACCAACATCAAGGACCTTATCCTCACAGATGCCCTCAAGAAGACAGAGGATGGTGAGATGTTCCTGCTCTATGACAATGGGCAGGAAGTGGAGGATAGGATTGTAGCCTACGCCACAACCCAAAACCTGGAACAGCTGAACACTGCTACCACCTGGCTGTGTGATGGCACATTTGCTACTTGCCCCTCCCTATTCAAGCAGCTTTGGGTCCTGCATGGGCAGTTTAATGACCAGGTCATTCCCCTTGTGTTCTTTTTCCTTCCTGGTGCCAAGACTGAAGTCTACACCAGAGCCTTCAAGATTGTCCAGGATGCTTTGAGCTCCCTTCCCACCAACCAGCTCCCCCCTCCCACTCACGCCACAAGGGCAAATCCCTCCTCCGCTGAGTAGGATGAGTCCACCATAGCCGCTGAGCAGCTAGCTCATGCACGCTCACTTGAGCCAAAGGTTATCATAATGGACTTTGAGCAGGCTCAGTTCAGAGCCTATAGGCCACCTTTTATGGAGAAGTCCAGGGCTGCTTCTTCCATTTTAGGCAGGCCCTTGTCAAGAATCTCAAGAGTGAGAAGGATCTTTTCAAGAAGTATCTTAACAATGGTAAGAGGAAGTGCTGCTTTGCCCTGACTCAGTTTGCTGCCTTGGCTTTTGTGCGCCCAGAGCATACCGGGCTTGGCTTTGAGGCCCTCCTGGAGGATGTTTACATCAAGAAGCACTCCATCATCTTCAAAGGCTACCTGGATTACTTTGAGCGCCAATGGGTGGGCAAGAAGGTGACTTCCCAGAGAGGTAAGAGCAGGGCCACTGCCCCTTAGAACTGTCAAGGTGCCTGTCTCAAGGGGGAAGATGAAGACCACCTCTAGCCCTGAGGTTTGACATAAGCACCTGAAGGTAAGGTTGGGTCAAACCCCAAATATAACAAGTTCTTCTCTAAGCTACAGGAGGAGCAGGCCCAGACTGTCTCCAAGTTCTGCAACCTGGCCAACCGGGTGGCCCCCAAGAAGCAAAATTCCAAGGAGCAGGACTACCAGGAGGACGTGCAGAAGGTGGTAAAGAAAAAGTATAAGGTGGTGGAGATTAAGAAGTACCTTGATGATGTTGCCACTGCTCTTGCTGGTGGCTTTAATTAGCCAAATAAACTTTGCTTTGCTTTGCCTATATATTTTTAACTTTTAAAATTTTAATTTTTTAATTTATTTATATAGTAATAATCTTTTTAAGTATAAATGGTAAGTTTCAGATACAGTTTTAATGCGGTTTAGTAAGAAATATCTTATATTTTGTTAATTTATCTTTAAGCTATGAGATATTTTCAGTTATGCTTATATGAAGTATAATGGATTTAAATTAGAATTTCCTATATTTTGTAGTTATTATGATATATTAAATATCTTCATTTTTGGTTCATTGGAATTTTAATTTTTATGGGAATAAAAAATAATTTTATAATAAAGAGTGTAATTTACATAGTAAACTGAAAAATAGTTGCTTATATCTCCTTATTCTTTTTACTTATGATAATTTGTTTTATTGCAGTTTTTAACTCTCTGGGGTAATTTTAGTATAATAATGTATTTTAAAATATTTTTTATATCAAGAATGTTTATGGTAAAGTGTTTTGTTAATTAAAAAAGTGTCAACATCCAGGAAACAACACTAAGTAAAACCGGGCCATCACTTTACTATAGTGTCAACATTAAAAGTGTCAACATGGCCACTGTCAACATTTTTAATGTTGAAATGGGCGCTGTTGCCCTTGATATACTGTGAATTCAGAACCTTAACTTAAAAATGCAGATTGCAAAATCCTTGGTCCAAATTTCAAATCACTTTTGCGGGCAACTCAGCTGAGTGAAAATTAAAATATTTAATTATATCAACCATTTAATTTGACTTTTTTGATTTATTTAAATTAGCAAATTTTGAATCTCTTGAGAGATAACTCAACTAAAAAAAGACAAAACACAGCAAACAAATGTGGGATACATGAATCAGAAATACAGGTTTCTAGTGACCAATTTGAGATTTCCTGTATGTCAAACTAATCATAGACATCATGTGAAAATTAACAAATATGAAATTGCAAGATTGTCAAATCCAAGAACCACATTTCAAATCAAAAATAAGTGAATTCAAAAAAAGTATAATTTACAGGTGTTTCAAAAAGGATGCTAAAGGATCTAGAATGGATTTGTGCTAATTCTTTTAGGAATCATAGGCATTCTCAAAAAACACCCTGTTCCATTTTAGGGCAGCTAAAATTTAGATGTTTGAAGACAGTAGATTTCAAAAAACGCTAATGATAAAATAGAATTATATATTACAATCTATCTTATAACATTGTCTTTTCCTTGATGTGTTGATAGTTCATTTACTGTTGATTGTGTGCTTGCATTTAATTGAATAGTTTCATCTCCAGTTGCCTTGGCAATAGTAAATCAAGTTGCCTCCCCAAGACCAGCTGTGGTCATAGAGGCAACTTGATTTCATATTGCCAAGGCAACTGGAGGTGAAACTATTCAATTAAACGCAAGCACATTATCAACAGCAAATGAACTATCAACACATCAAGAAAAAGACAATGTTATAGGATAGATTGTAATATATAATTCTATTTTATTATTAGCATTTTTTGAAATCTACTGTAATCAAGTATCCTTAATAGCAATCCATTAACACATAGTGTAGTAATCCAGTGATGCCTCACTTTTGAGTTTTTTCTTTCCCCCTCCTTCCTTCCTTGAAAAGAAGTTTTATGGTCCCTGGCTATGCTGGGGGGCAAAAAAATTAAAAAAATTCTGTTTGTCAGAAGGGTAGCTCATATATTGTTATATGGTTTTGTGGTTGCTATATTAGTGATTTAGAACGCAGAATATTGTATACTTTCCAGGTTTGGATAATTTTATATTTTAATCACTTTTTATGTCTAAACATGGTTATCAAAATTGAACTTTTCATTTGATTTTACTCATGGTGGAGCTTCTTTATTTGGGTTGGTGTTTCCTAGTGTGCTTACTGCACATTCAATTTGGATTCCAGTTCCCACAATTAATATCTGAGTTTACTAGTGGCATTCAAAAGTGATTTGAATTTGGTTCTTGGATTGGAAAATCCTGCAATTCCAAAAAAGCATAGTAAACTTAATGAAAATGGTTGATAGATTTGAACACTTCAAATCTGATTCCAGTTAATTCATTTTTTCTATTGGAAATATGCAATTTGACTTGAACTTTGCAAAGTATCTATGAGTTCTCACATTTTCAAAAATCCAAATAAAAATACAAAGAATTTAATTTAATTAAAAAAGGCTATCCCGCAAAAGTGATTCAAAATTTGGACCAAGGATTTGACAATCCCGCATTTTTGCGTTCAGGTTCTGAATTTACATTACTTGATATTGTAAGGTATCTAAATATGATACATTAGGTTTCAAAGCTATGACACTAAGCAACATTGACTCAGATGGAAGCATAATAACAAGACAACAATTTTATATCAATTATCAATAAATTTGAATCCACTTCAATTCTGTTGGCATCTGAGTTGATTTTGCTTAGCACCATAGCTTTTAAGTCTACTGTAATAAAATTTAATTCTTCAATTTAATTTTTCTTGTTTCACAAGCATTTAATTTGAATCTTTTTTTATATATTTGTATAAGCTTTTGTGTTCCACCCATTTATGCTGATTTTAATTATTTTTGATTTGTAAAATCTTACACTATCTTAATTAATACTAGCAGCCTATTACTTAAGAAGGTACTGTGATAGAGTCACTATATTTTCTTATCTGATGTGCTCATCAGAAGAA
This sequence comes from Entomophthora muscae, assembly GCA_014839935.2. NCBI lineage: Eukaryota > Fungi > Entomophthoromycota > Entomophthoromycetes > Entomophthorales > Entomophthoraceae > Entomophthora > Entomophthora muscae. Next base: position 36,909 of record QTSX02003645.1, read on the forward strand.
ATGAATTTAATGAGCTTTAAAGTAATCAATGAAAGAAGCAAAGGCTGCATAGTTGATAGTAATGTAGAAAATGTACATGTATGTGCTAGAATGAAATGGCATGCTGCGCTGTTCAAGGATATTTTATGTGGATAAAATAAACAAACTGTGAGTTGCTTGAGTAAAACTAGACTAAATTGTGAGAAAAGTTTCATCATTTTGGCTCCTACTAAGGTCAAACAGAATATTGAGTTCAAAATTGTGAACAAGAAAATCATTTTTAAAGGGAAATTTGAGTAGGCAACTATTAAGAGGGCCATATAAAGCGCAGTCCAGGGGACCATCAGGGAATTGGAAGCAAGATGGATGAGCAACAGGGACAACTTGTCCAACACTGGAACAAACAAACCCAAATTTTCAGAAATTTTGTGAGAAAACTTTCTTTATTTGATGGTGAATAAGCTATCATGAAACAAGTTTCTAGAGGGGAATGGGAAAAGTTTTAAGGTAGTTTAGGGTGGGAGATTCTACAACATCTGATTGACTGGTAAGAATATTTTCAACAGTTGCAGGTCCTGCATTGGAATTCAACTCAATGATGTCATAATCTGGAAAAATTTGGCTTCCAGCAGCTCAAGGGCTACCATATCCAAATAATGTTTAACAATTAATTCTCTTGTCATAATTAATTGACAAGAAGTAGGGTATCTCCAGATTTTCCAGGGCTATTTGAGAAACTCTAGCTTTAACCTATTTTTTTGTCAATAACAACATTTCAATTTTCTAATGATTTCAGGGATTTTGCTACAGCTCTTAGTTGTTTTCCTGTCTTCTGAGGGTGTGTTATTCCTTACATTTGTCTTTCTACCATAACAGCATATGCCATAGACAACATTAGACTCTTAGTTTTCCATAATAGCCTAGGTTGCAAAGCAATTGAAGGTGTTTTGAGCAACTTGGGTTATTGCTGGTATGTTCAAATCTACAGATAGATGTTATTCTTGCCAATGTACTATACCTGTTTTATTAAAGAACACTACAGACTACAATAGAATATAGCTTTAAAGATAATTATGTTTATTGGGACTGGAGTACAATCTAGTCAGCAGATGCAATCTATCCAGGTGTAACTAAGAACTTTGTATCATCCTTTCAGGTTTCTGTATCTATATATACTGCAATAACCCTTCTTCTTGTCCTTTCAGACAGTTCTCAGTGGCTTCCTTTGCAATAGGTACATATTTGCTGTCTGCGCCTATCCTGATTGGCTGTCCTTGTCATGTGTGCTGCTACTGGCCTTTACAAGGTGTACATGGCACTTCAGCTACAGCCTACACTCCTCTTGGGCTAGCCTATGGACAATTATTGATTAGCTGTATCTTATGCGCTTATTATGGCACTAGGAAACTATGCTGTACTTGGTTGCTGCTTAGAAATGGTCCTATTTTTATCCTACTACCTGGGAGTTAGAATGCTGGTATTCCTGTTTCCCTTTTTAGGATTTAATCAGTGATCCTTTTCTGGCTGGAAATCCTTCTGCTTATTAATATGACAGCTTATATGGGAGATTATACACCATATAATAGCTGACTCAATCCAATATCAACTTGTGGATTATCCACCTATAATGCTGACCCAAATCAATAAGGTACTGATTATACACCTTATAATGCTGATCCAAACTTGATATTTCCTAGCCATTGTACATCACTTGTTTGATATGATTATATACGCCCTTCAGGCTGGGTGGGACTGAGTTGATATAATGTCCAGTAGGATGAAACAGAGGTAAAAAATTGATCATCTGATTATTAAACACCGTGTAATCAATGATAATCACTATATTGGCTAACAATTATACAGTGTATAGTCCTTATATCACTTATAATAAACTAGTGATTATACAACATATAATCACTACACATATAGGAGTGATAATCAAGTGATAATACAGTGTATAATTGCTGCATCTATTATAATAAACTAACAATTGCACAGCTTATAATTGCCATATCAATTATAATAAACTAATGGTTATATGGCGTATAATTACTATGCTTAGTTAAATGATAACCTAGTGATAAAACAGCATATAACTGATAAAGATCTGCATGCAATTATTAGCCTGATCATTTGTGGTCAATCAGTCTAATCTCACAAGGTGCCTTTGACCATTTTTATCCCTTCAGTGCTGAAAAACTCATGAAGATCAGAGATTTTTGGAAGCAGCACCGGAGTGCTTTTTAAAGATGAAAAATATCCCTTAAGTGAGTGTGATAGAAATTGAAGGATAATAAGAACCTGTCTCTAACTGGTGAAGAATAAACACCTAAATCCACATAGGGTTGATTATTAATCATCAAAAAGTCTTTTATTAACACTTGGTAAAATTTCTAAAAGAAACACTAAGATTTAACAGGAAGATTAAAAATAACCAGAGCAACCCAAGATAAATAGCTTGGGAAAAAACTAGAGAATCTTATGAGTAAACCTCAGGAAATACGGAACAAGGGCTTCTTTTTCAATCTCAACAGTAAAGATTTTAATATTTGGAGGCATTGAAGATACATTTGCATGGCCAGAGGAAGCAGACCAGGAACAGGACCCTATCTTCCCGTAAAAATTGGATTTAAAATCAAGTTGTAAGAGATATACCAGAGTAGGTCAAGAACCAGGTACATTGAGAAGTGAGATTAAAAGTTAAGATATAAGTGAGTTTTTTATTGAGAATAAAGTTTTGTCAGGATTCAGAATCCTGACAACATTTTATATCAATTTACTTGATTTTATCATGTTAAAACTCAATTTTAAATAGGTTTTTATATTAACTTAATTATATTGTGCCATTTCTAAGTGCTTTTGCAGTCCAAATATCTTTTGAACTATCTGTCTTCTTGCACATAATTGCTGATCCTCAAAAAATCATATCTCTGCACTAGAGAACCAATCTCAACGTTTAAAGGCATTCCTGAAAGCTAAGACCAAGAGAAATCTATTGGTGCCATTATTGAACCACTGTTACATGTTTCAATATACCTTCAAATGCTATATTCCTCTTGTAGCATACTTGACTCCTCTCATTCAAGAATTGATGAGTATAGATTATCTTTCCCTTTCTCTTAACCCTAATCCATCATTCTCCTTATGGTGCACTAATAAATCTTATGGTTCTTCACTCCTGTCCTTGTCTTATGAATTATCTTGTCTTGTCTCTTTATGGATCTTTTTGGATGAATTATAAGATAATTATAGTAGTCAATGGTTTGAAGTTCTGGTGGCTCATGGAATCTTATTTCCATACTTCATTCCTGACAAGTTTTTAAGTTTTAGGGTTTTTGAGGAATCAACTCTTAAGTTTTAAACATAATAAAAAAATTATTAACTCAGCAATTTTTACCCAACCCTTTGACCTCTTGGCTGTTTCATGGTTTATTATTCCAATTTATAAACAGACCAGTACAAAAAGAACCTTTGTATGATCAACTTCTGATAATCATTATGATTAATGAGGACGTATCAAATGACTTTAATATTATGTTGGATCATAAAAGTTGAATTTTCTTTGATACTTGGGGATTTTTCAGAGCTCCATAACCCATTTCCTATCAACAATTTGATTCAAGTCTGTTAAATTTAAAAATTTCTTTCCCACTCTTCTTGATTTTTGCTCTTTCTAACTGGGAAAAATAATGCCTGTAGTTAAAGGAACCACTGTGATAGTGAGCTCTTGAAGACCATAATGAAGGTATTTGCCTGGGCCTGTTTGAATCAGCCACAAGATAAATATGGTAGGAAATTATCTCATCCTGATTCTTGGAGACAACATCTTCATCTTCTGGGTTTATATTATTCTTTTTGCGCCCTCTGGTCTCCTTGGGCATCTTTTTAAGGCTGGGGATGATATAATCAAGCTTGCACTTCAGAAATATTAGAGCCCAGACATCTCTGTCCTGATTTTTGTTGGGAAGGAGGTAGAAACAAGGGAAAGAACTAAGGATCCAACCTGTTTATGAATGTTCTAAATCTGTCTATTTAGCTTTGGGAAGGTGAAAAAGTGCAAATACCCAATACACAGGGAAGTAATTTAGTAAGTTATGATGCCAATTTTAACACTTGGAAACCAGTGAATAAGGTGACAATTGGGTATACCGTCAATACTCAACAGAACACCTTTTTATTTACATTAAATTTTCTAGAATTACCTGCAAACTAAGTAAGTACATAGTACGTAAAGGTATATACAGCTATGGACATTGTTGAATGAGGCAAAACCAGGGCAGGCCAGGAGTACAACTGGGAGAAGTTTAATTGTACAGGCTCCTTATAGTTGTACTCTTTTATGGGTCCTTGGAAAGGCCTATGTGGTTTGAAGGTGTGTTGGTGGCCCCCAATACCAAGGCAGGCCGTAAGGACAGCAGAAAGGATAAGATGCTTCATATTCTATATCCTGGGGAAGGGCAGACAAAGCTTAGTGTCATTATACTTTTATTTATTTAAGCTTTTTAATGATTTATGTGATATAATTGAGGGTAGTTTAACTCAATGATAGCACAATCTATCATAAAGTTGTCGTGTATATACTTCTGGGAAGTCTAATAAATGAGATAAAGGGGAAATTTAAGAAGAGAATGATATTTTATTGGATATGAATATAGGGTATTATATAGTATCATGGAAAGCCACATGCTGTCCATGTACTTCATGGAAGTCATGGGGCTTATCTGAGTAATGTTTCTCTTAAGTCATGAGGCTTATTTAAGTTGTGTTCCTCTTAGGATCTGGGTTGTTTGATCCCTGTAATAGATGTCCAAATGATAGTAATGTCACTGACTTAATGGTTGATTGGTGCGCCATTTGATGACTTGCTTGGTGAGCTGCTTGAGGTTTTGATTCCCCAAGAGGTATTAATCAAAGATGTTGCAACATTTTCCCCTGGGGTGCTGAAAGGCGGAGCCTTGGGAATTTTCTTGAGGGAGTTGGGGAAACAGGCTTGGTATTGATCCAGTTTGGCGTTGGAAACAGGGAGTCTGGAATTTTGTTGGGCTGTTCTTGATTTACATAGGCAGAGTTGGTCATGGTGCATATTTTTCAATTCAGTTTGAGCGCCAATTCATTTTATGAGGTAGGTATTGTTGGGTTTTACCTCCATGACAATGCCTGGCCCACATAACCCTGGTTCTAACCTGTGCTAATTATGGTGGTAACCCATATTTTGTCTCCAACTTGGAATCTTTCCTGCTGTAGTGGGATTGCTTCTCTCTCAACTCTTTTTTGTTTCATGTCTTCCTGGTCTTTCCTAGCACACTGTACGTTAGGATCACTGTCATCTGACACCTTTTTTGGTAGAGGTAATTGTGGTCCTGCAATTGTACTAACAATGGCAGGCTTTTGCTCATAGACAAGTTCATATGGGCTTTTGCCTGTATTGCAGTTGAATTGTGTTCTGCATACCATGAGTGCTTTTGGTATCATGTCAACCCAGGCTTTTGCATTGTTATCAGATAACTTACTGAGAGCTTCTAACAGTGAGCTTTTTAGTTGTTCTACTTATCTATTTGCTTGCAGGTGATACAGACTGGCTGTGATGTGTCTTATTCTGTTTTTGGCAAGGTAGATATTGATGTCAATGGCCTTAAGATTGGTGCCTCTTTCCGTGATCAGGAAGTCAGGTTTCTCAAACTTGGCTAAGAATTCTTTGTCAATAAATTGTCTTACATTGTTTCCTTTGTGTTCTTTTGTAGTGTGTGCTACAGTTCATCTAGTTGCATAGTTGATAGCTGTGATAATGTACTTCTTGTCCTTGTTTTTGCCAGGCATTGGTCCCACAATATCCAGTGACCATGACTTGAAGGGTTGTGTGATGGATACAGGTACTACTGACTTGGGTGGTGCTTTGGTTTGGGCGTACTTCTCACAGACTTCACATTGTTCCAGTACCTCTCTGATATCATCTAGCATGTTGAGCTACCAGTAGCATGTCTTGAGTTAATTGTGAAAGTTCCTGATACAGGTGTGTACCATATCTCTGTGGTATTGGAGAATTGTGTCAATATTTTGTGTTGACAGGATGTAGGGTAAGGTGTCACCAATGGAAGTATGTGGTGTAATGTACCATATACATTTTTGAACAGAGGTTTGTTTTTGAGGACCTTCTCTTGGATGTCTATTGGGGTACCAGGTGGAAACCCTTCTTGGAGATTCCCCATGATCAACATGGACCAACCAAGGCCCCTATTAGCACATAGAACGTGTTTACTGTATAGCCTTAAAAGGGTGTCTGCAGTAAGCAGTTCTTTGCCTGGCTTGAAATCAATTTTCATTGGATATCTCTGTATGAGGCTCATCCATTTGGCTTGTCTTCTTGACAAATGCTGTTGTGTCTTGAAGAATATAAATGATTTGTGATCAGTGAGGACCTTTAACGCTTGGGCTCCTTCTAGATAAAATCTCCATTTCATGAGGCAGTGCACAATAGCTACCAATTCCTTGTTATGTATGAGATATCTTTGTCTGCTGTCTGATAACTTCCTTGATTCATATGCCTTTGAGAGGAAGTCTTTTTCTGCTGTTTTGATACAGAGTACTCCTCCTATGGCATAATCAGATGCATTGTTTTCTAACTTGTATATTCCCTCACAATTTGGATAGTGGAGGATAGGGGCGGTGACCATACATTCTTTTAGTTGGCGGAAGTGTTGGTCTTGTAGAGGTGTCCACACAAACTTGGTTGTTTTGCTGTAATAGCTGATAGGGGGCTGTCAGGGCACCCCAGTCTGGGATGAATCTTCCAACATAAGCTATCATGCTGTAATACCCAAGTATTGAGGGTAAAACTTTAGTAACATAAGATGGCAGATTAGGTGGCTCAAAGCTGTTCAAGGCGTAGACAATTGGATAGAAGTTTACTGCCTGACAGAAGGCTTTGGCAAGGATGTTGCATTGTCTAAGGCTGACGGCAAGGTACAGTAGCATAGCTGCGGGGATCACATAAATAGCCAAGTTAGGAGTTGGGCAAGATGACGCCAGAGGTGTTCACGGGTTCAAAACCATTGAGTTGAGGTGAGTTGGCTCATTTTACAATATCTTTTAGCCCTTGTGGTTCAGGACCAAATTGAACATTGGTTGGCTGGTGGCCCCTTATCCCAAGGTAAGCTTTCAAGACAGCTGTGAAGATGATATAGTTCATCTTCTGACTTGGGGAGGGTTAATGGGTTTAGTAAGGTTACTTGCTTAGCCTGGGTAAAGGATTAATTAATTTGATAATATTGAGGAGGATATTCACTCAATGATAGCACAAACTATCATTGAGGGGTTTGTCTTTATTTATACTAGTGGACCTGCAAGGCATGATTATTGGAAGGCATAGCATTGGGGAACCAAGAGTCTGAGTTGCATCTGTTATTCCCTTTTCTGGATTGGCTTGGGTGGCTGGCAATTGAGAAGGTTTGGCTGGATCCAAGTTTGCATTGGCATAGTGCAAGTTGGTCTTTCTTTATGCATCCAAATTCATTTACTGAGTTTGGTGCATTATTTTCATTGTTGGAGAGCCTGTCAGTCCATTCCTCATTTTGTAGGCTCCCAAATTGGGCAGCAGTTCCTCCCAAGTTTGGCTTTGGGGAAATTGCCTTTCCTGGTTTCCTGATCTGGCTATTTCCCAAAGGAGTGGATGGGGACTGGCCTGATGGCATGGGAGGGCAAAGGCTGGCAGGTGGCAGGCTGGCTCATGGGTGCCTGGTTTGAGGATGGCTTGCAGGTGGGGCTGGCAAGAGTGGTGGGCGCCTGTGCAGTGGCAGTGGGCATCTGCTTAATGGCAACAAGCATCTGCATGTTGGCAGCGGGCAACAGCTTGGTTGTGGCAGGCTTCTGTGGGGTGGCAGTGTGTATCTGCTTGGCAACAGCAGGGGCTTGCGCGGTGGCAGTGGCGGTGGACATCTTCTTGGTGGCAGTGGGTGCCTACACGTTGACGGCAGGCAACGGCTTAGGTGTGACAGGCTTCTGTGTGGTGGCAGCAGGGGCCCGCGCAGTGGCGGTGGACATCTTCTTGGTGGCAGTGGGTGCCTGCAAGCTGACGACAGGCAACAGCTTGGTTGTGACAGGCTTCTGTATGGTGGCAGCAGGGGCCTGCGCAGTGGCAGTGGACATCTTCTTGGTGGTGGTGGGTGCCTGCATGTTGACAGCAGGCAATGGCTTGGTTGTGGCGGGCTTCTGCATGGTGGCAGTGTGTATCTGCTTTATGGTGGCAGATGTCTGCATGTTGGTGGTGGATGTCTGCTTGGTGACAGCAGATGTCTGCACGTTGATGGTGGATGTCTGCTCAGTGGCAGTGGGTGACAGTTTATTGATTACACAACTATAAGTGTCAGGAATATTCCTGAAACATGCCTAGGAAAGTACAGAGTTTGCTTTATTTCTGGGGGCTGGCATTTTGGTTATGTCATGTATCTTCTCTGGATCTGGTTTGATTATGTCCTTGCTGATAATGTGACCAAGGAATGGGAGTTTGGACAAGAAGAAATCACACTTTGATGGTTTGGCAATGAGTTGATTTTCTTTGAGGGTGCAGAAGACTAGGCAGACGTCTTCCCAGTGCTGCTTTAAGGTTGGGCTGTAGATGATTATGCTGTACAGGTAGATGATTGCCTGTTTTCTGATGTGTTCTTTTAAAATTTTGTTCATGAAAGTCATAAATGTGCTGGGGGCATTTTTTATACCAAAATTGAGAACAACACATTCAAAGGATCTGTATTTGGTTATGAGTGTGGTCTTTGGGATATCTTCAGGATTTACATAAATTTGGTGATAGCCTGCTGTCACATCAATTTTTGTGAAGATTTAGGACCCCCCAGGATGTCAAAAAGTTTATCAATCAGGGACAGGGGATCTTGTTCTTAATTGTGACCTTGTTGAGCGCTCTTTAGTCTGTGAATAGGTGGAGCCCTCCATCTTTCTTTGCTACAAAGAAGACAGCAGAATCAAAAGGCAATTTGAGGGTATAATGAGGCCCTTTTTGATAGCTTTGTTCATATAGGCTTTCAAAGAGTTGTCTTCTTGGGGCATGATGCGGTAAATAGGTTGAGCCTTTGGTACACTTCCCTTGAGGTCAATTTTGTGCTGTATGCTGTGGTTAGGTGGTAACACTGGTAAGATTTCTTGGAAGACAGCAGGGAATTCACTGACCAGCTGATCTTGGATGTAGTATTTTTCACATCTGGCTTCTTTATTTTTGAAATGGATAACCTCATACGTGCAGGTGTTCCAATTGATTTTGCTGGGTCCATTCTCTTCTTTTGTCTCCCTGCTTTTTACAACTTTTTGGTCTCTCATAAGTGTGTCAAGATGAGTTGGGTAGACATGGTGGTACACCTTGCCTCATTGTATGGTGAGGGTAGCGCTATCCCAGTCAATGTGAGGTTTAGTCTTTTGCATTCAATCCAAGCCAAGTATAACATAATATTTGGGGATTGGTATGATAGGGTCACTGAGCGTAGTCTACACGTCTCCAATTTGGGCGCAGAAAGGTTTTGCTTCCTTGGTGACTTGTGTGCTTCTATTGTCTGCCATGATAACTCTCATGACATTGCTTCAGACTGTTGGTAGTTTCATGAGGTTGGTAAATTTTTGGTCAACAAGGGATTGATCTGCTCCAGTGTCAAATAATGCTGTGCCCTGGTATCTGCAAAAGAAGAAAGGACAAGTGAGGAATTTATTTCCAGTTTGGGCAGCAAACAGTAGAGAATTGCTGGAGAGTACTTGGATCATGGTGATTGAGTCCACGTCCTGGTCTCTGTACAAGTCTTGTGAGTTGGGGGGCGGCTTGCCTAAGCACTCCCTTGAGCTTTTCCCTCCTTGTTGGTATCTTTGGTTTTTGCTTGATTAGCTTGAGCAGTGCTACTCCAATTGCGGATGATTATCATTGGCTTGGTTTTTCTGCTTATTAGGGCAAGGGTCCTTCTTGAATGTAGGGCTCTCCTTGCGCTTGTTTGTTGCATGTAGATAGCCAGAATTTTGAGCTGCATGCTTTTCTTCCAAGAATACATTTTCAAGGTTTTTGCAGTGGCTCATGTTAAACTGGCATATATTTGTGTGGGGAGGCCATTGTAGAAGTCTAAACATGGCCCAGGTTTGTCAAAGTTGATGGTGTTGGGGGCTCAATCACATAAGCTTTTGTACGCTGCAATGTAGTCCTCAATGGTTCCTGTCATTTTGAAGGTTCTGAGTTCTGTCATGATCACTACATTGGAGTCTTTCATGGAGAACTTTTCAAGGAAGTCAGCTTTGAAAATTTCCCAGTTTTCTTTTTGGTCAGGGGGTTGGTCTAGCCATTTGCTTACAAAGCGTGAGGCGGATCCTGTGACGCAGAGGGCAACTTTGCTTGCCCAGAGTTGGCGGGGGTATTCCACCTGTGTAAATTTACTTTGGGTGCTGTTGATCCAGAGGGTGGCGTTTTCCTGGCGTAGTCCCGCAAAAGCGCCCATTTTGGCTATATGCAGGCATTGGAATACAATATTGGGTATCTCAGGCTGTTGTGGTCATGTTGTGGTTGGTGTTGTGGATAACAATCTGCAGGCTTTGAGAGTGTTGTATTGTTTGATGGGTACAAGGATGTTGTTGTAGATGGCAAGGCCTGTGGGAACGTCTTGTCCTTCTTTGTAGTCTCTCCAGCTGTTAGGGAGTACCATTGCTTGGGTCTTTTTCTTAGGAGGAATTTTTCCTTTAGGTTGGGTAGGTATGGAAAACCTACCTGTGCTACCACTGTTGAGCATATACTTATGGGAAGTATAATAAACAAGATAAAGGGGGAAATTAAGAGAAGAATGATACTTTATTTGATATGAATATAGAATATTATATAGTATCATGGAAAGCCACATACTGTCCATGTACATCATGGAGGTCATGGGGCTTATCTGATTAATGTTCCTCTTAAGTCACGGGACTTATTCAAGTTTTATTCCTCTTGGGATCTGAATTTTTTTATCCCTGTAATAGATGGCTAAATGATAGTAGTATCACTGACTTAATGGTTGGTTGGTGTGCCATTTGGTGAGCTTCTTGGGGCGTTAATTCCCTGAGAGGAAGTAATCAAAGATGTTGCAACAAAGTGAATGTTCTTTATTATATACTAGTGACCCTGGTGGGTCATGAATAATGAAAATGTTGGATTGGGAACCCCAAATACTTGGTGTTATCTGAGATCTCCTTTCTGGGGTGGCATTGGGGTGGATTCAGTGGCAATGTATTGTCAATTCCTGGCTGGCAGCAGCATGAGGAATTTTGGGATGCTTTTATGCACCCAAATTCATTAGGTGCAGTTAGTGCATGAATATTGGTGCAGTGTAGCTTTTCAACTCCTTTCTTATTTAGAATATTCCTGATTTGGGGGAAACTGCTGCCCAAATTAGGAATTAGGGGATTTTCTTTTTTGTTTTTTGCTGGGCGCTTTTTTCAGCAGTTTCCTCTGATTAGGGAAACTGCTGCAAATAATCACCTTGATTATTTGGCGCCTTTGTGTTGCAAAATTTTATTCCTTGTGACATTTTGCCAGGAATATTCCTGATAAAAAGATTTCATCTGCTAGCCAAGCTTTACACTTAGGGAGAATACATAGACCTTGTCTGGTTTCAAAGCAAATTTTTTGCTCCCTGTTATCTAAATTATTATTGTTGGTGTGTTGTATTTTCCTTTAAAGAAGGAGGAAAGCATGGCTGTAGTGCTTCAGGATTGTTATAAACAGATAGCAGCTATGGTATTTAGAGAAAAAAGCAAAAAGTAGTAAGTAACTTGGATTTTTTAAAAAAGATATATTGGCAGATAACTTCTTTAGATTTTTCTAAAAAAAAGTAAAGATAAAATAATAGTGTAAAAGGGGCCATCATTTTTTGAAGAATTAGAAACACTTATATAATCCCAAAGTGGCTAATGAGTCACAACATGCACAAGAGTGTAGTTGGATCAAATGTGTCACAGCAAAGGTAATAATGATAAACTGTAAGAATTCAGGCTTTTCAATAATAGCTGCAGTTGTATTGAAACCTGTGCTCAACCATCACCAAAAAATTATTATTTTCCAAGGATACAAAGGATACAGCTCAAATTGAGACAATGGTTTTATTGATGATCCTATACAAGAGGAAATTGTATTTCTTGAAATAATAGAACTAAGAGAGCTTTTATACCTAATTCTACAGAAATGAGATGATAGAAAAATATGGTTAATCAATATTAACTATTATTTTTGAATAAGAAATATATTATAAAGAGTAATATTTTAAAAGCTAGAATCAAGAACTTTCAACTGACATCATTTTGAGCTGAAATGATTCAGTATTCAAGGTAAAATATAGGCAATCAAATATAGTAGAGGAAAAAAATTAAAACAGAAATTTTGGCATAAATATCAACAAAATATAAAATATTTGTTGAGACTTAAATTCTCAGACCTAACATAGTGATAAGGAGCGCCTTTTGGGGAAGCTTCAAATATGGAATTAAGAAAGAAGAGAAGTATATTTTATTGGGTAATACTTTAGACTTATATAGACTTGACTGTGGCGGGGGTTTAGTTGGATTGAACCTAGGGGTTGGTCATGTGCAAGATGGGTTTGAGCCACTGGATACTTGGACAGTCATGTGATATTGCTTGGTTGCCATTCCTGGTATGTCAAACAGTATATTGGAAGGGCACCAAATTGGGCAATGACTGGATGTTGAGTAGGTTGGCGGTAGCCAGAATACTTGTACATCCAGATTCCTGGCACCCCCCTTAAGGGGTTACTCTGGTACATCAGGAGGGGGCTTTGTCTTAATAGCTGCCGCCTGATATTCCTGGAGTTGTTTGCTAGTTGTTACCAGTTGGGTTGAGTGTTCTTCTTTGCTAAGGAGGATGCGGGTTCTGTGGTATTTCTTGACAACAGGGTCTTTGGCACCTTGGAATTTCACTAGATAGGTGTTTTGGTCTGGTATGTACTTGATATTTATTCCTGGTCCTCTGTGTACTGAGTCTAGTTTCTTTCTGTTGCCAGCTAGGACCCAGACAGGGGAGTCAATGGGAAGTAGTTCTTCTGTGGAGGTTACCTTTTTTGTTTTGAGCTTTTTTATTTCTGCTATTTTAGCTTTGAGGATTATATGTTGTAGATTTGGTGCTTGTTCTACTGTGGGAGGTTTCCCTGGGGAATATTTATGTATGGCTGTTTGTTGTGGGTGATTATTTCTGGTTTGTACCCGTAGGTTAGCTCAAACAGTGAATAGCCTGTCCCTTGATTGTTGCAGACCCAGGATACTAGTAATGCATGTTTTACATATAGTGGCCATGTGTCTTTGTCTTTACCACCCATTATTTTCTCTAGGGTCCTGATAAGGCTGCCGTTTAGGCGTTCAACTCTGCTGTTGGCCTATGACCTGTAGGGCAAGGTTGTGAAATGCTTAATATTTTTGGATATTAGATTGTTGTTTACTATGTGACCTGATAACTTGGTTGCTCCATCAGTTATGATGTAGTATGGGGTGCCGTAGTTGGCTATGATTGCTTTGTTAATGAATCAGTTTATGTTTTCTGCTTTGTGGTCCTTTGTCACCCAGCAGATGGGCCAGTGTGTGGCAAAGTTGATGGCTACAATTAGGAAACATTAGTTTTTCTTTGTTTCTGGGAAGGAGCCTACAACGTCTAGTCCCCAAACATTGAATGGTTCAGGATCAGGTACTGGGTTGACCATTGGCTGGGGAGCCTTTGCGCTGGTGTATTTCTTGCACACTGTGCACTTTTTCAGAACATCAATTATATATTATTTGAGATTGGGCCACCATACTATCTATTTTAGCATGAGGTATATGTTGTTAGTCTTTGTATGTCCTAGTAGGTGGTGATGTCTTAATATGGTGTCAACTCTTTGTGCAAGTTGAATGTAGGGAATATGTTTGTCATTAATGATTCAGTATACTGTGCCATTTGATACATGGAAATACTTTTTGTTTCTTACTAATGCATTGTGGGTCATTTGATGTGTTGAGGGGTCTTTTCCTTTTGTCTTGTACTCAGTATTGTATAGGTTTGGCCAGTCAGGGTCCAGGTGGTCAGGATGATCCTCTCTTGGCTGACATAGCCTAGAGAGAGCATCAGCTGTGACCAGCTCTGCCTCCTTTTTGTACTGGATGTCCAGGTTAAGCTTTTCCAGCAAGGACATCCATTTGGCTTGTTGCCGTGCAAGTGCATTCTGAGTTTTGAAATATATTAAGGATTTATGGTCAGTTAGTACTTGGATGTTTAAATGTCCTTCTAAGTAACATCTTCATTTCTTGCATGTGTGATATATTGCTAGCAATTCCTTATCATTTATTGGGTATCTCTGCTCAGTATTGGTTAGTTTTCTTCTTTTGTAACATACTGGCAGGAGGCCTTGCTGCCCTGGCTGGCAGATGCGCAGGACTGCACCAATGGCAGTGTTGCTGGCATCTGACTTGAGCTTGTAGCACCCATTATTATTAGGGTATTACAAGTTTGATGCTTTTATCAGAGCTTTTTTTAGTAGTTGGAAATTTTTGTCACATTCTGGTGTCCAGATGAATTTCTTTTTGGTGTTACCCTTGGTTAAGTCATTGATTGATGTGGTTAGTTTCCCGCAGTCTTTGATGTATTTCCTTAGGTAAGCTACCATTCTGAGAAAGCATCTAGCTTGTTTAACAGAGGTGGGGTGTTGCATGTTATTTATGGCTTTTATTTTGTCTGTATCTGCTTTGATGCCACTGTCAGAGACAATGTGCCCAAGAACAGGAGTTCCTTTTCCATAAATTGGCACTTACTTGGTTCTGCTCAAAATTTATGCTTTGCGAGTCAATTGAGTGTCTTGCAGACATGCTTGAGGTGTTCCTCTTTTGTTTTTGAGAATATTATGATATTTTTGAGGTAACACAATGTATTTGAGAGGCCATTTAGCACTTGGTTCATCATATTGACAAATGTTGGAGGAGCGTTGGTCATCCCAAAGTTCATTACCCTACATTCAAAGGATCCAAATTGTGTATAGAACGTGGTTTTTGGTATCTCCTTTTCTTTAACTTCAACCTGGTTGTAACCTGAGATGAGGTCAATTTTGGAGAAAAATTTGGCTCCGGAGAGTCTTGCAAACAGATTCTCTATGAGTGAAAGGGGATATTTATTCTTTACTGTGCTTGCATTTAGTGCTCTTTAGTTGGTTACTAGACAGAGGGTGCCTTCCTTTTTCTTTACAAAGAACACTGCTGCCCCCCACGGGGTTCAGACAGGAAAATGAATTCTTTTGCTAGATTGTCCTCAATGTGTATTTTGAGGGTTTGGGTCTCCACAGGGGAGAGTCTGTAGAGGGGTGCAGGTTTAGGCATGGCTTTACATAGGTTGATGCCATGTTTGACCTCTTGTTTGGGTGGTAACTCTGTGAGCTCTTCTTTGATTACATGAGCATATTCATTTAGGAGTGCTGCAAGTTGTGTGCATTGGATTTTTGTTGTTTGTGTATTATTGAATTTGGTGTACCTCATTATGTGGAGAGTACTATCTTTGATTAGACGTTCTGATGTGCCCTGATTTATGAACTGGACAAATACTGTGTCTCTTAGAATGAGGTTGTTGGGTTCTTTGAGGATATTAAAATTGACTCCGTTGCGTTTGATGGTCATGGTTTTTGTTTTCCAACATACGCCGGGATTTACTCAGGGGAACTAGTTGATGCCTGCTACAATGTTGTAGTTTATGCTGTTCATGACAAGTCCTTTGATGGACGTTTGTATGCCTTGGATATCAATTCTGAAGGGAGTTGTTTTGCCTTCAAGTAGAACCTTTGATTTGTCTACCATTCTGGCGTATTTGAAGTTGGATTTGACAACTGGTATTTTGTACTTGGTTACAAATGGTTTGCTTACCATAGTGTGTTGAGCACCAGATTCAAATAAAATTTTATGTGTATGATATTTTTAAGTGCATGGGTAGACAAGAAGTTGTGAGCAATCTTTAATTTTTAAGTTCATAAAAATGGAGGATTGTGGGACACGTGGGATTCAAGCAGCAAGGTTCCTGCCTTGGTAAAATTTCTTGTCAAGTTGGGGGGAGACAGGGGCACTTAAGCCTGTTCCCCCTCCTCTTTTCCCTGTTCCTCTGTTTTGAAACCTTTGAGGTCAGAGAATGTGGGGTCAGATTCATAGCAGGATGCTGTTTTAGTATTGTTTACTTTTGCGGTGTCCTCCTTCTTGGGACAGGAGCAGTTTGTGCTTTGGCTGTGATTGCCATTGTTGCAATTGGAGCTGCCGTTGCTATGGTTGGTTCTTTGGAGCTTGTTTTCTTTGGAGTTTTCTCTGACATTGCTGTTTGAGGAGTGGTTGCCGTTGTGTACAGCATATTCCATGTTTGCACATTTTTCTGTGTGCTTGGCTTCTGCAATGAGTGCAGGCATGGAGGTATTAGCCTATGGAAGAATGAGGGCAGCAACATAGGGTTCCATTCTGTTGATGAATGAAGCACTGGCATGTACGTTGTCAGCTTACGCTGGGTTTTGGATTTTGCGGTGTATTTCTTCAAATTTATTGGCGTAAGCTGTGATAGTGGTCTTCTGAGGAAGATCACTGAGCTGTATTACAATGTCTTGAAGGGATTCAGTGACGCAAAAGTTGTGCATGTCTGCTTTGAACTCTTCCCAGTTGTCAAGCTGGTTGTTAGTTTGTGAGCCAACCCAGGTGGCAAACCAGTTAGCTGCAGCCTTGTAGAGGCACTTTTTGGCTTCCTGGACCCATTTTTTGTGAGGAATGCGGCTGGCGCGGAGTTTAGCAGCTGAGTGGTCTAGCTAGTTGATGATATTTTCCTTGTTTTTACCAAAGAAATTGTCAATACCAATATATTTGGTGTTGATAATTTTACCTGTGATAGGTGGTTGTGCATTTGTTTGTGGTTGAAGAGAGTGGTTGTATTGAATTATCTTGGTGCATGCTTTGGGCATGACCAGACCTTTGAATACAGTGCATCCACTAGGTATATCTTTGTCAATGTTGTGGGTGCAGAAGAACGTTTTCCGGGTCTCTTGGGATGTGGCCTGGTTGAGTATGTGAGCAAAGGTGGGCGGGTTTTGGTCAGTCATTTTCTCTTTCATTGGTGTGGTCAAAAAACCGTAGCTGCTACCGGTGATAAGGAGCGCCTTTTGGGAAGCTTCAAATATGGAATTAGGAAAGAAGAGAAGTATATTTATTGGATAATACTTTAGACTTATATAGACTTGGCTGTGGTGGAGGTTTAGTTGGATCAAACCTAGGGGTTGGCCATGTGCAGGATGGGTTCAAGCCACTGGATACTTGGACAGTCATGTGATATTGCTTGGTTGCCATTCCTGGTATGTCAAACAGTATATTGGAAGGGCACCAAATTGGGCAATGACTGGATGTTGAGTAGGTTGGCAGTAGCCCAAATACTTGTACATCCAGATCCTTGACAATAGACAATGAGTGAAAGTAGAAAATGATCTAAATTGGAAATATAATCAATTTGGGGGTTTGATAAAATTGTATCATTGAGCAAGGCAACAAGAAAAAAATCCAAGAACATCCTAATTTGAACTGAAAGAGTCAAAATACCCTAAGGCATGATCAAAGCTCCCTGGAAGTAGAAATCCGCAGCATTAATGTGGTACTACTGCTTCTGAGAGAGCACTAAGATGTGTCATGTTTCAAAGACAGGGGCCAACTGGGTTGTGGCAAAATTATTCAGGTATACTATTTCTACAAAAAAAGAACAAAATTAACTAATCTGAAAACACCAAAAGAGACTCATAATGCCAACAATCATCATTGGTAATTGATAGCTAGAGAAAAACATATTTCAAAGCAATAAATGGTCTACCAAAGCAGTTTCATCATCTAGGGGGACATTTACATGATAATATTTAGTACAACAATATCCCAGATCTCAAGGTTATTTTTACCAACTTACTTATTTATCAACTAGAAGATTTCTATGGGTAATACAATTAAAGACCTGCCTCTTCTGATTCTCTTGAAAGTCTCTAAGATCACTATCACTAGGAAAGTTCTTTTTTACAAAAAGAGAGAATATAGCTTAAGATATTCTTTATTTCACAAGAAATATCACAGGAAAACCCTGATTTTCTACTGTTCTGTAGTTCTTTTGATCATCTACCTCTTTAAATAAGACTTCAGAATGCCTCAGAAGACCTCTGGTTATTAAAAACTAACCAGACATGTAACCAACAAGATAAAGATTAATTTCTTAACAAAGATCAAACTTGTGATCAAAAAATTCTTCAACCTTCTAGACAACTACCTATTTATAGCACCTTATTCCTAATGTTTTCCTCTTCAGAACAGCTTTCTCTAAAATCTTAAACTATTCTTCACTCACTTTTTTCTATAATAAAGTAAGCTTTTAAAGTTACTGTATCAAAATATTAAAACATTGCCTCAATGTTTTATTGATCATTCTTTAAGCTTTTGGCTTTTAACCAATGATTTTTCAGTAAACAAACTGTAAATTATCCAATGATTGCAACGTTTAAAACTTCATCTTTTCACAGTTCTGTCATAATACAAATAAAAGGTAATTTTCTACTACTCAAACTTCTCAAAGCATTAAAATTTTCACACCAAAGTGTTAACTGCTTCCATTTTTTAGAACAACATTTACCTTTGTTCAAACTTGACCATTTTACATATGCAATTATTATGTGAATTGATGTTTCTGGATATTATTCAATGGTTTATCAAGATTTGCCATTATAGCTAAATTGTTGTAAATATTTTATCAATTCTTTGCCATTTTGACCTTATTGAAAAATTCTTCAGAGAATGTTTCAGCATGTCTTTCAACATTTTCCCAAACATGCTTACTCCCACACTAATAGACTAGCATATTTTATAGCTATTGAGTACACTCTTTGGCACTAGTAGTGGCTCTTTAATTAAGACTTACAGAAGTAATCATTCTCTTTGTTCTAAACCCTCTTTAATTCACCCAAGTGATTAGCCTGGGCTTTTCTGTACAAAGTAATTAATTTTACTTTCTAGACATCTCAAATCATTAATTTCTATAGCTGCTTCTTTAAAAAACACCATAATAACAATTCTAAGAACCTTATGCTTGCACATTAGCATTAAGTATAATTTTTAAAGCTAATTATAAGACAGATAGTAAAATTTTCATCATCTTGGCAGTGAAACCCAATATGAGGGAAGGGGGCTAAACTAATTAAGTTTGGCTCTCATCCCAGCAAGATGAACCACCAGGATGCCATTCAGTGAATCACTGGAAGGCTCACTATAAAGAGTGGTCAAAGGGAGGAGGGGAAAGGAACTCTGAAAAGCATATGTTCAACCCCATCATAATGACACCTGTCAACAACCAAGGAGTGAATTGCATGAGATGGGATCTTTCTGTGAAAATTTGAGGTCCAGAGGGAGATCTGACAACTGCGGTACAGTCAGTAGAGCAACACTACTTTAGGGGTTGAGTCTTGGGTAAGGAGGAGCTTCTTTCAAGAATACATCTGAGGTCAGGGCCAGAACTAGCTGCTTAGTGCACTGGGCAAGGCCAAAGCCACAAGCAGAGAATCACTCCCAACCATCCTTCAAAAAGAGGAGACTTGCAACTGCAATGCAAGCAGAGAAATAAAGGACCTTCCACAAATCTGGTGTGTTTTAGAAAACAAGAAGTATGACAGGCAAGACTTTCAAAACCGCAGACTAAATCTGAGGGACCAACATTTTTAAACTCCCAAGCAAAATTTTCCTAGGAATGGATTGTTAGCAGTAGACAAGAGTGGTGGGGACAACATACAGCAGGGGTGCTGAAAATAAAATCTGGGGTTAAAAAGATACCATGGAGGCCTTTTATGCAACATTAAAGAAAATTCAAACCTTGGTGTAAAGCGTGAACAATTCTGGAGTTAGGAGCGGTACAGAATTGAGTTCCAGTAAGTTTAATATAGGTATTTACACTAATTTTCACTAAAATTTTCAAGTTTAAACTCACATTTATACCCAGAGCAGGTAAAAAGCAAGGGTTTTACCGCTAGCAAGATTTCTAGGAGACCAGAAAGCACAGGGGGACCAAGGAGAGATTATAAAAATGGAAAGTTATAGGAAAATGATTTCTATGTTTGTTAATTTTAAAAGAGAAGGACTTCACAAAGTTACTTCTTGAAACCAAACTTTATTAAAATGAAAAATGAGCAATCAAGGGACCAAAAGTCCCCCTTGCTAATTTCAAGGGTTAGATTTGGAGTTTGAGAGATCACATAACACAACTGATGAATCTGATTGGCTAGAAAAAAAATTTCAAACTCAATTCAGGGGGATTGAAAGGGTTTTCAGTAATTTCTAACTTGTATTCTAATTAGTCAGTGCTTTTGTTAGACTCCAAGGATTAATTAACTTCAGATGAATTTGAAGTTGCGAGTGTCAATGTGGCCACCTTTGATTGATTGCCTTTTATGATTTTCAAAAGCAGCCGGCACCAGGCCAGTAAATAGTCTAAACTGATCAGGGTTTTGTTTCATGGAGGGTGTAAGGATTGGCAATTTTCTTTCCCTGGAAACCCAAGCCCAAGGACGGGATTCAAATCCTTCTCCTGATTTCCTGCAGGCCGCCAGCCCTGAAGACCAACAGGCTGGCTGCCTGCATTTTTCTGAGACTGAACCCCTCCCCCCAAACCAATGCCAAGAATGATTTTTTGAAATGTAAAGCCAGCTAAACCAAAGGAATTATTGCACCAAATGGAGGAGCAATCAAGGCACCTAATGAAGTCAACAGAATTCCTATTGTCTGCTTCATGGGCTTGAATACTGCCCTAGTAGCCAATCAGGACGTGTCACCTAAAGTAAGTGCAAGACCATGGCCTGACCTCATGACCACACCCAAAAACAAGAGAATCAGGTAACCAATTCAGGATTTCTGACCAATGAGAGAACTTCTGGCCCAGGTGCCATTTTGCTGCATCTGAACCCAAGTGACCTGATCACCCAGCCCCATATTTTCCAATGCCCTGATGATGCCCCCATGGAAAATACTAAGTTTGGAAGTGGGGTGCTATATAGACCTACAGACCTTGTGCTCCAAACTTATCACCATTTTTAAATAAAGATTATGCCATATTGGCTTCCACGGCTATTGTCATGCCCTCCCCCAAAAGGCAGGCTCTTTAGATTATATTTTCTTTATTTTTTGCTTTGAATTAATATTTCTTATTTTTAAATATTGAAAATTTAAGTTAAAGGTTAATAATTAAGTATTCTAAAGTAATTTACCTTGTTTTCACGTCAATTTGTGATTGAATTGATGCTGCCCTCTTCCTTATTCCTAGCTATTTAAATAGCTTATATATTCTACTTTAAAGATAGAAGTTTTTAAATTCTACTTACCTTTCAAAATTCCAGATTGTGTTGTTGCCGCTTTCCCCAGTTTCACGTTGCTGACCTGCGGTCCCACTGGCTTCTGTTTTTCCCCTCTCCTCTAGGTTCTTTTTAAACTTCTCCAGTTGCTCCTGTCCTTGGCTGCTTTCTCCCTGTCTATCATTTATCAACTGAGAAGGCTTTAACATAAATAAAGAGCTTGTGAAGAGTAGGCTTTAAGCCAAAATTCTAAGTGATTTCTTCCCTTCAATCTTTTTTTGT
Source organism: Entomophthora muscae (assembly GCA_014839935.2). NCBI lineage: Eukaryota > Fungi > Entomophthoromycota > Entomophthoromycetes > Entomophthorales > Entomophthoraceae > Entomophthora > Entomophthora muscae. The sequence continues at coordinate 58,523 of QTSX02003645.1, forward strand.
CAATTTTAAAACTTTAGCTTTCTAATTTTAAATTTTCATTTTTAAGTGATTAGTTCTAAGTTTTCCCTTTTCTTTCTTCCTAGTTAAAAAATGGAAGTTGTAAAACAACAAGCCTTAGGCTTGTTGTATCCATTATTTTTCATTGAGGAATCTTTTAATAGTTACATGTATCAGTTTGCTAATAGAGAGTATCCCAATATTGACATCCCCTTAGTTACTAATTGTTCCTTATTAAATACTTTGTTTTATCTCCTTTGTTTAGGATTCTTAAACTCTATCACTCCTTTGGTAACCCAGTACAAGTTTTTAGCAGGATTCTATAAAATTATATTACAGACCGTACCAACCTTTTTATACCTTCTGACTCTTAACCCTAATTATTTACACACTTTAGTCTATAACCTTGCACTATCATGGGCAAGACCTTATAGCTATTGCCTTATTTTATTTTTACCATCTATCAATTCAGTACAAGACCTTCTGGCCCTCCTGCCCTTCCACCCACAGAATTCTGTCCCTCAGGTGTTTCTTTTGTTCCTGTTCACTTCACAGAGGATCCATTAAAAACTGAGTATAAAGACTACATCCCCAAAAAGATCCTTGAACTATATCCCTTGGCCCACATGCAATCTACAGTTAGATACAACTGACAAGGTCCCTGGTACTTAACTGAGCCCAAACTTTTCAGAGGCAAGTTCAACGTCTTGCCTGCGTATCAGCTCAATATGGAGCTACCCATGACCCCCAAGCCAATGCCTGCCTCCTTGCCCGGCCTCCCAACTGACCACACTGGCAAGCTGTTTGAGAATGTGTCAATCACCCCTGTGAGGGTGATTGACACAATAATCCCGGCTGCCGGCCCATGGTTCTGGGTGGGAAAGTCCATGTCCTACCTCATAAAGTTAGCCCTGATCTTGTGGTGGGCCCTGTCTGCTAAACCTGCAGCCTTTGTGTTCCCTGAAAACGATGGGCCGGCTGCCCAAGGTTGGATTCCTGACAGAGGGGCAATGAAAGCAGGGGGATCCATGGGGTATACTAACATAAAGCTCTCATCCACTGTATGTGCCAGGTCTTCCAAAGAATTGAGTGGTTTGACTGGTTTTTGGGAGGTTTTCTTCATATGACAAAGGAATATTGTCCTATTCAGGGGCAAAAGGAGAAGTAACTTTACACCCAACTATATTCTAGCCTCAGTTGATATCAAGATTTTAATGCCACATGCATATTCATCCCAGGAAAGATATTCATAATTATTCTTGCCTCAGTTGGTCCCAGAATTTCAATACCACATGGCATATTAATCACAAGACACATCTTTACTCTTACACAGTACTAATAGATGGCCCTTCTATTAACACTTTAAGGCTTAAAGAAAAACACCAACACTGTGGTTAGACAAACACCAGTTATTTTAGCTGAGAAATAAACAAAACAACTAACATTTACCTCTCTTAGGCAACCATTTTTTATTTAGCCAATGGCAGCTCTTGCTAGTAAAACTGCTACAAATGTAGTTTATCACAGATTGCCTGGTCCTCTGTTCCACTCTTTCTAGTACCGGCAAGATCTGATCAGTTGTTTAAGAAAATTATTTTTTAATTCCAAGCCCTGAAAGTTGTTTCAAGCTTTAGGGCCTATTTGGTGATTTCTGTGCCCCTAATTTCCTAACTACTAGGATTTTGGGCCAATCAAAATTCTTTTTGAGAGGCTTTGTTGTGTTTTTGGTTGTTTTCTGAGTTAATCATCTCTTGGGCACTGATTGTATTTCAGGAGAATTATTAGTATCAATCAGAAACTGTAGCTGACAAAACGATTGGGTAATTAGAAATTTGCAAGCCTTTAACACTATATACAATAATACTTTACCAGGCTCATTTGAGGCTATGAAAGTATCAGCCAATTTTTTTCTCCTTAGTTTTCTGATATCTTAGGTAAATTGATCAGACAATTTCAGCATGAATCTTAAGTTTCTTGCTTATTTTTGTATAAGATAGCCCCATATTCTTTGCTAGATTAACTTGATCATAAATATACTCAGGTACATCTCTTGTTTTTACCATTTTAACTGTTCAAAAGATTCCCTAAGCTCAGTTCTATTATCTAGATAAGTTCGAAAAATAGGCTCGGTTTCATAAGCACTTTGTGGACATAAATCTTATATAAATTAACAGTGTATAGTTCCAAGTTTATTTTAATGACTTTACTTTTGTTCATTTTCATATCTTTTTAAAGTTTTTTGTCATTTTTTGCAGTGCATCTTTTCATACCAATTTTGCATATATTTATTTGTAAGATCTTGTGCTATCTTAAATAATGCTGAAAATCTATCAATCATGAAGAGTACTGTATCCGAATTAGGTGTTTCCTTTAAACTATTTAACGTTAGTAAAGTTCAGTTTTAATTTGATTAAAAAGTTGGAATAATGCTTAGAAGTGTTATTTCTGATATATCCATGTTACTTTAAAAATATAATAAATGCTAGGAGCTACTTAATAGAATTAGTTTATAACTAGAGATGCAAACTACTGTCAATTTTAATATTTTTATTTGTAAATATAGCTAATTTAGCAGCTTTAAGTTTTTACTTCAAAGAATTATAAGAAATAGTTAAACATATTTGAGTATAAATTCAATACTGAGTCACCAGAGAGTAGCTTGAAAAGTGAATGGCCCAAAATCAAAATGCTAAACCAAGTTGATTAGGCTGCTTCGAGAGTAGGGCTGCGTCGTCCCACCCCCAGACAAAACCCGGATTCTGTCCGAAGTTTCTGAAAATGCGGAGGGTAATATATTTTCTATTCGAAGCTGATTTTAAATCTGATCTTCCAGAATGCGGGAAAAAGAAGATCTTTGTCCGGGGGTGGGACGACGCAGCCCTATTCGAGAGTAGGGCTTAGGGCTGCTTTGGCCAAGCTATGGGCAGCTGCGGCCAGTTTTTGGTTCTAGGTTCCATATCAAAGATTTCTTTTAGATTATTTAAATATATAGAAAAGGGTTCAGGCTGTAGCGGCCTGTAGCGGCCCAGAGCTGAAAGCTAGCCGAGGCTGAGCTGAATCATCCCCATTCAAGGGTCAAGGATGACGAAGCAATATTCTACATTTACAATGCTGTCCTAGAATGCAACTACTTGACAGAAGGAAGCCGAAAGCAATGATAATAATTAAACACCTTATGTTTAGTACAAGATAAAAAGGAGGATGAAGCTCCCTTTTCAATTGTCTCTATCGAATCAAAAAGCAGCTCACCATATCCTAAAATACCGTTATATTGAACTTTTCAACTGAAGCCAATCTACTTTATGAAGCGGCCTCTTTTAACTGCTGGCTTCTATATGCACCACATATATTCGTCAAAAAAGAAAGTGCTGATAATTAAACAAGCTAATAGGTTAAATATCACTGGTATCTATAAGTTTGGAAAACCAGGTAGGTTGATAGCTCAAAGCTATGACCCAGTTAATTTACAAAGCTACATTAGATGTATTAAATCTCAAACTTGGCAGATTTGTATGCTCAAAGCTAAAGTAAGCTCTTTTGCGATGATTCCCTTTGTTGGGTTTTCTGAGTGTGATACTGATTCTGAGCTCAGAGATAGTTTATTTTCCCATGATATGAAAGATTTTTGGTCTGAGTTGACAGGATTTAAGCCTAATTAAAAACTATGAGTAAGAAACCATACAACACTAAATCTTTTTACTTTAGTTTAAATTTTATTTTTTATTAGAAGCTATATTTTATTCTGTAGTAATAAAACCAAATATTCACAATTACATTCTCTTTTTCTAATTGGTTTCAAGCATATCAAGGCATAGAAGTGTATTTTAGTCTACCATAAATGCGCTACTCTCCTTAAGTAATGGGTTATCTGCATTATTTGAGATAAGGCAAGATTTTAAAAATCCAAAATGAGTAAAATTAACATGAAAAGATAGTCCACAAAATTTTACACAAGGCTTTAAAAAATATGCAATAATAGTTAAAAGTGAAACAAAAATAAATCAAAATAAAAAATAAACACCAATCTAAATTTTAATCTATAAAAAAGTTATGACCACAAAGTGCTCATGAAACTGATCATCTTTTTCAAACTCACCTATATAATAGAATTAAGGTTAGAGAATCTTTTTAAGAAAAAGAATGGCTAAAGCAAGTAAAACCCTTATTATATTCACAGTCAAGTTATCCTAGAAGAATATATGGGGTTATATTATAAGAAAATAAGCAAGAAACTCAATATTAGTGCTGAAACTTCCCAGTGAATTTACTACTATGCCATAAAAACAACTCAGTGAAGAACTGTCTAAGATCAGGTTGCTCTAAAGACTAGTTATCACAGCCCATACCAGAGTCTGGCTGGACTCTCACAGGGGAGACAGGCCGGGCCTGAAAGGCCATGTACGCAATTGGTGCTATTCTGACTAGGTAATTCACTGCTATAGTTATGGGATGCCAACTTCCAGTAAGGGCACAACCTGATTGGCCAGCCCCAATACTGTGATATAAACGAACTTCAACTTGCTGAAATCTTGGACATGAGGCACATTAGGCAGGGGGGGAGTAATAAGAATCTCCTTCATGGTAGGCAGAATGGTCACTCTAGGGTGTCTAGGAGGGAGATCCAGGTGATGGGGATGGAAGAACTCCAAGTCAAGAGCGCAAGGTGGTTTAACCAAAGTGACAGGAGCTGAACCAGGAGGGAACAGATAGGTGTGGTTATATTGTGTAGTAGATTCACAAATATATGCAAACATAATAATTATATTGGTGCAACAATAGATAATTCCTGCAAGAAAATAAGGAGTCCTGGGCATAAAGTTGTTTATTTTATGATGTCAACAGTGAGGAGGGCTTTTTCTCCTGACTACTTATACTTACTGGAGAATGTGTAGCCTTTTGTGCCACCAGAGATCTGGTGTCATCAATTTCAGTAATACTTGCAGTTTTTTCAGGAATTTGTGCACTTGATCCTGGGGATGGATGGGAATTGGCTTGCATAACAGGAAACTTTCTTGGGCTGCAGCAAGCCAAGGTGCCACAGCTATTAATAGATACTTTAGGCAATCAAGCACCTGATTTCACAATAAAATAATCACCCTCCTGACGTATCATTTCCTAATAGTAAATGGCCCCAAATTTGCTATTAGATTTGATACCAGGGATTTGAGGCTTGTGAGCCTCTCAAATCCCAGGCTTTTTTATTTGAAAGGGGGTTTCTCTCTGGAAGACAGTTGGTAAGGGTTTTCACACAGTTGGTTTTACTATTTTCAGAGAGGCTAGTTGATTTTCCATGGTATTATGGGCCCTGACACTAGTGAGAAAAATGATTGACTGGTAATTAGAAAAAGTTTTACACAATTGCTTTGTATCAACCAAACAAATTTAAAAAATATATACAAAAACTCATAGAGGTTGAATTTTCTGAGAATTGTGTATGTAGAGAACTATATCATCAAGGGTTACATTGGCACCTTGCAAGAAAAAATCTCTTTTCTACTCCAGAAAATATGATTGAAAGCTTGGCCTTTTCTTGCCAATATATTAATCACTTTATATCTTTCTGGGAAAAAGTTTGTTTGGTCTGATCAAACCAGAGTGCTTATCAGAGGATCTAAGAGACCCAAAAATTGCTATTTCAAACTAAGAAATTTCCTTAAGACATGCTGTTTAAAATACATTATTAAAAATAAACATGGAGGTAACATGTTTTGTTGGTGATTTACAGCTAACAAAAGAGTAGAGATCTGGCCACTAACTGGGAAGATTGATTCTGTTGTATACAGAAGGACCCTTGATTGAAATTTCTGTCCTTGAATGAGAGATCTAAAAGCTCCAGCCAATTATATCTTTATGCAAGATAACACCACTATTCACAAAGCCAATATTGTTAAAGAATATTTGAACTATAAACCAATTGCTTGTTTGAGTTGTTCTCCCCAAATCTCAGACTTAAATTCTATAATCATATTTGGGATGTTATTAAGTATAATCTTTCAGAAGTCTAAAAAAATTCATAGTGAATCTAAACTTTGAGATGGCAAAAGAATGAGAACTATTCTCATGAAAACTTTTAAAAACTTTGTTCTAACTGTGCTATACTAGCAGGATTACAAGTGAGAGATATTAGAAACTATAAATTATCTTTACTTTAAATATAAAACATTGTATAGTAGAGGTGAGTTTCTTAGAAAGAACAAAAAATTCACTGATTAGTTGTCTTTAATGTGTAGGGAGTGGTTTGATACTGGTAGTGAGTCAAGCGTAAAATCAGCTCACTTTGGATTTGAGTTACTAATTATTTGTTTTTCCTTGTTTGATAACTTGAGTTTACTTCTGCTTTTGGCTACATATACTAAAGTAGACAAGTTAAATGACAATAGTCTCTTGTGAAAAGCCTTTTCAGAGAGTTGACACCAGAGTTTTGACACCCCCTGCTGTCAGAAATATTCCTGACAAACAGTGCTTAAACATTAATTTTTTAGCACCAAACAAAGAGAAAAAATATTTTCAGCGATTTCCCCTGATTGGGAAAACTGCCATGGAAAATACAACCTTGAAAAAAGAAATTAAAATTTTAAATTCTTTAAACAAAAGCTTTTATAGCCCAGCTGCAAACCGCGCAGCCAGCTGCCTAGCCAGCCAGCCAGTTTCTCCTCCGCTTGATGAAAAAATTGCCAAATAAGGGAACCAAAAAAGGTAATTTTCTTAAGTTCTAATTTGGGGGGACTGCTGCTCAAATATGGAACTTACCAAATGCAGAGGGGGCTGACAAGGCCACTTGAAAAGCTATTTATGCACCAAACTCAGTAAGTGAATTTGGGTGCATAAAGAAGGCCTAAAAGATCTCATGTCAATGCAAGTTGGATATTGGCCAAACATTTCTACTTGATAACCAACAATGCCATCCAGTAAAGGGAATCTCAGTTAACACCAAGTGTCTTGGGTTCTCCATCCAATGATTCCCAATATTCCTGCCCCATAAGGGCACTACTAGATAATAAAGATCAATTCCTTGGTGACAGGTTGTGCTATTATTGAGTGGAATCACCCTCAATAGTTATCACATGGAATATTTTTACAGACTTTACCACTAAAGAAGTCAGACACTAATATTTGCTGACCCCTTCCCAGAAGTCAGAAGATAAACCACCTATATTCTCTGCTGTAATAACAGCCTGTCTAGGGATTGGGGCCACCATGTCAGGAAGCCAGGCATAGGTAGAGACATTATGCAACTCAGGACAAGGTATCACTGGGCCAGTGGGTAATGTCCATCATAGGATGTGTGCTAACTTGATAATGTAATATAAGGATTGCTCAATTAAAGACCAGGGCTGGAGTTGGTGTGACAATCCACATGGAAGCAGTTTTTCAGGTGAGGGTTAATTTGGCTTGAAATAAAGATGCTATGCTGAAGATTGACAGTGTTTAGTTGTGTTGTGTTGCAACCAAGTTTTGAACCTTGCCTGCCAACATATCTTACAATACACAGGGGGCGCTCAATGAGCCGCTCCTTGACGTATCTAACATTATGAACTAATCTCATGGCAATATTGAATGGCGGGTACTTCATCCTAATTAGGAGCGCTACCAATTCAACTTGCTGATCCCCGCACAAGTTATTCCTTGTCTCTAATCCTTACATGGAACAATCCATCATGCCATCCCCTTGTGGCTTTGTGGCTTTCCTCATATAGTATATTAATCACAATATTCTATAATAAACAATACCTTATTCTTATTACTCTGTCCTTCCTATTGGACTGTTGTCTTTCCCAATTCCAAGTACTGAATCCTCACTGGTTCAGTTGCAACAGTTGAGACAGGTAGAGGCCTAGTAGGGAACATTGGCTACTAGGGGAGGTAAGGCCTGCCTAGTAAGTAACAAAGAACTACTAGAGGAAAACTATGAACCAGCCTAGCAGGGAACATTTGCTGCTTTGGGCTGGTTTATTATCCTTGCCCAGCAGGAAATGATTGTCAGGGATCCACTCATTAGGAAGTCTCTCTCCAATCAAATGAAGGAGAGCCCCCAAGTTGAATTTGACTAGAGTGGACCCTACTGGAATCCCTATCATTAACATATGTAGAAGGTGAACAAATAAGAGGAATCTTCCCAAGAAGGGAGTGAAGTGGTTTAGAATATAAAAGATGCTGGTGCACCCCAAGATCAACCAGGGGGCCTTGGGGTGGATAATAGGTGAGAATCAAGCTGTTTCTATGTAAGGGGCATGGCAGCAACATGGTTTGAAACAATACCAAATTGAGTCTTCTGATTTGTCCGTAGGAGTTGGTTTGGGGGTTTCAAAGTTCACATTGGCTTGTCCATAACAAATTAACACACAAAAAGTCCATATAAGGAAGATAAACTTCATGCTGTTGAAGGGGGAACCTTTAGAATCTACCAATCAAGTGTTTAGAGGTTGAAATTATATATTTATTGGTTGATAGGAATAAGAGAAATTGTTGGAGAAATTTGGAAGGGAAGAATTTGCCAGTTTAAATACTGACCTCAAGTGGGGAAGGGAACATTGTGGTTACCAGGTGATAATGTAAGAGTGAATTGAGAAAGATTGCCTTGTAGGACTGCAGCAGGCTGCAGCCTGCAATGAAAGAAGAGGCAGGTTGGGATATTGCATTGCAGTATTGTACCTCACTATGGTTGGGGATGATATCTGGGGTTGGATGTGAAGTATTTCTTTGGCTTGGTTGGTTTGCTGGGTTTGATTGGCTTCCTAGGTCCCTGAATGTCTGGTTTGGACAGTTTTTGTATTTAAATTTAGATTGATTGGCTTTTTTTGTAATTGTCAGAGCCAATATTATATGCTGAATTGTTATTCTTGTTGTAATTGTTGTCCAAAGCCTTAAAATCCAAATTCAAAGTAGAATTTATATGTTGTTCCTGGTTTTTACGCTCACTTTTGTTTTTGCATTTGTTTTTGATTAAAACACATTCATTTATCAATTTTGAATGTGTTTTCAAAACAATTGAATTATTGTTTTGTTACTATCCTTAGCTTTTAAATTTGCATTTAAAAATGCAGTTTACGGTTCTTGAATTTCACCCAGAGTCCTTAAGTTTGGTTTTATATTTGTGTAAGGTATGGAATCCCTTACAATGATGGCTGCTAGGGGTGATTAATGTGATAGCTCAGCAGGGAACATTGGCTGCTGTGGGCTAGTTAGGTGTCTCCATCCAGCAGGGAACGTTGGCTGCTTAGGATGGGGAGTGGTCCATCCTGGTGGGTAACATGTGCTACTAGGGCTTGACGCTGTTGTGATCCTGGCAGATAATGTAGGCTGCTAGGGAAGGGAGGAGCTGATATGGCTTCATGTGCACTTGTGCGCTTACAGGAGGTCTGTGAGCAAGCACCTTACCTAACGGACTGATAGGGTATACTTATCTGTGTTTCCCTGGAGGTTTTGAGAGGGTCCTAAAGCTATCATTGGAGGACATAGATATGCTCAGAGGTGTTATAAGGGTGGCTGCTTGGGGAAGCAGCTGCATAACTTGGTATGATCACGCCTCTGGGAAGTAAAGTTGATTATTTTGCAACTGAAAGCTCAGACTTAATCACCTGAGTGAGTAAAGACAACTGCACAGATATGAGAATTGTCTGTGGTTGAATGATCCAAGTGGAGGTTACTTGCAAGAGCCCAGTCAAACGCCAGTAGCCTTGTAGCCTTATTGCCTGAGTCTGGGGTATTGGTAACAGGGACTGACAATGGAACTACAGTGGTTCATAGTGCAAGATCAACAGTGAAGACTAGGAAAAAGAACTGTATAATCACAGTGAAGAATAGTTGAGGGACTGGAAGATAATAGAAAGTATTGAAACCAAGACTGTTTATAGTGCAGTTGGAACCTAGGTGATTCATAGTGAGAACAAGCTGATGGCCTGGAAAGGACTGGTTGTTGGACTAGCTGATGGATGAGGAAGAACTGGCTGAAGGGCTAGAAGATCATGGTGAAGGACTAGCTGAAGGACTTGAAGGTCATAGTGCAGGACTAGCTGAAGAACTAGAAGTTGGCTTAAAAGGACTAGCAAAAGTGAATATAGGAGCTAGGATGCTTGTTTTGGACTCTTGAGAGTAGATGTGTTGATAAGAAAGAAGCTTTAAAAGAATTAATTTATACTGCCAAAAAGATATGATAAGAAAATTGAGTTAATTATAATATTATGTTAAGATAGAGAAGAAAGAAATAGTTTACAGTGTTTGAACTGTAAATCTATTAAGAGTTGATTGAGTGTGACAGAGCTGGAAAAAGACCGGAAACAGGACAGAGAAACTGTGAAAATGAAGGCTGAAGTTTTGCTGGAATGACTGGAAAAAGGCAAGAAGCAAGCAACAGGCGAGTTCAAAGTGTTAAAATGCTGAAGAAAATGTGGAGAAACTCAGAGAAACGTTGAAGAATTAAGGGTTCAAAAATCCCTTAAGTGAAATATAGGTGAAAGCGCTTGGGTTTTGCCAGAGAAACGTGACAGGAATTACGGTGAAACTGTTCAAAATGCGGAGCAGTTGTTTATCTGGAGTGAGACAGCGCCAGGTTCAAACCATGTTCAAGAGCGAGTCATTTGGGTGAAAAGTTTGTTAAACCCATTGAATCTGGGTACCTGATTGGCTGAAGGGCAAAGCTTGTTTGATCTGTGTTTTGAAGGCTTTAACTGAAGAGTTCAAGCCTAAAAAATGAGAGAATGAAGCAGAAAACTCAGGGTTTTCATTGGTTGAAGTAAGATAAAAGGTTTAATATATTGTAGAGAGAGAAAAACTGGATAGGTTAAGCTTTTGAAAACCAGAGTTCTGAGAGAAAATCAGGACTGAAACAATGAGCTATAAAAAGGGAAGATATCTGAGGCTTTTCAGGGACTGGCACAAGTGGATTACAAAGGCCACAAGGACTACACAGGAAACTTAAGCATAAGACAAAGGTGCAGAAGCCCAAGATACAGGTGCAGAAGCCCAAGACAAAGGAGCTGCAGCTGGAGATAAAGAGTTGGAGCTGGAGCGGAGTGCAGGCGCTCAAGGCTCAAGAGCAGGAGCCAAAGACCAAGAAGAAGGAGCCCAAGTCCAATTACAAGGAGTCCAAGATATTTTTGGAGGACTCCAAGTATTGGAAAACCCATATTGTTTCCCATACCCCCAGGAAAAATACCAGAAGGTTTCAAAGAGAATCTTTCTTCTGGAAGTGTATAAAGGCTTATTTTGACCCCTGCCCAAATTTTTCAGTGATAAAGATAAAGCCCTATGAGTGAACTGCCCCATATCTTTTACCCTAGCCAAGGGGACAAGGATACCTATTTTCAGAGTTGTAGAAGTTTTGCCACTAGTAAGACCTCCCTGTCAGGGCCCAGAGTGCCCTGGACAGTCAGCTGGCCTCTTTAGAGGTGATTAAACATGCAGCTTGGAAGCCCCCACAAAGCACTTTCCAGGGCAAAATTCCCCCCTTTCAACTAACAAATGGCCCGGGATTTGAGAGGCACACAATCCTCAAATCCCTGGCATTGAGCCTGTTAACAAATCTGGGCCACCTACCTATCAGGAAATGGCACATTGGGAGCGTGACTATTTGATTGCGCAATTGGGCAATTGATTAATTACGGGAGCTAAAAATAACTGTAGCAACTTGCCATGCTGCAAAATTCAAAGGGTTCATGTTATAGCAGCCAATAAGAGCTCACCCTCTTGGCCAAACACGCAAATTCTAGGTAAAATTGCAAATCCACCTCCAAATGATGTCATCAGTTCTCTGGTGGCACAAAAGGCCATAAAATCATCAGTAAGTATAAGTAGTGAGGGAGAGAAGCCCCCCTCATTGTTGACATCTTAATAAAGCAAGTTTATGCCTAGAAATTATTATCTTATTGCAGGAATTGTCTATTTTTGCTCAAATTTAATTATTCTCTTTGCATCTATTTGTGAATCCACTACTAAATACAAGCTTGCATACCCATATACTCCTGGCCATACTCCTGTTGTCCTTGCCAAACCGCCCCGTGCCCTTGACCTGGAGTACTTCCATCCCCATCACCTGGATCTACCACCAGTAATGAAGGATATACCAACTGCTCCTCCTCTCCCTCCCGCCCAAGACTTCAGCAAACTGGGGTTTGTCTACATAACAGTATTGGGGCTGGCCGACCAATTTGTGCCCCATACTAGGAGTTGGCGCCCCCTAGCCTCTGCTCTGAACTACCTGGTCTGTATAGCGCCTATTGTGTACATGGCCTTTCAGGCCCAGCCTGCCTCCCCTGTGGGAGTCCAGCCGGACTCTAGTATGGGCTGCAACACTCCCAGTAAGAGTGGGACAGGTTAACTAGACATCTTGAGATGACAGATAGGGAAAGGGATTTCATAGGAAATGAGTTTACTAAGTTGCTGAACAATTGGTACAGGCCCACAGAGGGTTTGGCACCAGATGAAGTACATGTGCATGATGGGGATGCCTGCCTGGTTATTGGAAAAGCCTTGGAAGATTTTGCAGTAATGCAGGCCAAGTATAAACTTCTAGCAAGCCACTTCCCTCTACTAGGAAATGGCAACTCCTCCAGGCTGGTCCCTGGCTATGACCCAGGACACACTTTGGGGACTGGTGAACAGGAATCCCACAGTTGGATACCATAGAGTCCACTAATTCTTTCAAATTGATGTAGAGTACTCCAAACAGTTGAGTGGATGTGGTATCAGAGATGGTGGAGGATTCCATTGAGTGGTCTGGTCTTGGGGTTAAGGGGGGAGTCATGTGGACAAAGTAGGCTGGCAGATAATTGTACTTGTCTTTGAACAATCTTGGCAGCCTCATGTACCATTTTCCTTTGCAACATATAGTTTTGATCTCTCTAGTCCTTGCCAAGGGTTTGGCAATGAGTATGTTCTCCAAGTTGAACTTGGAGTAGGCAGGGTTTGGGGGGTATTTGGTGAAATGCACTGATCCAAAGGGTGCTCCAGGGGAAGATATAATGCCAGAGATGGACCAGCGGGTTGGTCTCTATAATGAGTAGTTGCCTGGTTGTCTACTTGACCAGAGTTAAGATGAAAGATCACTAAAACTAAATAAGGTAGAATTTGATCAAACCAAAGGTTCATAAAGCTTTATTATTGAAAATGAAATATGGCCATCTCCATACCGCCAGGGTTCTTATACCATGTGATTTTGATTCTTCAATTTTTGCAGACTTTAGCCCCATGGACAATTTGATGGCAGGGCATGGATCTTGGCTTAGGGGTTTGAGGGCGGCAGATCCTGGTTGGGCTTGCTCTGGTAAACAGAAGTGATGATGCTTTGTTCTGCCAATGCTGTTCACTATATCACCTGAGCTTTCTAATTACATTGCCCATTCTGGACTGGAGACTGGCAGAAGCTGGTGCTCATTGGCGGGGCTAGTAGTAGGCCTTGTCTTTACCTCCTTTAGGCAAGACACAACATCTACGTAGGTCTGGGTCTTTAGTGTCACAAGGTTGGCAGCAATCTGGTGACCATTCAGGGAATCTCCTTTAACAAGCTGGTGGGTTGTGGAGTAATTCAACAACTCAAGTTTGTGACTTAACAGGTCAGCGGGCCCCTGTCCCTCCTGGGTGACTCAATTTTTCTTCAGAGGGTCAGGGTTTAATTCTGGGGGTTTCAATGCTGGGATTAAACTTTCAGTTTTGGCTGCTGGCAGACCAGCGGGTTCCTGTCCCTCCTGATTGGGACAAGGTATCTCCTGCGGTACAGGGTTTGGCTCAACTGGCAGTCTTACGGGTCCCTGTCTATCCTGGTTGGTGCAAGGTATTTTCTGAGGGCCAGGGTTTGATTCCCAGGCTTTCAATACAAGTATTGAAATTTCATTCATGACACATCAGAACACTTTCAAATCATACAGCCCCTTTCACAAACTCACCAAAGAGTATTAATACTAGGATCCAGAACAACTAAACTCCTCTAAAGTCTACTCCTGGCCCACACTGGGGTTTCTCACTCAACCTTGTCCATAGCCATATAAACCTTTACATACTATGTACTCAAGTTTTTTGCTGGTAATTTGAACAATTTAACATGTATTCCAAGGTGTCTCATTGGGCATTGACAGTAAACCTAAATGTCACATAACTTACTGGGTTCCAAGTATCAAACTTGGCATATTATCTTTCTAAAATACTTCCTCATATGTTGGGTATTTACACATCTGAGAGTTGGCCTCCTTAGCTGGTTCATTAGTGGGAAGGTTGTATGGCAGACATCCCATACTCCACCAGCTGTTGCTTAGTTGCAGGTAATGTAGCCTCTTGCTGTTTGTCTCAACTTGCATGATCAGAAGTCTTATCAAATATTCTTGTCTTTCTTTTGCTTACTCAACTCTTTTACTAGATAAGTATTATTTTTGTTTACTTTTAACACAATGAATGGGCTTACTTTTTTGGGTTGTAACTTACTTTTTTCAGTATTTATTACCTAAATTTTGTTGTCCACTTTGTGTCTTTCTTTGAAGAAGATTGTTGATTTTTGCAACCACTTTCCTTCCTAAGCCTCTTGATTATAATTAGAAAATAGATGTCTGGGTTAAATCTGGGTAGCATTTTTTTAGCATTTCAAGTTTGAACTGTCAAAGCTGAAATTATCTTGAGCTATGTGCCATAAACTAATTCAAAAGAACTTTTCCCAGTGAGAATGTTTACTCAGGTACAGCATATCAGACTAACTGTAAGTAACTGCTTAGACTAATCCTTGGGTGATTTGATAATGATTTTGATGTCATAGTAAAGTAGAGTAAGAGCTTGTTGTAATCAATTAAATGGGAAAAATACATCCAAATAAGGATGACATTACCAATGAGGAGGAGATAATGAGTATTTACTCAGAAATAATAATCTTTAAAGAGAAAATATGCTGAGTTGCAGAATATTATAATGTACAGGTAAATAAGAAAGACCTTGATTTGACCCACAATCATGGAGTTAGCAGTGTGAATAGGTTCACACTTGATTTCACAAATTTCAGAAATTATTTCATCAGGAGAAAAATTTCCAGGATTTTTTAGTGGAAAAAATTGAGAGTCTAATAATATTGTTATTAAAAATCTTATAAAAATGCATTAAGGTAATTAAATCATGAAGAAATATATTTTATTTGAAGCAAAAATATCAAACTATTAAGATAGTTTGTTGGAATTGATGTTACTTAAAGACCTTGGGTGCATCTTGATGAGATGTCCTCCTTGTATTGGGCATTTTCTCAGCTTAAAGAGCCATTATTGGTGGCTCTGTAATCTATTACCTGATCTCTTAGGAGGTCAGGGTTTGAGAACCAAGCTATGATTTCAAGGAAAAGTGAGTGCAGGGAATATTCACCCTGCTTGAACCCAATTTTCCTTGCCTCCACTCACTTGTGATTGATTGTTAGATTTAAATCTATGATTGTTGCAAGCAAACAAGCAAGGTTTTGGAGCTAAGTTTTCTGGGTGATGGTGTTTTGACCAAGTGTTGCAACCAAGTTTCCAGACTTGCCTTCTAACTTATCTTACAATACACAGGGGGTGCTCAATGAGTTGCCCCTTGACGTATCTAACGACATGAACTAATCTGATGGTAATATCAAATGGCAGGTACTTCATCCTAATTAGGAGCGCTACCAATTCAACTTGCTGATCCCCACACAAGTTATTCCTTGGCTCCAATCCTTACATAAACTTCCCACTATGCCATCCCCTTATGGCCTTGTGGCTTTCCCCATATAGTATATTAATCACAATATTCTACAATAAATGATATCTTATTCTTATTATTCTGTCCTTTCTATTGGACTGTTGTCTTCCCCAATTCCAAGTACTGAATCCTCATTGGTTCAGTTGCAACAGTGATAGCAGCGGTAGTTTTCACGACCTATCTAAAACAAAATTCCCCCAAGAAAGGACGGAGTACAGGCAGTATGGCTGCTCCCCAACAAGAGGCCTTCCTGCTAATCCCCAAGGGAGACATCCCTGATAGGTACGTCATCTATCAAGACCAGCTAGTTCTCACCAGCGTGTACAATTGGCTCCACCTCAGGCAGTGTGACGCCAGTGTCACCCTGCCCCAGTCAGACCTGTCCCAGCAGCTGCTCAACCTTCAGCTAGAATCCTTTGCTGGTGGTGTCAAAGGGGCTGGCATTGTCAGTTGGCTCCAATCTACTGAAACCCGCCTTTGCATCTGTCAGGTCCCTGAGCCCATGTGGGTTGCCACTGCATCTGGTTGCCTCACGGGGCCCGCCACTGTGTGGTTCACCAACTGGGCCAGCCAGGAACTTGATGTTACCTGGGCGGCATTCCGAGACGCCGCCAAGTCCCGCTACAGCAAAAACTTCTCCCCCATTGTTGTGAAAACTCCTCTTCTAGCAATCAAATAAACTGGTTCCGTTCCTGAGTACCTTGCTGCCTGGCAACAAGCTCTTGCTGTTGCCCCCAAAGCCGCAATCAACGGAAATGCAATGCTGCTCACTCTCATCATCAATGGGTTAAAACCCCATATCTGCAAGTGGGTCCCCGTAGGTTGCTGCACCTCCATTGATGAATGTTACAAGGCCATTGTGGAGGCTAACAACCAGGCCTCAATGGGCTTCTGCTGTACCAGTGACACTCCATCCCAACCATGTACCACACCTGACAATGGCCATAATCAGGTAGGCCACCGCCAGCCCCGTCAGCAGGATAGTGGGACTAAACGCCCCCGCAAGGGGGAGCTTCAGCTAGCGCAGATTGAGGATCAGAGAAAAGCCTGGGGGTTGTAGCAACAAGAGGCCTTGCAACCCCACCTGACCTATCCTCTCAGTCCCTTCTCGCAAAAAATCCCTGCAACTACAACATTCACAAAGTTGAAACCCTGGACATCTTTCAAGTCCACAGTTACGGCCCTGTATTGCTAGCAAGCCACTCAAATAAAGTAACACACTTGTCCTATCCCTTCCATTTCTGTGGGAACACCCACAAATTAATGGTAGATACCGGGGCTGACCACACTATGGTGGACCAGGCGTTCACCAGCTCTCAGCAATTAGACCAAGTGCCCAGCAGGTTCAAAGCAGTACAAGTAGCTGACTCCTGCAGAGTTGCCATCACCCACAAGACAGTACTCTTCTCTGTGAGAATGTAGAACATCCAGGTTAAGCTCTCTGGGCCAATCATGGCAGGGCTCAGCCACAACGTAATTGCTGGTCTCAACTGGCTTTGGCACAACTGTCTCTACATCAATTGGGATACCTCTGCCATTGCCCTCAACAGAAATGGAGTGAGGTTCCAGATTTACCCTTTGGAAATGAGCAAGTTACTCCATGATAATGTGTTTGTCATAATAACAGAGACAGGCTTGTACAATTTCAAGGGGGGGAAACTAGACTTCAATCAATGCTCAGTCAAAGTTATCCGCGCTAAACTGTCTGCGGTCCCTTCCTTGACCACCTCACCACCACCAGCGCTTGCTGCACTCCTTGAGAAGTACAAGGACGTATTCAGTGAGACACTTGAACAACTACCTCCTCCCTGGGAGATCCAGCACACTGTACAACTTCAAGGATTGTTATCTAAAGCACAACCATTATACCGTCTTACACCAAAGGAAGATGAAGCCCTCTGCCAGCACCTTGTGGACGCGCTCAATAAGGGCTTCATTTGCCCCTCGCTCTCTCCATATGGGGCAGCTGTCTTCTTTGTAGCTAAGAAAGACAGGTCCCTTCACCTGGTCACAGACTACCGTGCCCTAAATGAGGTGACAGTTAAGAACAAGTACCCCCTGCCACTGATTGACAACCTGTTTGATACACTTGCAGGTGTGAAGGTCTTTATCAAGATCAATCTCACTACAGGGTACAACCAGGTCCTCATTGCACCTGGGGATGAGGCAAAAACTGCCTTCTGCACGCGCTACAGGTTGTTTGAGTGTTGCGTCATGAACTTTGGAATGACCAACGCTCCCTCCACCTTCACCATGTTGATGAACAAAGCATTTGAGAAACTGATTGGAAAATGTGTGGTTTTGTACCTTGACAACATTATTGTCTTCAGTCAAGATCAAACCATGCACCTTCAACACCTCTGTGCTATCCTCAACACCCTTCAGAAAAACCAGCTAAAAGCTAAGCCCCCCAGATGTGAGTTTCTCAAGTTGGAGCTGTTATTCCTTTGGCACACCATCTCTGCCCAAGGGATAAAGCCCAACCCTGCCAAAATTAAGGCAATCACCATCATGCTGCCCCCCACTTATGTGGGCCAGGTGCAGACATTCCTAGGCATGGTTGCCTACGTACGCAAGTTCATTCCTAATTGCGGAGAACTAATTGCACCTCTCACTGAGCTCCTCAATACCAAACAGCGCTTCCATTGCACCCCTGTCAGAGATTGAGCCTTTGAGACGTTGAAGCAAAGGCTCACAACAGCATCAGTACTGCAGTTCCCCAATTGAAACCAACAGTACAAACTCAAGACTGATGCCTCTGACAGGGCCATAGGGGGCATGCTAAGGGTAGAAATTGACAATGGTGTCTTCCTCCCCGTGGCATATGAGTCCAGGAAACTTACTTACTTGGAGCAACACTACTCCATCCATGATAAAGAATTGGCAGCCATTGTACACTGCGTTGAGAAGTGGCGCAATTACCTGGAAGGAGCTACCTTCCCACCCCGCGTTCTGACAGACCACAAGTTGCTCCAGTACTTCAACACACAGTCCCACTTGACACGCCGCCAAGAAGGATGAGTTGAGTGTCTATCCCCCTACCAGTTGCACATTGAGTACAAGCCTGGAAAGGAACTTGTCACAGCTGACGCTATTTTGCGACTCTATGTAGTGTCCATCACTGGGGATAATGGCTTGGATCCAGATTGGCCCATGCTCTACCTCCTCCCTGAGGCAACTTGCTACGAGGGCCTTAACTCAGTCACCATCTACAAATTGAAGGACGACAAAAGTCAGTTCACCACCAATTCTGGGAACGTCTGCTGCCAGGCAGAGACAGGTGAGAAGACGCCTTACATTCCCACCACGCAACGAGAGAACACAATATTGCACTACCACCAAGCCCTGGGTCACATCAGAGGGTGTAACCTCTTTGAGATCATGAAACAGAAGGTTTGGTGGCTGCACATGCGCCAAGACATCTTGGACCTCCTCAAAACATGTCTGTTGTACAAAAAGAACATGTCCAAACCTGCACCCCCAAGTCTGTCCTGCCCATCAAGGCCATGGAACCCTTTGAACAGTGGGCCCTTGACATTGTGGGGCCACTTCCCAAAGACTGGGAAAGAAGTACATTATTACTGACATTGACTACTTCACTTGCTGTCCAGTGGCCTGGGCAAAAACCAACCACACCGCCACCACCATCACCATCACCCGCTTTATTGGCAAAGAAATTGTGGCTTGCTTTGGGCAACCCAAACGTCTCATCACAGATGGCAGCCCCAAACTTGTTGGATATGTAATGAAGACATACTGCGCCAAGAACACACTCCAATGTGTAGTTACAACCCCTACTATCCACAAGCCAATGGGCGCATAGAACAGTTAAATGTCTCACTGGTTCAACTAATTGCCAAGCTCTCACAAGAGCACCCCAACACTGCATGGACTGAACAACTTCCTACCGCTCTACTTATCCTACAAGCAAGAGTCAAACTGGGGCACAGGGTTCAGCCCCAGCACCCTGATCTTTGGGACACCTGACAGTCTGACAGGAGTTGAACAGGGAAATCTATGGTCCAGAGTTCCCGCAAAGCCTCCCCTGGTAACAACCCCATCCCTGGACCAATGGTGTGCCAAAGCCCGGGAAATAAAACACAAGCAGATTGCAGGAGGGACAAAGCACCTCAAAGCTAGATATGCCATAGGTGACCCTATCTACACCCTCAGTACCAATTTTGCCAAGTTAGAACCCAACCACCTAGGGCTCTTCAAGATAGCTGCAGTCTATGACAATCACACTTATCAACTTGAAGATACCCAAGGAAACACCAAGAAGCTTCACTATGATTGCTTGCGCCCCTGCCGCGTCACCCTCACACAAAGGTTGTTTGTGCAGACCTTCCCAGATCTCCTGCAGACTCCAATCCTGGTGTCTGACAACAAGCAGGGGGCAAGGGGGTGTTGCAACCAAGCTTCCAGACTCACCTGCCAATGTATCTTACAATACACAGGGGGCGCTCAATGAGTTGCCCCTTGACGTATCTAACGGCATGAACTAATCTGATGGCAATATCAAATAGCAGGTACTTCATCCTAATTAGGAGCGCTACCAATTTGACTTGCTGATCCCTGCACAAGTTATTCCTTGGCTTCAAACCTTACATAGAACTTCCCACTATGCCACCCCCTTATGGCCTTGTGGCTTTCCCCGTATAGTATATTAATCACAATATTCTACAATAAACAATACCTTATTCTTATCATTCTGTCCTTTCTATTGGACTGTTGTCTTCCCCAATTCCAAATACTGAATCCTCATTGGTTCAGTTGCAACACAGTGCTGATAATAAAAAAGAAAGATGTAACCAACTGTTTGATGATTGACTATTGTAAATTGAACAACATCACAAGGAAGGATTCATACCTGCTTCTCCATATCAATGATGCCCTTGACTACCTGGGTGGTGCAAAAATTCTTCTCTGCTATGGAACTTATCTCAGGTTACTGGATGATTGAGCTCCCATCTGAGGAGCAAGAGAAGTGCGCCATCATCACCAGTCAAGGGCTGTACCCACCCACCCATATGCCCCAAGGGCTTTGCAATGCACCAGTCATATTTAAACAAGATATGGATGACATGCTCCACAATCTCAAGTTGAGCTGTGTACTTGTCTATTTGGATGACATCAATATGTTCTCTTGCACATTCACTGAACACTTGGAGCACCTAGAAGAGGTCTTTTGTTGTCTTTAGGAAGCAAACCGGAAGATCAAACCAGAGATACAATTTCTTTAAAGACCAACTTGAGTACTTAGTATTTGTAGTAGATGCACAAGGACTTTGTCTGCACCTGCCAAAACTGAGGCCATAGAGAAGATGAAGCTCCCTGCTAACAAGGACAATGTACAAGTATTCATTGACATGATTGGGTACTAATACTGCTTTGTGAAGGACTTCTCTAAGAAAGGGGAAGCCCTCTTCCATCTATTGAAGTGTGACATTTAATTTGAATGGACACCTGTATGTCAGAAGGTGTTCAACATACTCTGCCTTAGCCTCATAGACTAACCCATTCTTTGACACCCTGACTTCAGCCAATAATTCATTGTACACACAAATGCTTCCTTGACTACAATTAGTGGAGTTCTATCACAGATTGATGCTGAAGGCAAAGAACATTATGTTACCTACAGTAGCTGTACTCTCAATATCCATGAGTGCAATTACACTGTAACAGAGAGTGAATGCTTGGTAGTGATATATGCTTACAAGAAGTTCCAAGTATACCTACACAGGGTATACTTCAAATTAATCACAGACCATGCATCACTATGTTGGCTACAAAACCTAAAAGAACCAGAAAGACATTTGGCACAATAGGTACTTAAACTTCAAGTGTATGACTTTGAGATCTCTCATTAATCAGGAGCCAAACATCAGAATGCAGATGGTCTATTTCAACTCCCCACAGTAGCTATTTAGTAGACATCTCAGATCTTCTATATGGCAAAATGTTGAATGGCCAATTTGAGGACAAACCACCAGAGGTTCAGAGGATCCTAAGACATATTATGGAGAACACTGAGATCAAAATGGTAGAATCTTTAAGAAGACAACTGAAGGAATAAGAGTGATGCCCGACCCTCAGAACAGACCAACCTCATTGTATGCACCCACAAAGTGGTAGGTCATGAGGCTTTCCGCAAGACACTGGCTCAACTTAAAGCAGCATACTTCTGGGAAGCAATGGCCTTTGATGTACATGAGACGCTCAGTTGCTGTAAGTAATTTCAAGGAAAAAGACCATTCAAGAAGATGACAACCTATCAGTTGGCATGCCCTAACTTTGCCTGGCACACCATATCCATTGATGTGGTTGGACCGCTACCTGTCAGCAACTACCACACAAGATATATCATAGTTGCCATCAATCACTTGATAAAGTGGGTAGAAAATAAGGCAGTAAGAGACCTGGGAGCAGGCACCACTGCTAATTTTGTCTTAGAACACATCATACTATGATATGGCTGTCCACAAGTCATACTCACTGACAATGGAACAAACTTCTTGTCTCATGTGTTAACCAAAATGAACAATCTTATGGGTATCAGAGGTGTGTTCTCCACTCCATACCACCCCAAGTCAAACAGGATGGTTGAGAGAGCAACAGTACCCTTATAAGCATCATCTGGAAGTGGATGGTTAATAGACCATCAGAATGGAACACATTCTTACCTGCAGCCACGTTTGCTTATAATATTGCTGTACACTCAGCAACAGGGAAGTTGCCATTCCAACTACTTTATGGAAGACACCCTGCGCTACCTCCCATCTTTTACTCATGCATAGGAGAACAAGGGCTCTAATCCCCATATATGTACCAGGAACACCTAGCTTGCACTCTCATACAGCTGCAGTCAGAAGCATATTCTAACTCACTGGCTAAGAAGATAAAATATTGGGAGAGGGACAACAATAAACAGTTTGACCTGCCCAATTTTGCCATAGGAGATTGGGTGCTATTTCACAATACCCATGGCAACAACCAAGCTCACAAGCTGGCTGCCATCTGGATAGAACCCTTTGAGATCATTAAAAAAACGTCCACAGATGCTTACACTATTAAGGATGTGAAGGATGGACGCCTGGTCAACCAATTACATGCCAAATTTCTGAGAAAGTTTAACAGGAAGATGTGACAGAAATTGCGGGATATTAAGAAGCTGTCTCTAAGTGGTGGGGAATGACCACCCAAATCCACATAGAGTTAATGATTAACCGCCAGCACAGCTTCAAATACTGGTTTGTAAAATTTCCAAATGAGATACTAGGATTAAGTAAAATAATTACTCCTAATCAAAGTAGCCCAAGATAAATAGCCTGTGAAAGCATCAGAGAATCTTCAGAATAAAATTCAGGACATTGAGATGCAGCACAATTTTCATTTTCCAAGACAGGGGGGACAACTCCAAGATTGGCAGGCATTGAATTAACATTGTGAGGTGCCAACAACAAAGTTCCAACTGCAGGGCCCCATCTTCCAGTAATCATCTGGCTTAGAGTTTAAGATTGTAGGGAATGTAGTGCAACAATCCAACTACAGGATGCATTTTAAAAAGTAAATTAGACCAAGGGAAATTTGATTTCTATTGAGTAAAATTTTAGGAGGACTCAACTCTTAGAGTTGAAACAGTGAAAATTATTCAATATATATCAAAAATTGACTAAGCAATACCACCTGGATCCTTGGCTCCTATTCCTTCTACATTGTCAAGCAAGTATCTGATCCAGGTTGCAAAGAAACCTTGTGTGACCAATTTCTGACAACCATGCTGATTAACAAGCTTGTATTGAGTGACCCTCAAATTACGCCAATTTATCAACGTCAGTTTGCAAGGAGGAATTGGTTTCAGCTGGCAGACTGGAGCAGCTGTAACCCATCTTCGATTGGCTGTTTGGTTTAAATCCGTTAATTTGGTCAATTTTGTTAAAGATTTGCTAGCTTTTTGAGCCTTTCTACTTGGCCGGATAATTCCTGGCATGATGGAACCTACCGTGACAGAAGGACCCAAATAAAATGGATAAAGAAAAAAAAGAAAAATAATAAAAACATAAATATAAAGTAAACAATATCACATATAAAATAAACATAAAGAATAAGGAAAAATAAATAATAAAAAAGATTACAAAAATACCAAAAAGAAAAGATTAAAATCAGGTTGACTAAAACAAAAATTAAATAAAAATGAGCAGAGCTAAAGAAGATAAAAATACTAAAATAAACTGATACATTAAATAAAAAAGATAAAAACTAAAATAAAAGATAATAAAGAGAAAGAGAAAAATTAAAACACTAATACATAACACAAAAGGAAAGCACTGGCAATCACTGTTGGCATTTTATATATCACAAGTACTGTGAGAGGAGTCCAAGCAACAAGGATGCTTGGTGGGATGCTGGATACTTATAACTGGGTGTTCATGGGCAGGGAAAAGGTAGCAGTCATCATCAAGACACTGACACACATGTGCAAGGATCACCAACATCTGCGCCCAGGCCAACTGAAAATTTTGTGACATAGAAGACCAGTTACAAAGCAGAGGCAAAGCTGGCTCACCGGCACAAGGCAACCCCAACCCCCGCGGGGAGAGAATGCAGCCCCAATTAACAAACAGTCCATCAAGGCGTCCTCCATGTAGGAGTAGGCCATTGGTAGTGGGACCCAGGCTGGTAAGCCAGAGCTTGATAATGTTTCAGGCAACAACCAGCATACCCTGGCTGACCAGGCTAGCAGCTATCAGGGGTGTACCACATGAAGTGACACATGGCATCAGCCAAAGGAAGATAAAGGCTGGTGTCTCCTGTGCCCACTGCCTGTAGGAAGGCTTTGAAGGTAGCAGAGAAGCGCCAACTGGTATTGGCCTGGATGAGAAGGTCCAGGGTCTGATGGAATGAAGGATTGGCACCAAGCTCCAGGGCCCAAATCTGAGTCACCTCATCAATGAATTCATTGCAGACAGCAATTGTGTGGGCATGCTGGGCAGAGATCTTGCCAGGCGCCAAGAAAGCAGACTGCAGGCCAAGGCGCACCTCAGCAGCCAAACAAGAAGCATTGTACCGGCCATGGTAAAGCTCCCCAGAACGGATGGGAGTCATGGCGTCCTTGTTGGAGTGCATTGCCTGTACAAAGCTGTACATGGTTTCTTCATGGTGGCACACACCAAACTTACTTAGTAAGTCAGGATAGTTCATCAGAACTTTGTTCAATTTGCGCCAAGCGCGGAGCATTGATGAGGAGGTGGCAGGAGGCACACCAGAGGAAGGCAGGCGTTGAACAAAGGGGTGCAAAGAACCAAAAGAACTGCCGGCAAGAGGCGCACTGGAAACTGGAATGGACTCCTCAAACAAGGAGTCTTCATCAAAAAGGTTTCCAGCGTCAGAGCTGGGAGCAGAGTTAGGCACAGAGCCAGCCACAGTGGTAGCGCAGTCTTGCTTGCAGAATTGTTCCTTGCTAGAGCAAAGGCAGTTAAGAAAGGCAATCTGTACAGAGCGGGGCATTTTTTTTGGAAGGCATGATGTTCCGCTTTTCCCGTGGTAGCCATCATGGTGCTGTATGCCTGGCGCATACTCTGGTTGTTGGTGTTAGTGTTGGATAGGTTCATTTTGGAAAGAAAGAAAGAAAGGAGTGCTTAGTCAAGTGGGAGGGATATATTGGGAATTTTGACCAAGAAATGATGCCAATTATGGCAGAGCTTGCATATATGAATTGCAGCCACCAAATAACATAAATTGGTAGTATAAATTATATGCATATTGAATAAGAAGTAGTCTGCTGACCTAAGCCTTAAACTAGCCAATGGAAAGTGCCGCCTTGGCACTTAAGTGATAAATAATTTGCTGCCGCGCCACTTTAAAAAATACACAAGCACCGCCTAGCAACTGAGTTAGGCGCCAAAGCGCCAAACTACTTTTACGTCAAACGCCGCCGCGTCAACTGAAAATAATTGCAAGCGCTGCAGCGCTGCCTGGAAAATATTGCAGGCGCCAAAGCGCCGCTTTACTTTTACATCAAGCGCCGAGGCACTGGGTTCAATTCCCCATAATCTCAGATTTCCTAAATTGACTGTATTTCTAGGCAGCCAATGTGGAGACACAAATTAAGCAGGATGAATGGCCCCAAAATATACCAAACCCCCACGCCAGCAAGGACCACCTGTGCTGGGCAAAGCAATTAAATCTCATTGGTTGGCGTGTTTGAAACAGCCAAACCTAGATCACTAATTACACAAAATAAGAGTGTGTTGAAATGTCCTAGAAGATATTGCAAACAGCTCAGGAAGACACTCCCCAAGAGGGTATAAATACTTTTCCCCTAATAATAATAAAATAACTTTGACTTATCAAAAAGTGCTTCTGCATGATCAGAAGCCAACTCTCAAAAGTAATTATTGATTCCTCTTCCTATACGTTCTTCTGCCACAATACTAATCATATCCTCACATATGACAATATTCAAGCCAAGTAACCTGCACCCTATTACAGAAACAAGTTGCCCCCATACTCCCAGTGCAACAAACATTATACCTCAGTTTTTCTTCAGAGGCAAAATCAAATAAAAATGTCAAAGAAATCACAGAAAACTGTTACAGAAGTAACACTTTTAAAACCCCAGGTGGTATTCAAACCCTCTTTCACCTGGCAGGAAGGGGTAGTAGGTGACAAGGATTTGCCTGCACCTGAATTCTTTTTAAAAAGCAAATATTCAGGTGCAGAAATCATTCCTGCCCTGTATGCAGCTGTGGGGCCTGTTCTGGGCCTCTAAAGCTATGCCCAAGCCTTGTGGGGTTTGGTTGGGCCTGGGCAGGCTAATTTAAGCTGCCCAGGGCTCCCAGTTCAAGCCCACTCTCCATTTGGTAATTTGGGGTTCTCAATTGGGAACCTCTTTTTTAATCAAGATGTGCAAACTCACAAATACTTGTCAGACCAGTCCAAGTTTAGTGATCAAATTGAAGGGGTTTCCATGACACCTGCAACCAGTTCTGCCACAACCAATGACCAGCCAAGAAAAGATAAGCCACTGGCAGATCAAAAAGCTGTTCCTGAAGACCCTAAAAATAACAAAAAGCCAGCCAACCAGACAACATAATTCCAAATGCCCAAATATACCACCCAGATAGCCCAGGAAGAATGCATAAAGGCACCTGTAGGTGAGTAACATATAATTCATGAGCATCTGTGATGATCTGTATTAACATTTTTACCCAATAAAGTTTGTTATGAATCTTTGTTTCAACAATCTATTTCCATACATATTTCTGATACTCTTTCCCCTGAAATTTCCCAGAAACCCAAAATCATCCCCAGGAGTTGAACATCAAGCCCCATCTGGAAACCCAGAAGTACCTTATTACTACCGCCTCCTGATGCTATGTTTGGTCTGGTACATTTCACTGAGTATCCCCCAAGACCAGACCAGGAACTCTTAACTTTGGAAGACTTGCAGTGATACACCTGCCCAGACGCTCCCAAGAATCCCTATCATATTGTCTGCAACAACAAGGAAATCACTATATATCCCCTGATATTCAACAGAAAATACAACAACCCTTCTTCCTACCTGGTCTCAATGGAGCCATCCTTAACACCCAAACTGGTCATCTCAACCCTGCCTAATTATGATGCTATTGGCCAGAGTAGTCAATTCCTGGGAGCTCTATACCTAGCACTCACTGGACTGATTTACTCTGCCCTGCCAGTAGCTGGGCCATGGGCTGTGGCTGGAAAGGCGCTTTTCTACCTAGTAAAGCTAGATCCTATCATCTGGTGGGCCATGTCTGTACCTATCTCTGCCCCTCCCTCACCTGAAGGGTCAGCACAGTGCACTTATTATCCTGACAAAAACAACTTTCTTAGCAATTTCTTTATGAAAAACAGTTGAGTTAAGATGCATAAAAGCATTGAATAAAACAGGGAAACCTTTTTGGGGTGCAAGGCACAAATTGTCAACATTTTTCTCAATTAAGTTTTTATATTATATTCAAGTTTCAGCAAAATCATGAAGCAGAGCAAGCGCTTTAGATGTTTGAAGATAATAAACATTGATGAAATTAGTTGAGTTTGAAGCTTATTTTACTAATGATTTTTCATTGATGAAATGGCCTAAATTAAATCAATATATGCCTAACTAGCAGGGTGAAAGCCATGAAACTAGATAAAGTAAGTTCAAAAGCTTATTTTATTATATAATAGCAACAGGGCAGCTATTTTAAGATTTTTAAAGAACCAGCCTAAAGGGGATTCATCTTAAGAAAAAGATGAGCTATATAAGAGTAGTTGAGTGGACAGAAGCTAGAGGAAAAATAATATCAAATATTATTAAGTTTTAACATGTCCTTGGGTTTGAACTTGTCAACCTATATCCCCTAAACAGTGAGGCTTGTTCTGGTGACCCCTCAAGTAGTAGTTGGCCCCCAAATTCCGCAAACAATTGTATTTATAGAAGGTTTCTAAGAGGATCATCCTTCTGTTAAGAAAGACTTGTGTGATTCCTATTCAGTTTTACAGTATTAAAAACATTGATTCTTTCCCCACATCTTCACCCAAATTTTGGGCAAGATTAATAATATAGGCAGTAGTGAAAAAAATTCTTCATCAGACAAACTTCTGGTGATGAATGAACTAGGTTATCAAGAGGACTTAAACCCTTACCAAGAGGAAAATAATTTCTATAAAAGGAGTTTATGACCCTCTTTCTGGACTGTACACTCATCAGAAGAACAAAGTAAATCAGGGGTCATTATTCATGGAGAAGATTCTAGGATGTTGATAGAAAAGATCTCAGAGGAGTTTGATAGACTACAAGCCAGGTACAATGCATTGGTGTCATGGATAAAGACATCTTGGTAGGCATTATTTGTCCCAAGAAAGCTCAACAGAAAGAAGCTGCCAGCAAGAAGTTGCCTATTGTTGTAACTGTGCTGTTTTAGCAGAGTTACAAGGGGAAAAATATTTAGGAACTAGATAATAATCTTTATTGAGAGATAGTGATTATATAGTCATTATGAATCAAGGATAACAGGAACATGATTGTGTTGATCACACGGCTGGATGGTGAAGGAGATGGCTTGATCCTGGTAATGAGCCAAGTGCCAAAATGAGGTGTCCACCATAAAGGATCATCATCTGTTCATGTTTTTGGATTTAGCAATTTGAGTTGACTTCCTAGTCTGGCTTTAAGTGGTCAGATAATTGGATTTCAGGTCACAAACCTGCTTGTTTGGAACCTTGCTGGTGGGTCAAGCCTTCTGTTTTGACACCCCCAACTGAAGGTTGGCCTCCTCTGGGGGTAGGTTGTCAGGGAGGTTGTCAGGAGCCTGGGAGCTATAATGGACTAATTGTTGTTCTGTGGTGAGCAGGGCGGTTTTGCGTTGCTTTTGTCTTGCTTTGCGGGGTCTCAGGCAATCATGGTGTAGGGTCTTGTCTTTTTTGCGCTTCCTGAGTCCTTGCACAAGATAAGTGTTATTGTTGTTTACCTTTAGAATGATTGCTGGACCTACTTTCTTGGGTTGTAGTTTGCTTTTATCAATGTTCATGACCCAAACTTTGTCCCCAACTCCATGTCTATCTCAGGTGGGGACAAAGGTTTTTTGCAGACGTTCATTTTCCTTTTCTGTTTGCTTGCTGTTGGCCTCTATAACTTGAGGGTCTGAGCGCATGGGACTTTACTTGGGATTTCCAGTTTGGGTTCTATTAATGCTTGGATGATATTTGGCTGTGTGCTGTATACCAACTCAAAAGGGCTTTTTCTGGTGGATCTATTCACTCAGGTCTGGCACACAAGTAGTGCAGTCAATAGCTGCTTATACCAGTCTTCAGGTCTCCCAGCAGTGAGCTTGGCTAAGGCTTGCACAAGGCTGCCATTAAGTCGCTCTACGTGTCTATTGGCCTGTGGGTGGTATGATGTTGTCACGGTATGTTTGACCCCATTTTTAGCAAGGTATATGTTGGTGTTTTCAGAGGTCAATTCTTTCCCTCCAATGGTTATCAGGAGTTCTGGCTTTCTAAACTTGCTGATTATCTCTTTTCCAATAAATTGTTGTACGTCATTGCCAGTGTGCACCCTCACTGCTTGGGCTACTGGCCATCTTGTAGTAAAGTCTATGGCGGTGATGATGTATTTATTATCATTGTGTTTCCCTGGCATGGGGCCAACAACATCAAGGGCCCATATCTTGAAGGGTAGTTGTGTGCAGATGGGTAGTACTGACTTTGGAGGGGTTTTGCTTTTGGAAAACTTTTTGCATACCTCACATTGGTCTAGGACTTCCTGAACGTCACAAAATAAGGTTGGCCACTAGGTCTTGTGCTTAAGGAACTCATATAGGTTTTGACTCTTGATGTGTCTGAGGTCTCTGTGATAGCATAGGGTGGTGCTACTTGCTAGTGCGTGAGGATATAGGGATGGTAGTACTGTTGGACATTTTTCTGTGCAGGGTCCTGTACACGTCAGCAAATAGGTGTTTGTTTTTGATAACTGTTTTCTTTGTTATGTCAGTTGTACCAGGGGGAAACCCTTGTCCTTTTTCCGTAGTACCAAGAGAGGCCAGTCTGGGTTGAGCCCATTTTCCTCTCTTGTGGCACGGATGTATAGGCATTAGAGGGCATCTGCCATGGCAAGCTCGGGACCAGGTTTGTACTTTATGAGCATATTGAATCTCTCCAAGAGCTCCATCCAGCAGGCTTGTTGGCAAGATAGATTTGCTTGTGTTTTGAAATATAAAAGCAACTTGTGGTTGGTTAATGCTGTGAACTCTTCCTGCTGTTCCAGATAACAATGCCATTTGACTAGACAGTGCACAATGACCAGCAGTTCCTTGTTGTGGATAGGGTATTGGCACTTGCCATCTCTCAACTTTTGTGATTCATAAGCTACGGGCAGGAAGTCACCATCATTATTTTTGATTTGTAGTACTCCCCCAATGGATGCATCTGAGGTGTCAGTTTCCATTTGGTATTCCCTGTAACATTTGGGGTATTGCAGGATGGAGCTGTTATGAGTTTCTCCTTGAGGCGCTAAAACAGAGATCACATTGGAGGGTCCACACAAACTTGGATTTGGCACCTGTTATGGCAGATAAGGGGGCAGTCAAAATGCCACAGTCAGGTATGAAGCAGCGTACATAGGCCATCATCCCCAAGAAGGTGTGGGGCTCTAACTTATCCTTGGATGGCGGCATCTTGCATATGGCCTGTATCTTTTGACTGTTGGGTTTCATGCCGTCCTTTGAGACTATGTGTCCCATGAAGGGTAATTGCTTGCAGAAGAACTGGCACTTGGAGGGCTTGGCCAACAGTTTGTGTTGTGCCAGGGTAGCAAAGACTGCCTCTAGGTCCTTGTGGTGCTGTTCCACCAAGGGGCTGTAGACTATGATGTTGTCTAGGTAGACTAGAGCATGCTTGCTTATGTGTGGTGTGAACACTTTGTTCATGAAAGTCACAAATGTGGAAGGGGTGTTTGTCATGCCAAAGTTGAGCACCACACATTTGTATGAGCTGTATTTAGTGTGGAAGGCTGTTTTGGGGAGGTCTTCCTCATTAATACAAATCTGGTTGTAGCCTGCAGTCAGATCAATATTAGAGAAGACTGTGGCTCCTTCCAAGGCTTTGAAGAGATTGTCAATCAGTGGTAGTGAATAAAAATACTTGATGGTAACTTTGTTTAGAGCTCAATAGTCTGTGACCAGATGTAATGTACCATCCTTCTTGGCCACAAAGAATACAGCAGCCCCTAAAGGAGACTGTGAGGGGCAGATAAGTCCTTTCTCCAACGCCTCCTTGAGGTAAGCACGCAGAGTGTTGTCCTTGTTTGGAGTCAGCCTGTAGATAGGGTGTGCTTTGGGGACAGCCCCTTTGAGTTGGATGGAGTGTTGAATATGTTTCTCAGGGGGCAGCCCGGGTAGCGCTTCCTTGAAGATTTCTGGATGGCAGGCCACAATTTTGCAATCCTGAGGTGTGGAGGTATCCTGGTGATCTTTGAAGTGTATGATTTTGTACTGGCAGGGGTCCCAGTCAATTTCCTTCAGGTTTTCCTTTTTGTTCAGGGTCTCTGGGATGCGCACAAAGACGTGGTTGTGTAGGAGTTGGTCCACTGAGTCAGGGTAGATATGATGGTTGACACTTTTACGCTTGATTTTCAACACTGAGGTTGCCCAGTCTATGTGAGGATTGTTCTTTTGTAACCAGGCTAACCCCAGTACATTGTCAAACTTTGGGAAGTTGATGACAGGACCTTGGATGGTGGAGTGGAGGTTCTTGAGCATGACAGAGAAGGGGGCAGTTTCCCTTGTCACGTCAATGTGGTGTTCATCAGCCAGGACCATGTTCTTAATCTGCAAAGGATTGATGGCTAGCTTAAAATTATCTACAAAGCTGCTGTTGACTAGGGTTTGATCTGCACCCAAATCCAGGAGTGCTGGGCCTGTGTAACTGCAAAAACAGAAAGGATAGGATATCAGTTTATTGGGATGTCTGGCAATGGTGTATAGTACCGGGTCCTCCAAGGGTACTTGGATCATTGGACATTGGTCCACGTCCTCAGGTTGGTACTCATCATTTGGCAAGTCAGGAGTTGTGTGGGGAGAGCTTGGCTTGCTTAATGCTCTCCCCGGGCTTTTCCCTTATCTTGATTGCCTTGTGTGGCAGTTATACAGAAATGGGTACAATTTGACTGGCCATTGTTTCCATTCCCATGTCTGTTTGAGCTTGTGGGTTTATGGTTGGTGTTATTCCCATTGTTTCCAGGGGTGGTTGAGTGGAGCGCCCACTTGGATGGGAATCCTTGGGACTCTCTTGTTTTCCAGTTTGTGTCTTATGAAGGGCATTGGAGGTTTGTTACGTTTTCTCTGCTTCCCAGTACAGACTTTGTAGGTTGGTCACTTGATCCAGGTTCACGTGTCTCATTACATGGGACTTGAGGGTGTTGTAGTACATGAGGTTTGTGGCTGGGGTGTCAAAGGCCATGTCAGATGGTACATAAAGTCAGAGTTCCTTGTAGGCGCAGGTGAGTTCCTTCACAGTGCCTGTCTGGGTTAGGTTCTTTACTTGGCATATGGTCATGAGCGCTGTGTCCTTTAACATGAATCTTGTCAAGAAGTCTTGCTTGAAGGTATCCCAGTTCTTGTCAGTGTGTTCTTTGTGCCACTTGTCACACCAGGTGCCAGCGTTGTGGGTCAGGCGGATGGAGATTTCTGCAATCCAAAATTGCTGTGGGCATTCCATCTGGGCCAGCTTTCTCTGGGCAGACTGGATCCATGTGGCAGTGTTGTTGTTGGCCCCGGCAAAAGGTTCCAAGGCAGTGCTTCACAGTCTTTGGGCTACGTAGGTGGGCATGGTGTTTTTGTTGGTTGATTGCAGAATAGAAGAGGGAGTCTGAAAGAGTCCTTGTGCAGAAATGGCATTGAAGGCAGGTAGTGTAATCACTGTGCTCTGATACAGGACAAAGCTATTGGGTATCTCACCACCAGGGGTGTACGGGGTCCAGTCCAGTGGGAGGCCAGACATAATTCTGTCAAGGATTTGTTGGCCGCGGCGCGTGCGGGCAACAGGCAGAATTTTTCAAGATAAGGTAGGATGGGCAACCTACCTGTGCTACCAATGTTTTAACTGTGCTGTTTTAGAAGAGTTACAAGGGAAAAAATATTTAGAAACTAGATAATAATCTTTATTGAGAGATAGTGATTATATAGTCATTGTGAATCAAGGATAACAGGAACATGATTGTGTTGATCACATGGCTGGACAGTGAAGGGGGTAGCTTGATCCTGGTAATGAGTCAAGCGCTAAAACAAGGTATCCACCATAAAGGATCATCATCTGTTCATATTTTTGGATTTGGCAATTGAGTTGACTTCCTAGTCTGGCTTCAAGTGGCCAGATAATCAGATTGCGGGTCACAAACCTGCCTGTTTGGAACCTTGCTGGCGGGTTGAGCCTGCTGTTTTGACACTATAAACCCCTACACAGACCTGAATCAAGCTAAAGACAGAAATTGGGTGGTGAACAAGAAGCTGCACCTCCAAATAGGACCTAAAAACCTGCTGTTTAAGGCCCAAAAACCCAAAAATCAGGTAATTTGGTGTTTTTTGGCCCAACCCCCTATTTATGACATCAGAAATTTTTTGGTCACTTCTGAAGGTTTAGTTGTCAGAATTCACCCTGCTGATGTCAGCATTTCAATCCCATTTATATGAGCTGGGTTAAAGCTCAAACTATCTTAGTAGTTGAATAAAACTCATATTATCTCTAAAGTTGTCAATCTTATTTATTTCTGGTAAGTAAAAACTCATGGAAATAAATTCCTGCTTGTGTACGTTCCTGTGCACACCATGCAACACACAGAGTTGATCTAGTGATATCTGCGGCCAGCATGCTGTTGTTGGTGGTTTTCTCTCCCAAAATTGAGGAGTATGTCAAGCCAATTTGCCAAATTGTCAGGGCCCAGAATGGGCCAGACAAAAACCTATGTTGCATAGGTTCAACACCTGCAATTGAGCGATTGTGTGACAAAACAATTGTGTTGTTGATCACGCAGATTAACCAAAAGAAAACTTTAATTCCAAGTGGAGAGTTGAACCCTGGTCAAGGCCAAGCCTGGGGGCAATTGGAAACTGTCCCAAAGCCAAGTGAAAAAGATTTTAATTGGCCCACACCCTCTGAAACCCAGAATTGGGGACTTGGGTTGCCAAATGGCCCAAAATTCCCCTGTCAGCTTCCCCAGGGCAAAAATAATGAAAGGATCCATCTAACTGAAAAATCAGGAGTCACCAATGGAACCCAACTTGAGAATAATTCATTGACAACCAATAAGGAGTTGCCAGTAAGT
Source organism: Entomophthora muscae (assembly GCA_014839935.2). Taxonomy (NCBI): domain Eukaryota; kingdom Fungi; phylum Entomophthoromycota; class Entomophthoromycetes; order Entomophthorales; family Entomophthoraceae; genus Entomophthora; species Entomophthora muscae. The sequence goes on from QTSX02003645.1 coordinate 93,030, forward strand.
CTAATTGCAGTTCCCCAGCAGGATATAGCTGGGAACACTGGCATCCCCTTTCTTTGTTGACATCTTCATCTAATAAAATTTTGTTGGTTAATGCACACTGAGCATTTATACTTTGCAGGGGTTTATTACATTATAACAAATTTTATACTGCTGGCGCTTTCAAACAGAGAGTACCTCCAGTACCAACGCCAGCGCTGGGAAATGGAGCAACTTCTAGCTGCCTCCAACTAATCACTGCCAGTCTTTTCCCCATCTCCTATAGTGCTGGACCAAGAAATTATTATTGCTCCCGCACCACACCTCTCCTTTCCTGGTGTCCCTCTGCTCTAACAACTTGCCCAGCCAAGCCCAACCATGAGCGCTGCCACAGGAGAACTTCCTCTCATTCCTTCTGCTTTGTCATATGATTACAATAAGCTTGGGTTTGCCTATTTGACCATGCTGGGGCTTACTGAGCAAGTGATACCCCACATAGGTGTGTGGCGTCCCTGGGCTACGGCTGCCAATTATGTGATGCGGATGGCCCCTGTCATCTACTGGGCCTTCCAGGCTTGACCCTTCCCCTTGACCAAAGGTTCCCCTAGGAGTCACCCAGGTCATGACACCAATTTTCCAAATCCTCCATTTGCAAAATCCAGTTTCCATTTCTTAATCATTAGCTTTTGTAATTTTTGTTCAAATTTTTACAGCTTGCATTTTACCTGTACCTTTGCTTGGAGGTTACCACTTAAAAATTTTGATGTTGAGAATTCTTTTGCTACTCAATCTTTTCAGAATTTGGATTTGCATCCCCCATTTCTTCAATCTTTCAGAATTTCAAAGTTCCTCCATCATTACAATTGGGAGTAGAGCTCAGTCACTTGAAGGATGCCACCCTAACCCAATTGATTCCTGGCTATGATCCAGGACACTCAATGACCATTTCCCAGGAGCAGGAGCATCACATCAAGTGTGAAAGGGTTGGTATTCTTGCTTTGAGAATCAGGTTGCCTTTTCTGCCTCTTTAAAAGCTTTGTATTGCATCTACTCATGACAGCCAAAATTCTTGTCTGACCACTGTCTTGGTGAATTTTAGATGGTTGACAATTTTTAAGAAGCCATACTGCTTTGATTGAGGCTCAGTTTCTTCTCAGTTATTTCATTGGTTATCTATTGTTGTTTGGGAGCACACCTGCCATACTGGTACCTGAATTAGGTTTGCCTTGATATGATTGGCTTGAATTGCTACAGGATGATTGGATTGAGGTGGAGGGACCCACAGTTGCCTGGGTTTCTATATATGACACAGGCTGAGTTTGGGCCTGGTCTTGGGGTACCTCATATAGGTTGTCAAAAAAACCAGTGCTGCCTTGAAAAACATACAGTTACCCCTTCTCCTGGCTGGAGTTGATCTACTGGGTGTAGAAAGGACCTATAATGGCTGTGCTCTCCCGCTCAATAACCTGGGCTTTCAGTTACTTTTGGTGCTCCTCCTCCTCCACAATATCAAAGTTCTCACCACTTGTATAGACTATTTTAAAACAAAGAGTTAATAACCCCCTATTAAAAACAGAAAGCAGAATTTTTATTGATAATCTGAAGATATTAGGTTAAGCCCTACTAGGTGATTGTCAAATTAAGTAGTAAAATATAGACGAACTATATAGTAGCTTTACAGATAAGTGCATTGATTGGGATATTATTGCTTGTTATGATAGTAATACTATGGCATTACAAGATATAAATGAAGCTTCTATTTAACGTCAGCAATAAGATTTCAACATTTAATTATTTAACAAAAATATTAGCAAGATTGGCAAATCTGGAGATCCAAATATGACTATTGGGTAATTACCATCCTTCCAAACTTGGCTTACTTTCGGAATGCCTTCCGGAAATACATTGATCCCTCTTCTGCTTCACAATTGCCCTATAAGAAAGTAACCAAATATTCAATAAAAGTGATCCTTTATTTCTTATTTCCCCACAGTGTCACCTCAGCAGTAGAAATAGAATATAAAAAGTTAAATTTAAATTTAAACCATGTTGACAAATGTTTGATGAAATAAATTAAGTCTCTCTAGTATATTTAACTGGTAAAATTCAGTAGATCTTTCAAGAGCTTTGGGTTGGAATTTGACCCAAACTAGAGATAACAAAATCTTGAAGGTTTGAGGGCTCGTAACAGCTTGAAGACAGGATCCCAAAGTTGTGGTAAGTGGGGTGAATAAAACAATAACAGGAAGTCATAGATTTGGAAACAGAACCAACTTTGTGAGTCTCTCTTGATGATTGATGAAGATGTTTCAGGAATGGCATGAGTTTGTTTTGCTTTTTTTGGGAGATGGAGGTTGAGGTTCAGACTTTGGACCCATATGAGAAGATTTTTTTGATTTTTTTGGTTTTTTTTTCAATGCCTGATCCTCGACTATGCTCCACTATTTCAGATAGGTGTGAAACATTAGCAGCAGGCGAACCTGCAATCAAAGCAGAGCTATTTAGAGAGATTGAAGAAGTAGTGCACTTTGATCCTGATAAAATGTTAGCCAAAAATAGTGCATTTGTACCTTGGTATGGCTCTTGTGAAAGTTCTTTAGGAAGAGCTGTAGATTTGGAAGAGGTAGGTTCTAAGAAGACATAAGAATCATGACTGACCTGCAATTACCTGGAGCAACATCTAACAATGCCTTAAATCTTTGGATGAGGCTGTTAAAACGAGGCAGGAAATTTCCAGGAATATCTGAAGGCCCGAGTCTAATAATGTGGCGCAGTACTTTTAAGATTTTGGAAGCCTAAAAGGGTCAAATAAAATATTTTGAGCCCAAACCTTCAATACTTCACAGGTCATAGGATAATTTTCAGCCTCCCGAAGAGCCGCTTCAACTCCCACAACCGACTACAAACTATTAGTAAATGCCAACTCATGTGGTTACCTGAAAACGCTCTTTTAAACAAACCCTTTGAAGTTGATGACGTAGCGACCACAATTCTAGCTGGTTTAGTAGCGAAGACGCAAGAAAATACCTGTAGGCTCTGTCTATTTGTGAGGTTAAAGTCAGCATGCTAAAAATATTTACTATAGGCAAAGCATTGTTGGTCCCCAGTTGGGCTGAAGGCGCCTCTTGAGTAATTGTAACCTGACGAGCACCAGCTGCATCCGTTGACCCCAGCCGTAAACTGTTTACATGCTCACTACTAAGAGTTCGAGAGCCTTTCTCGACTTCATCTAACTGTAGATTCTAGTTAAATACGAATAGTGTAAGCGTCAAGTTACTTGAAGAGATGCAATATTCCTCTTATTTGATTTTTTTGAGGCCACACTTTTTGTTGCCGCTTTGGATTTAGGCATGTGTCTTCTTATAGACGGCCCAGGAGCTACATTGTTTAAGCCCACTGCTGTTTTTGGAGTTTCAGAGAGAATACTCGCTTTAATTACTGCGCTTGAAAGCCCGCTCTTTTTTGAGGGCCGCCCACGCCCCCGCTTGGAAGGAATCGATGGTACTTCATCATTAAGATCTATCAAACCACTTTCCTTAATAATTTGTTCAGCCGTCTTATCTAATGTCCTTTTGGCTCTTGTCTTCCCTTTTTTGCCTTCATTAAAGGTAGGCTTAGGAGCTGACTTGGCAACAATCTTAGCGTTAAGCTTGGTGCCCACCTTGACACTTGTCTTGACATAAGGTTTTGACTTTCTCCTTGGAGCTTGCTCAGGGATAGGTAATCCTTTTCTTTCGCACTCAACTTCCTCTAAGGCCTGTTTGAATAGCCTTGGGGAAGAAGGCTTGACAGTTTTCTTGGCGTAATTTTCATCGAATTCAAGGATCCTGTCTTTGGGGATCCAGGCGCTTGAAAATTATTTTAATTTTTAAAACCATTTCTTACTAGTCCAGAGAGCCATAAAAATAGACAGGCAGACTTCCTGAAGATTTTCCCCTTTTTTGCGCCAAGACATCGGAACCGAGTTCCTTTTCATCTTGGATCTATTTCATAAATAAGCCATAATAAAATATCATTTACTTTTGCAGGCCACCAACGAAACCCCTTCAACTTGGCCCAGACAAGATCACCAGGCTGATTGGTTTTTGTCATGACCTTGAATTTAAAAAGATTAATTTAAAGCTCAGCTTGACTTTCTAATTTTTCGGGCTATGTTAAGTCGAAATTCAGTTCTTCAAGTTAAAACTACACATTCTACACTTTCTTTAATGATATTATGGATAAGATTCTATAAACTCAACGCTGCCATCTAGAAAACCAAGCTTATTGGAAAGTTGTTTAGTCTTGTTGACCTACAAACCGCCCAACTGTGTAGTGATCTCTGTTTGAGACTTTAAGAAATGATTACATGTTTTTAAATGAGTGTTGGTCATTAAAAGATGAATTTATTATAGCTTAATAAACGATGCCTAAAGAAATGAGGCTTTACATGTTAAGGTGTAATCTGCTAACTTTGTGCAGCAGGTTATAAGCTAACTAAAACAAAATAGTTCTACTAAAAAGCTTAGATTAAAAATGTGGCTTACATGAAAAAACTAATAATATTTTACACAAAGTGTCAAGGTTATCAAAGATAAAGGTTTGTGGTGATGTTTCTTGACTCTATGTGGAAAATAAAGCCACGATCACAACCAAGGTGAATATGGCTAAGAGCCGAATTTAAGAGAAATTTCACTTAAAAAAGACGCTGTACTAGATTATTAGGCAGAATTGTTCAAACTGACAAAAATGATTCCTTAAAAAGGTAAATTAAAGTTGTCTACAATAAAAAATTGGGACAACTGAAGAAAAGTTGAACTCTTCTTACTTGGGAGTTTTAGGCTTCAAAGAAAGGAGGAGCTTAAGTTTAATTAAAAGCCTGTTTCTAGACTCAATGCAAGAAAAGCAAAGGTACAAGTGTATTTAATAGCTTGATTGGTACAAAGAATACAATATCTTATTTAACCCAACATTGACCTAATTTGATGATGAATCCACTAGCTTTGGTCAATTTTAGATTATTCTCGTAGCAGCTGACTAATCAATTCTGATGAATTGCTTCAATACATTGACTTGAGATAAAAATGGGTAAAGTAGCGAAGCTTAAAGCGTAAATCGACGCTGCTGCTAAATAACTATCAGCTTTAAAGATACATTATTTATTTATCTTAAATTTAATTGAATTTAGCTGTTTTTCTATTTCTAAACCTCAGTACAATATACCCTCTTTTTAATTACTGGCATCTACACAACAAGCCCTTAGCAGCTAATTTAGCCTTAAGTATAACTAAAATGTAGACAGCTTATTTAAAATAACTTGATAACAAATACTTACAGTATCTCATAAAGTTTAAAGTACTTTTTAAAGCTTAACTTTATAAAGCCAATAAAACTATGGTATGCTATAAAATGAAGACAACTTATTTGGATAAGCTCAATAAAGCTACAAGAAATCAGAAATATGAAAGCTAAGTTAGAAGACTAAAATAAGATAAATAAATAGAGTTATTGAATAGCCTGAACATAGCATATAAGATAATAACAGGCTCTAAAATTGACATCAATCCTATTTAAAGTGCATAGAAATAATATATTCATAATTAGTGAAGAATATATAAAATTATTATTTATATAAACAACAAGGTAACCTACAGCAAGCAAACAAGAAGATTATGGTCTACCTGCTCTCCAGAGGCCACCAACTTGTGTCCTGGGTCAAAGCCAGGGTTCAACTAGGTTTGGGTGGCATACTTCAGGTGAGCTAGTTCTGAAGGAAGAACATTATGTTTTATTTTCAAATGGGTAGACTCTTTCACTAACTTACCAATGAACATCATTGCATCTGCTGCATATATGATGATATCTGCATGCACTTGGCCTACTTATGGTTTGTAGAGCTTCTGAAACAGCTCTGTGAACTCTTTTCAGAGAAACTATTTATCACTTGGCAAAAACTTGACATCTTTTTGATCCACTTGCTTAGAGTTAGAGTATGATATTGTAAGAAAGGAGGGCTAAACTAACTAAGTTTGGCTCTCATCCAAGAAGTAAGACCCACCAGGACACCATCCAGTGCAGAACTGGTATGGCCGCTCAAATAGGCATCCAGAGTGAGGATTCCAAGGACAACTGGGGGAAGTAGGAGTCTAACCCCATCAAAAACATACTGTCAAGCAATCAGGGGGTACACCTGAAAGTGCACTCATGGGGACCCAACTCATCCTTGTGAGTAGTGGGCTCAGCCTCCATGAGAGGAGAAGATACTGGAGCGCCTATTTCCAAGAGAGTTACAATGTCAAAGTTGGGAGGAAGAAGCTCAAGGTCATCAAAGGTAATACTTTTGTCAAAATTCTCATCAGTAACAAGCAGATCTTGGGCTTGCCAGGGGAGATCCTTGAGCAGGTGTAGAAATTGAGTGAAGTTGTCTCTCACATAGTGGGCTGAAGAGGATATCTGTTCTCAGAGATCTGGAAAGGTAGCCCAGATCATCCCCAGAACTGAAGCTAGAGTAAAGACCACAAACTTTAGCAGAAGTGCCAGCATTTTTTGAGGCACCAGGGAAATAGGAGCCTTTTAAGAAGAGAAATGAGGCCAAACAAAAATCACTGGGCAGACCAGGGGTAATTTTTGGAGTTTGGAGATCAAGAGAAGACTCCAAAGCCAGGCTACACAACTCAGAAGAAAGAGGGAAGGTCTTTACAGAGAGTATAGTAGGCTTAAGTTAGGGGCTGAGCAAAAGTTCAACAAATTTGAACTTAAAGTAAAGATTTATAGTGATTTTAATATAAATTTTTAGGTTCAAACTTGAATATCAAAAACAAAAGAGGTACACCTTGACGTTAACACTGATATTAACTTCAGGGACTTTGAAAGAGACGCCAGGACCCAGGGAACAACTAAGGAGGTAAAGGAAGCTTGACACTTTTACTAACAACTTCAAAGAATCAAAGAGCCAACCAAAAGGGACCCAAAATTATTTAAAAATTTTAATTTGTAAAAGCCAAAATTTTATTGATAATAATGAGCAACCAGGGGACCAAAAGTCCCCTGTCTTGCTTTAAGGGACAGGATCTGACTTTTCAAGGTCACCTGACCCAGGTGGTGAGTCTGATTGGCCAGGGGAGAATTTTTGCAAGGAAGTTTCAAGTGAGTTGGATGTTTTCCCATTAATTTCTGGTTTAACCTCTGATTGGCTGGTATCTATGAAATGCTTCAGGAGGTCATTAATTTCAACTTGATTGGTATATGTTGATTTGGCAGAAGCGCGTCCTGATTGGTTTAATTGCAGTTGCTTTAAATGAGGACAGAACCAAGCTAACAAATAGTCCAAATTGATCAGGGATTCTTCCCAGGTTGGAACCAAAATCTGGGTGTCAGCAAATGCCACCTGAAAGGAGTATACCAAGACAAATATCTTGTTGATTGTGTGTGCTAAATCATCTAACAAATTCAGGGGTTTAGCAAGGATTTGAGAGGTTTTGTTAGTGCAGTGGGAAAACATTGTCCTATCCAAGGCTAAAGGGATGAGTAAATTTACAGATATTTTTGGGAAGTTTTTCTATTTTAAAAGGGGAAAATTTATTAAGAGACATGAACATTCTTAAATTTAAATTTAGAAGGAAGATCTCTCTATAAACCTTCTGGGATAGTGTATCAGGCTATTGCTCTGCTCTGCCTCCAGTTTCCCTGTTCTGTGGTTTTTTAGTCTTGACTTACTATAGATTGTCATTAATATATCCATTCTTGATTAACAACTAGGCCTTCCAGGTAATAACATCTAGTTTCACCATCTATTATATGTTATATAGCCCCTTGTTTCAGTTATTTCCTCTTTAGAATGCTTCTTTAAAAAGCTTAAGTGATCCCTTATAGCCTGCTTTTTTATAAAATTATTTCCAGTATTACCTTAATAAAATCCTAACACATATCTGCTATGTTTCTGTATCATTTGATTAAGCTTTAAGACCTTCCATCAATTGCCTCTCTCAGTAAAATACGTCTCAGACTTAAGCATTGATCCCTTTGCCAACTTCTCTGAAACGCCTTGCTTTTCATCTGAACAGTTTTTACAACCCCTGAATAATAATGTTGATGTTTCACTGTTAAAGTGTTAATGCTTTTCCATTTTTAGTGTTAAAATTTTCTGTCAGGGAACCAACTTTGGGTGGGTGGCTCATCATTTTCCAGGATCAGGAATGCAGCAGGCCAGGCGGTCAAAGCCCACTATAAGATTGATGCTAACTTAAATAGATACCACATAGATTTTATCACCTAATGTCAGGATACCAAAAGTAACACAATGCCCCTTCAGGTGAGAGAGGTGCAGATGCAGATACAGGTATGACCCACCAGATGATGAGGCCTAACTTTACCAGGTAGGAGAGGGCCTTCCAAGCCACAGCCCATGGTCCAGCTGCTGGCAAGGCAGAATCAATCAAACTTGTGAGTGCCAGGTATAGCACTCCTAGGAATTGACTGTTCTGACCAATATCATCAGAAGTGGGGGTAGAGATGGTTGGTTTGGGTGTCAAAGGTGGTTTCATGGGGACCAGGTAGGCAGAAGGATTATTGTATTTCCAGTTGCATATCAAAGGGTATATGGTGATCTCCTTGCTGTCACATAAAATTTGATAGAGATCTTCAGGAGCATATGGGTGGTTGTACCACTGCAGGTCTTCCAAAGTCCAGGGTTTGTGGTTGTGATTGGGTGGATACTCTGTGAAGTGCACAGGGCCAAATGGAGCGTCAGGAAGGCAGTAATGATTGAACACTTCTGGGTCTCCAGCTGGCGCTTGGTGTTTGACTCCTGAGGGTGAGTTCTGGTGTCTAGGTGAATGCAGATGAAAGAGTATCAAAAATAGGTATGTAATAAGATTGGCAAACCAATGGTTCATAACAGCTTTATTTGGTAAGAATGACAATACATAATCTTTCTGGTGCTTCTTGTTTATATAATCATTTACATACAGGTTCCTATGGGCATTTTTCTAATGCTATATGAGCAGCAAGGTTTGGCATATCAAATTCTGCTGGTTGTTTGGATGTTTCATCATCATTTTTGGGGTCTTCAGGAAAAGCTGCTTGGCTTGCTGGAGGCTTATCTTTGCTTGACTGTTCATTGGTTTTGAAAGGTTTGGCTGCAGGTGTCATGGGGTCATTTTCAATTTGATTACCATTTTTGGACTGGCTTGACAGGAATTTCTGAGGCAAAAAAACTTGATTAAAAAAGGGGCTTCTAATTGGGAACCCCAAATTAATAAGTGGATAATGAGCTTGAACTGGGAGCTCTGAGCAGCTAAATTTAGCCTGCCCAGGCCCAGCCAAACTCACCAAGGCTTGGGCATAGCTTTTGGGGCTCAGGACGGGCCCTTCAGCTACTGCCAGGGCAGGAGTGATTCCTGCCACCTAGTGGCTGGGAGCAGGTTCAAATCCTGTAAAGTGATTCAAAAGTGTTACTTCCATAACACCCAAGACCACAGCCCAGAAGCCAGGATGATAGTGTCAATCACCCAAGAGAGAGTGATGTACACTATTCCCAACAACTTATTGGGATGGTTTAGGTGAAGCTCAGAGGCGGGCACAGGCATCAGTTTGGGGGTGAGAGGTGGCTTCATGTCCAGCTGATAGGCAGGGAAGAAGTTAAATTTATCTTTGAACAGTCAAGGTTCAGTAATAAACCAATGGTTCTTTCTGTTAAATCTAGCCAACTCTTTGCTTTGGGCCAAGGGATCACATGCTAGGATGTTGTCAGTGGTGTATTCTTGTCAAGGGTCTGGATGTACAGGCATTCCAGCTACCACCAACCTGCTTAACATCCAGCCATGGCCTGATTTGGTGCCCTTCCAATATACCGTTTGACCTACTGAGAATGGTAATCAAGTAATATCACATGACAATCCAAGTATCCAGTGGCTCAAACCCATTCTGCACATAAGCAACCCCTATTTTGATCCAACTAAATCTCTGCCACAGCTAAAGCTATATAAGTCTAAAGTATTATCTAATAAAAGATACTTCTCTTCTCTCCTAATTCTATATTTGAAGCTTCTCCAAAAGGCGCTCCTTATCACTGGTAGCAGCTACAGTTTTTTGACCACTCCCATGAAAGAGAAAATGTCTGATCAAAACCCACCCATCTTTGCTCACATACTCAACCAGGCCACATCCCAGGAGACCTGGAAAACTTACTTCTGCGCCCACAATTTTTGACAAAGATATACCTAGTGGATGCACCGTATTCAAAGGTCTGGTCATGCCCAAAGCATGCGCCAAGATAATTCTACAGTCACTCTCTTCAATCACAAACAAACGCACAACCACCTATCACAGGTGAAGTTAACAACACCAAATACATTGGTATCAACAAGTTCTTTGGTAAAAACAAAGAAAACATCATCAACTGGATAGACCACTCAGCCGTAAAACTCTGCGCCAGCCACATCCCCCGTGAGAAATGGGTCCAGGAAGCCAGCAAGCGCATATATGAGACCACAGCTGACTGGTTTGCCACCTGGGTTGGCTCACAAACTGACAACCAGCTTGACAACTGGAAAGAGTTCAAAGCAGACATCACGCAAAATTTCTGCGTCACCAAATCCCTTCAAGACATTGCAATACAGCTCAGTGATCTTCCTCAGAAGACCACTATCACAGCTCACGCCAATGAATTTGAGGAAATACGCCGCAAAATCCAAAACATAGCACAAGCTGATAACATACATACCAGAGCATCATTCATCAACAGAATGAAACTCTCTATTGCCGCCCTCATCCGCCCAGAGGCCAACACCTCCATGCCTGCGCTTATTGCAGAAGCCAAGCACGCAGAAAAATGCGCAAGCATGGAATATGCTGCACGTAACGGCAATTGCTCCTCAAAAAGCAATGGAAGAGAAAACTCCAATGGAAATAAATGCCAAAACACCAATCATAGCAACAACAACTCCAATTTCAACAATGGCAATTGCATCCAAAGCGCAAACTGCTCCTGTCCCAAGAAAGAGGGCACCGCCAAAGTAAACAATGCTGAAATAGCAACCCGCTATGAATCTGACCCCACATTCTCTGACCTTGAAGGTCTCAAAACAGAGGAACAGGGAAAAGAGGAGGGAGAACAGGCTTAAGTGCCCCTTTCTCCCCCCAAATTGACAAGAAACTGTACCAAGGCACAAACTTTGCTGCTCGCACCCACGTGTCCCGCAATCCTCCATTTTTATGAACATAAAAATTAAAGATTGCTCACAACTTCTTGTCTACCCATGTACTTACAAATCACATACACATAAATTTTTATTAAACTCTGGTGCACAACACACTATGGTTAGCAAACCATTTGTAACCAAGTACAAAATACCAGTTGTCAAATCCAACTTCAAATAGGCCAGAATGGCAGATAAATCAAAGGTTCTACTCAAAGGCAAAACAAATCCCTTCAGAATCAACCTCCAAGGCATACAAACGTCCATCAAAGAACTTGTCATGAACAACATAAACTACAACATTGTAGCAGGCATGGACTGGTTCACCCGAGTGAAACCCAGCGTATGTTGGAAAACAAAAACCATGACCATCAAATGCAACAGAGTCAATTTTAATATCCTCAAAGAATCCAATGGCCTCATTCTAAGAGACACAGTATTTGTCCAGGTCATAAACCAAGATGACTCAGAACATCTAACCAAAGATAGTACCCTCCACATAATGAGGTACACCAAATTCAATAACATGCAAACAACCAAGATCAAATGCCCAGAACTTGCGCACTCCTAAATGAATATGCTCATGTATTCAAGGAAGAACTCACCAAGTTACCCCATAAACAGGAGGTCAAACATGGCATCAATCCATGTAAATCCATGCCTAAACCTGCACCCCTCTACAGACTCTCTCCCATGAAGACCCAAACCCTCAAAACACACATTGAGGATAATCTAGCAAAAGGATTCATTTGCCCGTCTGAATCCCCATGGGGGCAGCAGTGTTCTTTGTAAAGAAAAAGGAAGGCACTCTGCGTCTATTAACTGACTAAAGAGCACTAAATGCAAGCACAATAAAGAATAAATTCCTCTTCCACTTATAGAGGATCTGTTTGCAAGACTCTCAGGAGCCAAATTTTCTCCAAAATTGACCTCACCTCAGGGTACAACTAAGTTGAAGTAAAGGAAAAGAACATACCAAAGACTGTGTTCCGTACGCAATTTGGATCCTTTGAGTATAGGGTAATGAACTTTGGGATGACCAACGCTCCCACAAAGTTTGTCACCATGATGAACCAAGAGCTAAATGGCCTCTTAAACACATTATGCTATCTTTACAATATCATCATATTCTCAAAAACAAAAGAGGAACACCTCACACATGTCTGCAAGACACTCAATCAACTCGCAAAGCACAAACTTTATGCAAAACCAAGTAAGTGCCAATTTATGGAAAAGGAACTCCTGTTCTTGGGCCACATTTTCTCTGACAGTGGCATCAAAGCAGATACAGAAAAAATAAAAGCCATAAATAACATGCAACAACCCACCTCTTTTAAACAAGTTAGATGCTTTCTCAGAATAGTAGCTTACCTAAGGAAATACATCAAAGACTGCAGAAAACTAACCACACCAATCAATGACTTAACCAAGGGTAATGTCAAAAAGAAATTCATCTGGACACCAGAATGTAACAAGAATTAACAATTATTAAAACAAGCTTTGATTGAAGCACCAATCTTGCAATATCCTAATAATAACGGGTACTACAAGCTCAAGTCAGATGCCAGTGACACCGCCATTGATGCAGTCCTGCGCATCCGCCAGCCAGGGCAGCAAGACTTCCTGCCAGTATGTTATGAAAGAAGAAAACTAACCAATACTGAGCAGAGATACCCAATACACAATAAGGAATTGCTAGCAATACACCACACATTCAAGAAATGGAGATGTTACCTAGAAGGACATTTAAACGTCCAAGTACTAACTGATCATAAATCCTTAATATATTTCAAAACTCAGAACGCACTTGCACGGCAACAAGCCAAATGGATGTCCCTGCTGGAGCAGCTTAATTTGGATATCCAATACAAAAAGGGGGCAGAGCTAGTCACGTCTGATGCTCTATCTAGGCTATGTCAGCCAAGAGAGGATCATCCTGACCACCTGGACCCTGACTGGCCAAACCTATACAATACTGAGTACAAGACAAAAGGGAAAGACCCCTCAACACATCAACTGACCCACAATGCATTAGTAAGAAACAAAAAGTATTTACATGTATCAAATGGCACTGTATACCAAATCATTAATGACAAACATGTCCTGTACATCCCACTTGCACAAAGAGTTGACACCATATTAAGACATCACCGCCTAATAGGACATACAAAGGCTAAAAACTTATACCTCACATTAAATGAGATAGTATGGTGGCCCACCCTCAAACAGGATATAGTTGATGTTCTGAAAAAGTGCACAGTGTGCAAGAAATACACCAGCACAAAGGCTCCTCAGCCAACGGTTAACTCAGTACTAGACCCTGAACCATTCAAGGTTTGGGGGCTAGATATAGTGGGGCCCTTCCAAGAAACAAAAACAAACCAACATTTCTTAATTGTAGCTATCAACTTTGCCACACGCTGGCCCATCTGCTGGGCAATAAAGAGCCATAAAGCAGAAAACATCAAACATTTTATTAACAAAGCAATCATAGCCAACTACAGAACTCCAGACTACATCATAACTAATGGAGCAACCAAGCTATCAGGTCACGTAGTAAACAACAACTTAAAATCCAAAAACATTAAACATTCCACAACCTCTCCATACAGGCCACAGGCCAACGGCAGAGTGGAACACCTAAACGGCAGCCTTATCAGGACCCTAGAGAAAATAATGGATGGCAAAGCCAAAGACATATGGCCACTATATGTAAAACATGTATTACTAGTATCCCGAGTCCGCACTAATCAAGGAACAGGCTATTCACCGTTTGAGCTAACCTACGGGTACAAACCAGAAATAATTACCTGTAACAAGCAGCCATACATAAAGATTCCCCTGGGGAAACCCCCCACAGTAGAAAAAGTATCAAATCTACAACACATCTGCCTCAAAGCTAAAATAGCAGAAATGAAGTGGTCAAAACACAAAAGGTAACCTCCACAGAGGAACCACTTCCCATTGACTCCCCTGTCTGGGTTCTAGCTGGCAACAGAAAGAAACTAGACTCAGTACACAGGGGAATAGGAAGAATCATCAAGTACAGACCAGATCACAATACCTATCTAGTGAAATTCCAAGGTTCCAAAGACCCTTTTGTCAAGAAATACTACAGAACCTATCTCCGCCTTAGTAAAGGAGAACACTTGACCAGACTGGTTCCAGCTAGTAAACAGCTCCAGGAGCATCAGGCGGCAGCTGTGAAAACAAAGCCCTCTCCTGATGCGCCAGAGTAACACCTTAAGGGGGGTGTCAAGGGTCTGGATGTACAAGCATTCCAGCTACCGCCAACCTGCTTAACATCCAGTCATGGCCTGATTTGGTGCCCTTCCAATATACCGTTTGACCTACCAAGAATGATAACCAAGCAATATCACATGAAAATCCAAGTATCCAGTGGCTTGAACCCATTCTGCACATGATCAACCCCTATGTTTGATCCAACTAAATCACCACCACAGCTAAAGCTATATAAGTCTAAAATATTATCCAATAAAAGATACTTCTCTTCTCTCCTAATTCTATATTTGAAGCTTTCCCAAAAGGTTCTCCTTATCATTCTCTATACTCAGGTTTCAAAGGATACTCTGTGAAATGAACAGGACCAAAGTGAGCTCCACAAAAACAAAAATTTTGTGGGCAGGCGGGCCAGAAGAATTGGAGTTAAATTTTCAGATAACTAAGATAAAATATGGCAATATTTGGAAATATCATTATCTCATAACTGTTTATTCAAAAAATGGAAATAAAGTCTAGTGCAGGGTCCAGGGGTTTATATATTACCCCACCACTAGACTTTAATCTACTAAATGGGAATTATCATAAAATCAGGAAATGGGAATTTGAGTGGGAAGGACACCTAGGTTTTAGGATGGCAAAATGGCATTGACATAGAAGGGACAATCATTGGCTGGATTTTGAGTAATAATAGTGCAACCCTTCTGTTCCTGAGCAATATTCTTGGTAGCGCCCCTCAGGACTGTGTTTTCTTCAGGTGAGGGGTCCTGATTGGACACCAAGGTAGACCTCAAGATCAATAGGCCAATGACAGAAATCCATTTGTCTCTATTAGTCAATTTTTATTGTTCTCTTCTAGGTGCTATTGCTGGTAAATTTATGCTGATGTCTTTATCCTCATTTGTATTTGCGGTTTGGGTCTGAGAGGGTTCGATTCCAAAAAAAACGTGGGCAACAAGCCCCCAGTCCTCAGGGCTAGCTGTCACAGCCCATACCAGAGTCCGGATGGACTCCCACAGGAGAGGCAGGCCGGGCCTGGAAGTACTCCAGATCAAGGGCGCAGGATGGTTTGGCAAGGGCAGCAGGAGTATAGCCAGGAGGATATAGATATGCAAGTTTGTATTGAGTAGTGGATTCACAAATGGATGCAAAGAGAATAATTAAATTTGAGCAAAAATAGACAATTCAAGCAATAAGATAATAATTTCTAGGCATAAACTTGCTTCATTAAGATGTCAACAGTGAGTAGGGCTTCTCCCCCTCACTACTTATACTTACTGAAGATTCTGTGGCCTTTTGTGCCACCAGAGAACTGATGGCATCATTTTGAGTTGGATTTATAATTTTAACCGGATTTTTGTGCTTGGGCAAGAGGGTGAGATCTCATTGGCTGCTATAACATGAACCTTTTGAAATTTGCAGCATGCTAAGATGCCACAGTTATTTATAGTTCCCGCAATGAATCAATTGTCCGGTTGTGTGATCAAACAGTTGCGCTCTCAATGTGCCATTTCCTGATAGGTGAGTGGCCCAAATTCAATAACAGGCTTGAAGCCAGGGATTTGAGGCTTGTGTTCCTCTTAAATCCCGGGCCATTTGCTAGTCAAAAGGGGGGTTTTGCCCTGGAAGGTGCTTTGTGTGGGCTTCCATGCTGCATGTTTAATCAACTCTAAGGAGGTCAGCTGACTGTCCAGGGCAATCTGGGCCCTGACACTGGTGGCCTACAGGCAGTCATGACCAGGATTAGAACCCCGCTCCAAGTCTTTGGTTTCAAGAGGGGAGGAAATGAAATTCCTGATACCATCCCCTTTTTCCCCCAAAGGCTCTCCCTCCCAGGCCTTCTTGCTTAGGAATTGTTGGATGACTTTCTTGGCATTGTTTAGATTGCTTAGAGGGTTACATGTGCTTTTCTCTATAGAGTGATCTTTCCACTTGACGTAATACTGAAGGGCTCAGTAGTGGGTTTGGTTGCTGTGCATGTATGCTACTTTGTATTCTTCAAAGCAGACTGTTTGGATGAGGGGTGGTGCTTTCTTGAGTCTCTGGTAAGGGAGGAAAGTGCTGTCTTTCTTAAACAATAGGGAGAGGTGGAATACATTGTGGATTTTCCAGGTGAGAGGTAGTTCTAACTTGAAGGAAACTTCTTCTATCAGCTTGGTGACCTTATATGAGCCACTTCTCCTGTGAGCTAGTTTTCTACAAGGTATGTGTAGGTTTAAGTTCCAGGAGTCCAGGTAGACTTTGTCTCTGACTTATTGGGGATGGCCAGGGGTTTGCTTCCAGTATGTGAAGACTTTGTACGTCTGTACTAACCAGCTCAGGTTTTTTTTAGAAAAGTGGTTTGGGTATTGTGGATCTGCTCAATGCAGGTGCGTCCTGAAGAGTTGGTTTCCTTCTTGTTAATCTTGGGATCCCAGGTGAGGTCAACCCCATAGTTGGCCTTGAATGGGGACATCCTGGTCAAATTGTGGTCTTTGCTGTTATAAGCAAATTGGGCCATGGGAAGCATCTTTTCCCAGTTATCCTGTTTGACATTGGCATAAAATCTGAGGTATTGTTCCAGTCTTTGGTTGACGTGTTTGATTTTTTCATCTGTTTGTGGGTGGTATAAGGTGGATAAATAGTACTTGATGCCTAAATCTTTCATCACCTGTACTCAATAATGGGATGAAAATTGGGGGCCTTGGTCAGTGATTATTTCTTTGGTGGTGCCATGTTGGATGAGGATTTTGTTGTGGAAGTTTTGTACTGTCTCTGTGGCCATGCAGTGGGTGGTTGTTGTAATTTGCACTATCAATGCTATTTTGATATGTCCTTCAAATTAAGATACTTGCAAAGACCTGGTTGGGTTTACTTTTTAACACCAAAGTTTCCTCTTTTCTGTAAATGGTTTGACATCAATATCCACACATTCTGGATTGTGCTACCTTGGTTATTATGATCCTGATAAAATTTTAAACCCAAACAGCTCCCTTGTCTATCTAGTGAACAATTCCTGCTCTAAATCTATTATATAAGTAGAATGATCTCTCTGAATAAAGATAAGTTTATCCACATGTGTTGGCTTTTATAATATTCAATTGTATTCCTTTCCTTTTCACTAAAAGGAAACTCTCATCAATCTTCCCAAGAAATAAAGGTATTTCTCTTTAATTTTTTCCTGAAGGCTAACCCAAGGATAGTTTCAAACCTCAAACCTTTTGTAATAAAGGTTTTTTGCCGCGTCCTCTCAGATGCCTTCCCCAAGAGCCAAACAAAAAAGTCTTATGCTGATAATTTGACCCGTTTTTAATATCATCCCCCCTAAAATCTTTATTGTCCTATTTTATCATTCTGGCTCTCTCCCTGATACTGCCATTATTACAAAATTATTCATTATTGATTAGAGCTTCTCTAGAGTGTGTTTTATTTCCTTGGTTATTGGGAGGATTGGGTGCAGCCAGTTTATTATTATTGTAAATGGTTCAGATAGGGTATGTAAATTCATGGATGTGCCCTTCTTTGGGGCAGGTGGGGTCCTGTTTTTTAGTCTTAGGAAGTATTGAAATATGTTACTCTATTTCTGTATTGAGGTA
Source organism: Entomophthora muscae (assembly GCA_014839935.2). Lineage (NCBI taxonomy): Eukaryota > Fungi > Entomophthoromycota > Entomophthoromycetes > Entomophthorales > Entomophthoraceae > Entomophthora > Entomophthora muscae. Next base: position 110,998 of record QTSX02003645.1, read on the forward strand.
AAGGCTTTGGAGAACTGTGAAGCTCTTGAGGTCCATGTGAAGCATTGTATGGGTTTTTTTTGCAATGTGGCCATTGGGGTGCATAAATGAGGTTTCAAACCTTATATCAGGTGGGAAAATCAACTTGGCTCTTGATAGGCCTGGGCAAGTCTCTTTTTTGTGCTGGTTTGTATAGGCTTTTTTATTCTTGTATGGTTATAAGAGAGTACCCTTAAATATAAAGCCCTCAGAAGACTGGATTTAAAGTTATCTTTCTTATTCACTATTTTTATACTACTATAACATCATGTTTCTGAATTTTAGATGGTATGTATGTAGACCTGTGGAATCTAAAAGTGTCTATAGTACTTTATTTGGGTTTTCAACCAATGTGAGTTGCATTCAAGTGATGATAATCTTATTGCTGGTCCAGGGAAGAATTAGATGATCATTTTGCATATTTTCTGAGAAATGTTGGATGGAGTATGGATTTTGTTGGCCTCAGAATATTGATGATCAGGGGCTGTGAGGATTTAGAAAAATCATTGTATATAGAGTTTTAAAGTAGCCTAAATGTACATTATTACCTTGGTAGACTATTTTAACAATAGTTGGCTCTGTAATTTAGGGAATTCAGCCTGTGAAATTTTTTTAACAAAATAGTTATAGTTCAGTACTTGGAGCTAGTGAAAGACAGCCTTCAAGAGGGGACAGAAAAGTGATTTGGGATAAGATTATATTTATTGAGAAAAGTGAGGATTTTTATACCTTGTAAAAACTTATCAGATCAATAAGTGAGTGGCCTGTGACATTGATCCAGATAGGAATTGGCAGTGCTCTGTATAAGGATCATTGTATGGATCAGAGGTGTAATTTGGCTTGCTCCTTATAAGAAAGTACATCAGTTTTATACCTGTTGAGATAAATGATACTGCTTTAGACCAAAGTAAAATAAACTCAACTGAGAAAAAAATTAACTGAGCTTAAAGAGAGATAGAAGATAACTAAATTCATTGCTAAATAGTATAAATTCATTGACTTTTTTTCTCAGATGAGTATATCTTGCTTTAGGCTGAAGTGATTTTGTTTATCTCAATAGGTTATAAAACTACTATATCAGATCATGTCATATTGATGAGGTCAAGTAAGGTCATGATGTTAAATCTGTCATGGGATGAATTTATCAGTGCCCCCTGTGTATTGTGAGATACTTTGGAAATTAAGGTGCATATTTTGGTTGTAACATGGATACACACAAGCATGTTATCATATATTTACCTCTTGTCGTGTGGAGGGAGCTGTGAATTCTTTTAAAAAATATGATAAGGGGCCTACAAATACTACCAATATCATAACTGTGATGTTTGGAGTATATTTACACAGGCAAATAAGTAATTCTAGATAAAAACTTTATTTACAATTAAATAAGTATATAGTTGGGAATATGACTTCATGAGGAGCAGTGTTCTTATATCAAAAGTGCTATTCCTGAAGATAAATTAGTTTGTCTTCTTATTTGGAAAATAGTTGAAGCTGGGTTTCCACTAGCAGACTTGGCTTGGTATGCCCTGTTTTTTTTGGTGGATCAAGTTGGGTCACAGCGCTACTTGGTTGAGTTGATGGCTTGCTGGGGGTAGGGCTGCGTCGTCCCACCCCCGGACAAAGATCTTCTTTTTTCCGGCATTCTGGAAGATCGGATTTAAAATCAGCTTCAAATAGAAAATATACTACCTTCCACATTTTCAGAAACTTCGGACAGAATCCGGTTTTTGTCCGGGGGTGGGACGACGCAGACCTAGCTGGGGGTCACCCCAAAATTTTTAGCAATTATGATTTTCAATGTGATAAATATCTGATAAACATTTAATATTTTAGCATCTGATTGCATTTTACATTTTTAGGATTGGCCTACGATAAAGTAAACGTTTATACATAATATATTCGACCTGATGCCTTGATATAATATGAAATCATGGCCCATTTGTAGAACCCTGCTGTGGATGTGTTGATACATTCTTGTTTGTTCTCATTTCTGGATTTTTTAAAAGGCTGGTATCCAAATAATCTTTTGGGTAGCTGTTAATGGTTTTAGATATTGGTATGTGCTTACCACCGTGCTTCTTATTTTATTGAGTAGGATGTTTTTATACTTAATGGAGGTGGTGTTAAATTACACGACACCACTTGCTTTATTGGATAGCTAGAGGATCATGCTTTTTTGCATACTTATCCTTCCTTGACCAGCTAGATTTGGCCCTGCTTCGGCTAGCTTCTGGCTCTGGCTCGCCATACCCAAAGCAGTGATTTCCTAATATTTAAAAATTATGAAAGAAATATTTTTATCGGGGAGGCCGAATCAGCCCTATCCTTGCCTAAAATCTACTTTTTGAATTTGCGAGAAAGTCCATGGTCCTAGCCGCTGATGGTTTTAAATTGATATGGATTAAAGTTTCACCTTGAAGCTCACCTTGGTGTCTGGGTTATTGAAGTCTTTATAGGGAAGGCACATATGTTTTACCCAGATGACGTGGGCAGGGCTGCTTGGGCAAGCCACGGTCCGTTTCTGGCTCTAGGTCACTCAAATTAAAGGTCTACTTAAAAAATTAAATATTAATCAGATCATTTTGGCTGTAGCGGCCCGGAGCCGAAACCTTGCCGGGACTCAGCCGAAGCATCCCTAGACGTGGGTTTTGATTCGCTTTACTTGCCCTTCATTGATTTGACCTTTTATGAGGCTTCCAAAAACACCTTTCATTTAAAAAATATATATTTGCTTATCATTTTTTGAGAAACTGGTGGCTTCCGGTAGCCCAGCCGACCACATGTCATTTACTTGATTTTAACAAGACCTAATGCCCAAAATAGGAGAGCATAATGGTTCTCACTTTAAAGAGCCTACAACGCATTTTCGCTCCAATAAGAGAAATTACTGGCGTGTGAAAATATGATGCAGTATCAAACTTGAGGTGGAGCAAGTGTATCAAAGTTTTAATTGGCGGGGTGTTGGATTGATCAAACTGATAAATTCTGGGATTGATTGAATGTGACTGCCAAATACCCAGTTAGTTGCAACTCCAACTTAATCTAAACCATGATCAAAGTACGCGGACCAGCTGCCCTGGCTCAATCTGTGCGCAGGGTTATGCAATGTGTCAACCATGGCCCAGGATGCGGTTGTCCAGCTCATAATTCCACTCCTGCGACACCTAAGGACGTTATCCTTACGGGGAAGCTGTTACAGTCGACAACTGTTGGCCAGCCAATTCGATATGCAACTACTGCCATCCCACAGAAAGAATACGCCTTTGAGATGGCAAGTTCTAATATTCGCTTTGGAGATAATGCCACCAGCGAGATTGGTATGGATGCTTTGAATCTCAAGGCGAAGAAAGTGATTGTCATCACCGATAAAAACGTAAGCTATATATTTCCTATATATTGATTCAAGAAGATTGCCAAATTACGACCCGCAAAAGCGGTGGTAGAGTCACTCGAAAGACATGGGGTACAATACCAAGTTTTCGATCAAGTGAGCTGTGAGCCAACCGATACCAGGTATACCGTTTCCGTTTCAGTTAGCTGATCTTTAAGCTTTAAGCTGGCCATTGATTTCTCCAAAAAGTACCAACCTGACTTATTTATTGCAGTTGGTGGTGGCTCAGTAATGGATACAGCTAAGGCGGCCAACCTTTATTTCTGTTATCCAGAGGCTGACTTTTTGGACTTTGTTAATGCGCCCATCGGCAAGGGTAGAGTCATCGATAAGGCACTAAAGCCCCTTATCGCAGGTATAACAAAATACTCTAATATAAGCTTCTGACATTTTATCCAAGTCCCTACCACGGCAGGAACAGGAAGTGAGACTACCGGGACATCCATTTTCGACTACGAGCCTTTAAAAACTAAAACTGGAATCGCCCATAGAGCGCTGAAGCCTTTATTGGGAATTGTTGATCCACTTAATACGCGTAGTATGCCTCCTAACGTACATGCTGCTTCTGGTCTGGATGTTCTTTGTCATTCACTTGAGTCATATACTGCGATCCCTTATTCCGAAAGGACCCCCCGTCCTAAAAACCCCATCGAGCGACCAGCATACCAAGGCTCAAATCCTATCAGTGACATTTGGTAATCCGGCTTTAAATCATGTGACTAAGTTTAGGTCTATTCATGCTCTCCGCATGACTGTTAAGTATCTCCCTCGCGCATTTAGAAACCCTGAGGATATCGATGCCCAGCGAAATATGCTTCTGGCTGCTACTTATGCTGGTATGCTAAATTCATAGATAATTCTAAAACTTCTAGGTGTTGGCTTTGGAAACGCTGGAGTTCATCTATGCCATGGGTATTTTGTTTTTTTCTCTTCATTAACTTATCATGATAGCATGTCATACCCCATCTCTGGGCTAAATAAAGGATACCAGCACCCCCAATACGAAGCCACGGGTCACGGGATTGTGGTAGGTTTTTTAGATTAACATGTGTATTAATGTAAATCAGCCGCACGGCGTATCTGTTGCTGTTACTTCTCCAGCTGTCTTTGAGTTTACTGCTCCAGCTTGCCCTGAACGTCACCTTGAGGCAGCTGAAATATTTGGTAATTTAATTTTATCTTTGCTTGCTCATCTTCTAGGCAAGGATATCAGTAGAGTTAAGAAGGAAGATGCTGGCCTAGTTCTGGGTGATGCGCTTCGTGAATTCTTAGCCGAGCTTAAAATCCCTAATGGACTTAAGGCATTTGGATTCGGCTCTAGCGACCTTGACGCTCTCGTCAAAGGAACTCTTCCCCAACACCGTGTAACCAAGTTAGCCCCAATTCCCGCAGAAGCAGAGTCTCTCCACAGAATGTTTGAGAAATCTCTTACTATTTATTAAATCCTATACGTTGGCTTGAGGCCCCTTTTAACAATATCTACATCGAATCTGGCTTTGAAAGGACTGCTAATTGATTTTGTATAACGATATATCAGTTATATCATTATATTTTATTATTGTCAATCTTCTAATATCACGATGCTTCATTAAAGAGTGTAAATATCCTACATGGACCCATGGTCAATATTAAATCGACGAAAATAAAACCAATCAACACGAGGCGAGTACAAACATTGTAACTATTGTTCCTGCAAATCAACTCTTACCACAAATCAATGTGGACTTTAAGCAGCTGATAAATACTTGATAAACCAAGCCTTCCACTTGATATCAAGCTTACATTGGTCCATTAACCAAGAAATCCATCACATTTAAGAATATGAAGATCTAAGTAGATGGAACTGCAGCATATGTCGGGAAACAGATCAACTTCCCAAGCATAGAATTATTAACCGCTATAAAAACCATCTGATCCAGGATACCAAGCCTTTTTTTAGATAAAGCGTGTGTACAGGTTCAAACCGGCAAGCCAGCAAATGGCGTATTTCCTTCGTTTAGGGACAGAACAACACAAACCCCTAGCAAAGCAACCCCCAATAGACCTACTACTGGGTCCAACGCCTGATGTCTTCCTGTTCCAAAGCATGGCTACAAGAAAACCTCATAATAAGCATAGGTGAAGACCATTTCGGATTCTATAGAACCAAAGATACTTAATAGCAAACAAGTATGGGTAAATGCATTTCTGTATCTGGCCACTGGTTTCAACTAGACCACATCGATTTTGATAAGTAAACCATTTTCATATCTAGGCATTGTGAAGAATGGTTGACCAGGGATTGCGGAAAGCTTAATCTATTAAGCAATTACCGATTGACCAATGAGAACAATCAAATTACCCTCATAGATAGTGTGTCACTAATCACATAAATAAATACATGGCTGTCTTAAATTAGATTGCATTAATGGAATGGTCAAGACTATCAGTGGAATTAATCCTGATGATCAAGGCTATTCCAGTCCGCACTCAAATCTGTCGGATCTGACAGATTTGCATTTCTAATTGTAATTCAGATGTTACGGTGATTTGGCCAACCTTTTACATCCAGATGGATTGGGTTTGGGAACTGCTAACAAATTTCATAATGGGAAGCTGCAAACCCCAGCCACTCCAGAGTAATGTGCACTTACTCTTCCCTGTTGGATCGTCCAGATTATCCCTAAATGGAAGGAATGCAGATGCAAGAGCCTGGTGGATACAAGAAGATGTTGTAATGTTCCAAACAATTGTGCAGGTATTAATAACACACCTGCATCCATAGTGCAGTCTTTCAAGTATATACACTTTCCTTCTTTCCTTCAAATAAACATACTTTTTCACATGTTACATCTTGCCTTTTTACTCTACTCAGTTTTTAACTTAGTATTAAAGATAAAGACTACAGAGTCCCTGAAATTGTATTAATTTATGTTAAACCTGCAACTATACTCTACCAAGAAGTAACTTTAGACGTTAACCCCAAAGAGGTCACCAAGGCCCAATTCACGACATACTTGTTGTCACAATGTGCAAAAATGTGATGGATTTGATGGAAATTAAATTCAAAGTCAGATTCAGAACAAAATTACACATAGGCAATCACTCGACCAATTGATCAAGAACTAGTGGATACCAGAGCATTCTGGATTTCACTCAAATCTCAGTAATTCAGCAATTTGGAGGTTACACAAAGGGGCAAAAAACAAGGTCTTTGATTCTGGAATTAAGGCTCATACTTGGCGTCTGAGTCCAGAAACCTAAATGGAGGTGATGTGTATAATCTGATTGCCCAATTGATCCCTACTTCTGGGTGTGAAATCAATAGCTTATATTGATATCTTAATTATGGTATTGATGCCAAACCTGGCCTAATTCCCTGGTCTTCCATCCCACCAATTTCCCCTCTACCAATTTCCCACCTCTCTATATATACTTGGTGTTTGTATGAAATAAAGATAAGTTTTTACCCTCACATATTTTTCACTCCTATCTTGGTTTTAATACCCTGTATTCAGGTATAGTGATTGAACAATTACCAGGGCTAATTCTTGCTAGCTATACCCAATAGTCCAGACATACAACACTTGTACTTCTGCTAGTGCTAGACCTTTTGTAGGCCTGTATCAATCCTTCAACAACCTGGTAAACTCATTTCCAATAAATTTTTTCTCCTATCTGTCATCTCAAGGTGTCTAGTTAACCTTTATCACTCCTCCTGAGAAGTTTTACTAGTGAAAAACCTTCAACAGCTTTGGCAGTAGGTATATTTCTCCCCTTGGCTAGGGTAGATGATGTTGGGCAACTCACCCATAGATACTAACTCTATCACTCAGAAATGTAGACAGGGGTTGAAATAGGCTTTTATTTGCTTTCAGAAAGAAGATCCCCTCAGAAACCTTATGGTATATGGCCCAGGGTATAGGAAACAATAGTTTTTGTCAATACTTGGAGTCCTCTAACAATTCCTTAGACTCCTGATCCTTGTTCTTGGGCTCCATCTTCTTGGTCTTGGGCTTCTGCGCCTTTGTATTATGCTTAAGTTTCCTGTGTAGTTCTTGTGGCCTTTGTAATCCACTTTTGTCAGTCCCTCAAAAGCCTCAGATAGCTTCCCCTTTTATAGCTCCTTGTTTCAGTCCTAATTTTTCCTCAGAACTCTTGTTTTCAAAAGCTTAAACTATCCAGTTTTTCTTTCTCTACAATATCTTAAACTTAATTTCTTACTCCAGCCAATGAAACCTCTGGGGTTTCTGCTTCTTTTCCTCATTTTTTAGACTTTAACTCTTCAGTTGAAGCCTTCAAAACACTGATCAAACAGGCTTTGACCTGCAGCCAATCAAGCACTTGTATTAAATGGTTTTGCTAAACAGTTTTCTTGAATGACTTGCTCTTGTCCCTGGTTCAAGCCTGGCGTTGTCTTGCCCCATGTAAACACTTGCTCCGCGTTTTGAACAGCTTTGCTGTGATTCCTGTCATGTTTCTCCGGCCAAACTTGAGCGCTTCCAACTATGTTTTACTTTGGGGTTTTTGAATCCTAATTTCTTCAACGTTTTCCTGTGTTTTCCTCCACATCTTAGCCATTCAAAACCACCTGCTGCTTGCTTCTTGCTTCAATTAATTGTTTTAGCAAAACTCCAGCCTTTGTCCTTAAAGTTTCTCTCTTCTGTTTCTGGTTACCTTGGCTCTTTCTCATTCAATAAATTCTTCATAAAATCACAGTCTATTTTCTGTGAACCATTTTTTTCCTTGACATTTATATGATATTTATCTTAATCCTTTTATCATATCTTTCTGGCAGATTACTTAATTCTTTTCCCTGCTTCTTTCTTATCACCAATCCTATCTTCAACAGTCCAAGTCCATCATTACTGATTCTTCATCTACTTCTGCTGGTCCTTCTTAACCAAATTCTAGTCCTTAAGCTAGTACTGCTCTATGATATTCTAGTCCTTCAGATAATCCTCACTATGATATTTCAGTCCTTCAACTAGTCTTCACTATGAACCACCTAGGTTTTATTCCTCACTATGAATCACCTAGGTTCCATCCTCACTGCAGTCCCTGTTACTAATACCTCAGACTCAGGTAATAAATCTACAAGGATACTAGCGTTTGACTGGACCCCTGCAAGTGACCTCCACTTGGGTCATTCAACTACATACAATCCTTATATCTGTGCAGTTGTCTTTACTCACTCAGGTGGTTAAGTCTGAGCTTTCAGTTTCAAAGTATCCAAATTTACTTCCCAGAGACCTGTTCATTATCAAGTTCTGCAACTTCTTCCCTGAGCAGCTACCCTGATAATGTCTCTGGGTATATCCATGCCCCCAATGGTAGCTTTGAGACCTCCCATAAACCTCTAAGAAAACACAGACAAGGACACCTTATCAGAACATTATGTAAGGTGCTTACTCACAGACCTCTTGTAAGTGCACAAGAGATTGTGGAGCTAACTCAGCTCCTCCTTTCCCTAGAAGCCAATGTTATCTGATAAGCTGGTTCATTCTCTGCCTTTAGTACTTTAAATTCAGAACCTGGACGTAAAAATGTGGGATTGTCAAATCCTTGGTCCAAATTTTGAATCACTTTTGCGGGCCACTCAGCTGAGTGAAAATTAAAATATTAAATAAAATTAACAATTTAATTTGAATTTTTTTGATTTATTTAAATTGGCAAATTTTGAATCTCTTGAGAGATAACTCAACTAAAAAAAGACAAAACACAGCAAACAAATGTGGGATACATGAATCAGAAATACGGGTTTCTAGTGACCAATTTGAGATTTCCTGTATTTCAAACAAATCATAGACATCATGTAAAACTTAACAAATCTGAAATTGCAGGATTGTCAAATCCAAGAACCAAGTTTCAAATCATAATTGCAAGGAATTTGAAATAAATACAATTTATGGGTGTCTCAAAAATGATGCCAAAGGATCTAGAGTGGATTTGTGCTGATTCTTTTAGGAATCATAGGCATTCTCAAAAATCACCCTATTCCATTTTAGTACGGCTAAAATTTAGATCATAATATTCAAAAAATTAACATATATAACAATAAAATTGACTAAAATATACATTCCTCTTCTTGAGTTTAAAATTTTAATAAAAATTAATTATGTCTTCTTTCAATAACAACCAAGTCAACAAGCTGTTCCCTGGCCTTGACAAAATCATGCAGGGCTACATTGGGTCTCTTAACAGTGAAGCCTCTGTCTATGGCCACTCCCAACCCACAGGCCCCTCTGCAAGCACTACCAAGGAGTCTTTTCTTTCTCCTGCAACTTCCAGCATGGCCCTGTTTGCCCACCATGCACAGGCAGCTGCCAACCCAAATCCCTTATCAGCAATGGTATCTGGAACCTGCCATTTTAGCTATGGGGTCGCCCAGAGAGCCCAGGACCCTGAAAAAGCCAATCAGATGGCATTGACCAGTTCACAAGATGGACATATTCCTCCCCCAGCCAATCAGCCTGCAAGATGCAGAAGAAAACTAATCCCTCCAGAGATTGTTCTTGAAATGGTTGAAAAGCAAGGGAAGCTTATGTCCCTTGGGGAAATTGCGGCCACAATGGGTTTTGCAAAGTCCACTGTGGCTGCAACCCTGCGAGCCCACGCCAACTGTGGCCCCCCAACAAGAAGACCTCAACTGGTGCCCATACTTTGACCAAAGGTGACACAGCCCATCCCCTTATGATGGCCATTATGGAACGTGACCTGCAGATGCCCCTGGTCCAGGTATGTCTCCAGTTGGGACTCCACGGCATCTTCACCAACAAAAGAACAGCAAATTTGTGGATGCACGGAGTTGTGTTTGCTGCTAGAATCTTGTCCAATCAAGTTCTCAGTGGCCCCATTTTGGTGGACACTGACCCCTACAATTCAACTATTATTAATTTTATCAAAGGAAGGATAATGAGGGCCTGTAATGATGTAATATTCCTGTCATATGCTAAGATATCTGCAAGTATCCAAGATTTTTGAGAATTGCGTATCCAGTCTGACGTGTACAAGTGCGGCCCAATATTGTATCGGTTTGTTGGGGTTTTATTGGCAGTATCCCATTGGGCGTCAATTATTACTCGGCAATATTGAACACTGCAGATGGGTATGCCTACCAGACAGAGCTCAAGGCCATGTCGGAGGAGTGGGCCACACAAGACACCATGCACACAGTTGTACTGAGTGCAGAGATGGAGCAGCAGGAATGGGCTACCCAAGAAATCAGGGCTGCGGGGCATACCTGCTGGTCCTATCCCATCAACTACGCCAACATGCATCTTGCAGATGTATGTCTCTACAATTTTGGTTCCGCCCTCAGGCACCTAAAGACTGCCACCTACAACAAACTATGCACCCAAATTGATAAGGGGTATGAGCTTTTCCCTTCTGCGTCTGTCCAGAACTTATTTGATCTCATCATCTTCTATGCAAGTGATAGTGATAAGTCCAGAAAGGACCCCTGTCTCCCCCCACGCCAGTCCATCCATTTTGTCAAGCCAGTATATGTGACAGAAGAAGAATTTGAGCAATTGAAGCAATCAGCTCTTGCTGCCCCTTCCCAGTCAACAAACCCTGCCTCCTCAACCCCCCATCAAGCCACCTGCCTTCCAACCCTGACTCCCAAACCACCACCCATTCCCTCCCCACTATCTCTGATGCCGCCTCTTTCACAGGTGCAGATGAAGGCAATGTTCATTCCGCCCATTCCCTCCCCTTCCCGTCTTTTGATTAGTAAATAAATCTTTTCTTTGTGACAACTTATTAAAATTTATATCTCTCTTTCAATTCATAATTAATAATATTTTCTTTTTACATTATCAACATTTCTCATAATTAATACAATGTTGTACATTTTACAAATAGCTTAAAATTATGAGCATACATATTTTTCATCATCATTAATAAATTAAAGACAATAAATGTAAATATTAGATTAGAATATTGAAATTAGATGTCAACTATTGATATTTTGATATTATGTGCATAACTCAATGTATTTTATTTAATAAATATCCACTATAAACTAGGCCTTTTTCATTATAATTTAATTAAATAGACTGTGTTTATATTAGAGAGCCATTAATGCTTAGTACAAATATTGATACATAGTGCATTTTACAGCCTGTATATTTACCTATTGGTAATAATTCTGTAAACTTTTCAGTCAGATTTTGCGAGGTAATAATAATATAATGTGTTAATAGATTACTGTTTATTGTCATTAATTGGTTGATTTTCTTTGCTGTGGCAATTGTGCATTTTCTGATATTTACGCACTAGTATCCAATTGGTTGGCTTCACATCCAATCACAGAGGCAATAGGAAAACAAGCCACCACCCTGAGACTTGATGTGGTTGGGGTGGCGGCTTGTTTTCCTATTGCCTGTGCAATTGGATGTGAAGCCAACCAATTGGATACTAGTGCGTAAATATCAGAAAATGCACAATTGCCACAGCAAAGAAAATCAACCAATTAATGACAATAAACAGTAATATATTAACACATTATATTATTATTACCTCGCAAAATCCAACTAAAAAGTTTATAGAATTATTACCAATAGGTAAATATACAGGTTGTAAAATGCACTATGTATCAATATTTGTACTAAGCGTTAATGGCTCTCTAATATAAACACAGTCTATTTAATTAAATTATAATGAAAAAGGCCTAATTTACAGTGGATTTTATTAAACAAAATGCATTGAGTTATGCACATAATATCAAAATATCAAGAGTTGACGTCTAATTGCAATATTTTAATGCAATTTTTATTTTTATTGTCATTAATTTATTAATGATGATGAAAAGTATGTATGTGTTGAAGATAGTACTATAAAAACCAGTTTTTTGATGGAATTCAAACAATATGTCAACAATCTATAACTTGATCAACAAATTAGAAACACACCTGCAAAAGGTTGTTGAAATAGAAAGAAATATCAGGGAAATAGTAACAGGAAAGCTGGGTAACAAGGGCCAGCCACTAATCCAGTCAAAAGAAGATGCTCTGGATAAATTGGGAAATATTATAGATGAAAAGAATAAAGAAAAATTATTTAATCTACAGAGAACAATTTTATCAAGTCTAAAGTTCAATAACACGTCTTTCAATTTGTGGGAGCTCTGGCAGGGGGCCAAAGAAAACAATAAGATCAAACTAATTGAAGGAACAGAAATTCAAAAGGAAATCAACACCAATGAAGAGGAAAACAATCAAATGGAAACAGATGAAAATGAAACACAAGCAAGAAGCAGAAGCGCTTCAAGAAATACAGAAGCTTTATCAACTGAAAACCAAGAAGAAACACAAGTTGCAAGAAATATAAGAAAAATTAAGCCTAGAAAAATTAATGAAGAGCATCCAACGCTCATGAAGTTCTGCTAAAGTGGCGCCTGTGGCTGAGGGGGCCACAGGGGAAACAATTAGTAAGTCTTTTTATGCTTTACTTATATTTATTTTAGTCATCACCAGGAATGGTGATGAGGTCGCAGAAGTGGCGGCTTCTACAACAAGTTGGTTCTACGGGGGTTACCAGTCACTGGTGGCCCCTGTAAAACAAATAAATAAAAATCAAATAAATAAAATAATTCAACAGAATATGAATAATTTTTTTAATATTGAAGCTCAAGATAGGGAATATTCACCACCCGCAGGGTGCTTGCCATGGATAAGGGAAGCATATGAACTAGGATCAACTATCAAAATCAAAGAAATGAATGAAATTTGCGGGGATATCAAACTGAACTTTGATGAATATATATACAAAAGCATTCAACAATTCCCCTTCACAAACATCAACAAACATGAAAAGAATTTAATAAAAACCAACTTTCAAATAGGAAATGAATATTTGAAATCTGCAATTTTTAATGAAGTTTTTAAGGCACTATCAAATAAAGTTGGGGATGCAGTCCTCATGAATAATTTTAAACCTTTATTTATTTTGTTTGCCAAGGCCTGGGGGGCTGATTCAAGTCAGGCGCCCCCCAGAACCCTCTTCAAGTTCAACCAAACATCCTATATTAATAAGTTAGTACAAACATTCAAAAAATTATGCATGTTCTCGGAAAAGTATACCTTGCAAAGAATTCACGTTGCGGTATACCTGGGAATCCTCCTCCACTGCATATTAAAAACCAACGTCAAAAAGTTGGAGGATGTACCTATTCAAATGGATATTTGCTGCGTAGCCCTCAACCGCCAGAAGACACCACAGGGATACAGGACAGTTGAGCACATCCTCTATTATTCATTTGCATTGGCAACGCTATACAGGTACTACGTGCCCCCCCAAAAAACCTACTAGTCAATTTGCTCACCCGCCTGCCTTTTATCAAATAATCAGCAACCACCGGGGTACAGGACGCCACCCCTCTAGCAATCACATCCAGGGTTGTCCACCACGTACAGAAGAGTACATGGATCCAATTAGATGCATTAGCTGAAAATTTAATTTTGGGGTATAATTCCCCGGAATAATCACATCCCTTTGCAGTTAGCATCCCCCAATAAATATTTTCCCCTTGCAAATTAATTTTTTTTACTTTTTATATTTTAATACTAAAATTTTTAATACTGAAATATGTACTATTAAAATTTTACTATAAAATTTTTATTATTACATATTTAAATATTAAAAAATTTTGTATCTAAAAGTTAATATTAAAATTTTAATAATACTTATTACAATATTAAAATTTTTAATATCAAATATTTCAATATTAGAATAGATCACAATTTAATAAAAATAGTTAAAATTCAAATATTTAAACTTTAATATTTAACTTTTACAATTTATAATTATAATTTTACTTTTAATTTTTTAATTTTTATTTTAAATTTTAGTATGTGAATTATAATATTAATATATCTAAATATATTACAAGACATTAGTTAAAGTTGCAACCACGTAAAATATTAAAAATAAGTTAAAAATGTTTTTTTTATTAGCTTGTCAAGTACGGGTTTATTTATCACATAGATAAACATCAAGAATTGAATTTATCCGCATCATGTGGCCTGCTCCACTATTGTTCTAAACAAATGATTGTTTAGAACTCAAATTACCTTTCCCTTGTAATGTGATTTGGTAAACATATTTGATATACTTGACCTGCGTCCTAAGTACTAATTAGTAAGCAATACATGAAAATCATTGGTGGTCGTGTTGTGTGGCTATAGTGGCACTGAAATAACACAGATCAGATGATGACATGCAAGGTCCAATCTGTGGCTTAAAAAAGCCAAAGTACCATCAACAAGTCACAATTATTTAAATAAACTAATTTATTTCTATCTTTTTTTAATTTATTTATTTGTTAGCGCAAAAGCCAATAATAATATTCAGTGCATTAGAATAAAAATATTTGTCCTCATACCTAGTATAATTAATTTTACTTGCCTTTTCTACGTATTCTTAAATGTCTATAATACATTCAAACGTCACATTATTATATATAAATAATAATTATTGAGTCCTAATAAAAAACTAAACAAAATTAAAACTAAATAAAACCCAGAGCACCCATTTATCTGATTGGCTCAGAGGCCAGGGCTTTTGGGAGGAAGGATTCCGAGTGCTCATAGAAAGCCGCCACCACATTGGGTGGCCTTGCAAATTGGCTGATCTCAAGAATATTGAATAGATCCTCAGTGTCCTGAGGAAGGCCTTGTTCCACCTTATTCTTGATCCAACCAAACACCTCCTCAATTGGATTCAGGAATGGGGAATATGGTGGGAGGAAGAGAAGTCTCATTGGACAATTGTTAAGTTGGTGGCTGGAGGTGTGGCTGTTTTTGTCAATGGGGGGGGGGAATTTGGACACAACCAGATCCACTTTGTGGAGCCCAAAATTATCAAGCACAACAACGTTGGTTATGCTGCTGTAATTTATCCAAAGGTACTCTTTGACAGCTTGGAGAAAATTGAGAAAGGTCCCACTGTTATGGGAGCCTTTAATCATCTGATACTGGTCCAACCCGCAAGGACCAAGAAGCGCAACCATGGAATAGGTCTGGGAACAGACAGCTGCACAATGAGCTACGCTGTCCTTGGACCCCTTCTCAACCCACCCATGCCTAGACCTGAGTGAGGAGGAAAACAACAATTTTTTGATATAGAAGAACTGGACATTCCCAGTCTCCTTTAGTGCCAGATATGTCTCAGCATAAATGTGTTGATCCTCAATGGTCTTTTCACTGTTTCTATTGTATGGAGAAACTCTGAACACCTTCCACAAGAAGCCCAAATCAACCATTGCTTTGTAAACAAGGGTTTTAGAAACAGAAAGCCCAAACTCTGTGGCAAGTATTGATTGGACAGCAAGTGTGTCCAGATGGCAATCCTTGGCTACCCACTGTTTTATTGCATCAATATTAATGGGCTGAAGGTGTTTGGGCTGCCGCTTAGCCTTGGTGGATTTAGCAATTTGCCTGGAATTGCCATACTTGGTGTTGATGTCGGCAATGTATCTGGACGTGACACCAAATCAGGATGCAATATCCCAAACTGCCATTCCCCCATTCAAGCAGTCAAGGAGAGCTTCACGCTCACTATCTGTCAACTGATGCCGGCCCTTGGCAGGTACCACAGCATCCTGGCTACCAGGCTTGACACAGGGGACAGGGACCTTTGTGTAGAAGGTGGGATCACGCTTGCTTGCAGTGGCGCCGTCAATGGTTGAATACACATTAGGCACAGATGGTTCCTCAGTGGTGGCCAATGGCTTGTAGGTGGTGTCAAAGACACAGGGGCAGGAAGTAGCAACTCTTGGATCAAGAGTGCGGGGCCAGGTGACAACTGGGTAAACAGTGGAGGTGTAAGTAACCTCAGTGTTCCCGGTGACCCTGGTGTAGGAGACTTTGGTAGCAAGCCTTGGAAGTGGCTTCTGCCTGGGATTCAAGCTGGTAGTTCTGGCTTGGGATGCGGGAGGTGGTTGGCTGGCGCTGACACCTTGAGAGGCCTGTGTATTGGCATGACTCCCCTCAAGTTGGGTTTTGGGTCTGTTCTTAGATCCTCTGGGACACCCTCGTGAACGGGCTGCCCCAAAGGCTGGTGCAGGAGCGGGTTGGGAATGCAATTGACGGTCCATAAAAATAAAATAAAAAATATATTTTAGATTAAATATGTATTTATTTGGAGTTATTGGTTTAGTTGTGGGTAGTTGTTTTCTCTTGATTTAGCCTTGAATAAGAGCAGAGTTTCTATATCTGTTATTTGAAGTGAATAATATTGTATACTTTCTGGGTTTAGATGATTTTAAAGTTTAATAACTTTTTATATCTAATTATGGTTATTGAGATTGAATTTTTCATTTGATTTTATGCAGAGTGGAGCTTCTTTATTTGGGTTGGGTTTTCCTAGTGTGCTTAGTGTACATTAAATTTGGATTCCAGTTCCTGCAATTAATATCTGAGTTTACTAGTGGCATTCAAAAGTGATTTGAAATTTGGTTCTTGGATTTGACAATCCCGCAATTTCAAAAAACATAGTAAACTTAATGAAAATGGCTGATAGATTTGAACACTTCAAATCTGATTCCAGTTAGTTCATTTTGTCCATTGAAAATATGCAGTTTGACTTGAACTTTGCAAAGTGTCTATGAGTTCCCACATTTTCAAATATTCAAATAAAAATACAAAAAATCAATTTAATTAAAAAAGGCCATCCCACAAAATTGATTCAAAATTTGGACCAAGGATTTGACAATCCCGCATTTTTACGTTCAGGTTCTGAATTTACAGTAATGCTTTGTTACCTACTAGGCAGGCCTTATCTTCCCTATTAGTCCATGTTACCTACTAGGTCTCTACCTGTCCCACAACCACTATACTTTGCCAACTTTCAGCATAGATTCTTTATTGTGGCCAAATCAGCCCTTGTCTGAACAACTGCTTTCATGTGGACTGTCACACAAGCCCATTGCAGAGAAGAACTTAGATCCTCCCAAACTTCTAAGGGCATTGTCAATTCAAGGCAG
Organism: Entomophthora muscae; assembly: GCA_014839935.2. Classification (NCBI taxonomy): domain Eukaryota; kingdom Fungi; phylum Entomophthoromycota; class Entomophthoromycetes; order Entomophthorales; family Entomophthoraceae; genus Entomophthora; species Entomophthora muscae. The sequence continues at coordinate 128,376 of QTSX02003645.1, forward strand.
ATGGCTCAAGTCCTTATTGGTAAGGAAGCTAAGGCATCAATATTCCATGACAATCTGGTGCCCTCCATCTTTCTTTTTGAATATCAGCAAAGGAGAGGACCATTGACTTTAGACGGGGCCAGCAATCCAGCATCCAAGAGCTGCTTTAACTCCTTAGATACTTGAGCATCTTCTACTTGACTGTGTAGATAAGGTTTGGCGCGGAAAGGGGGTGCATCTTTGTTATCAATTTGATGGGTAACACCCTTGGCCAACCCATAGTTGTTGGGTCCAGAGGAAAGAATGTCCTTAGATAGATCTAAGAAATCAAGTACGTCCTTCTGCTGGATAGGCAAAATTTGAGGAAAATAAGCAGCTGTAAACAAGGAGAGCACTTGGGGATTCTCTTAATGTAGGTTAAAGCCAACAAAAACCCTAAAATGATAGAGAGAGGTCACCTTTTCTGCTCCTAAGATGTGGCCATGCCCCACAACTTGCCCTTTGGAGACCTGCATGGGTGAAGCAGTCTAATTGACTAGCATTAGCTGCACAGGCTCCTTATGAGTTTGATCTAAGATCCCAGGACATGAATGGGGGTTCTTTGCAACTTAGGGACTCAGGAGAGTATAGCTATAAGAAGGATTTCTCAGGAAACTCATAGGATATCTGGGATTCAATGATCACCTGAGAGCCAGGATGGATAGTGATGGCAGCTGGGGAAAGTAGCGGGACACCTTCTTCACCAGGGCAAGAAAGTGAAGGGGAGCAAATATTGGAGGAGTTGGTATGGTACTTTAGTGGAAGGATGTCTGTGGGATATTTGAGGACACATGTCTTAAGCCTTTTGCCAGAGATACACGGAGGTTCCTCACAGATTAAGGGGACCTCATATCCTAGAAGAGACAAATATCCATCTCAAAGGTTGAAAATCCCATTGTACTCTCAGAGGAACTGTGTTCTTACCAAACAGTTATAGCTTTTATTCTCTAATACCATGTAAGGGAAGGCAATGAGGAGTTTCCCAAACCTCATTGACAGAGAAGAGTAAGCGCCAATAGCCCTGGTCTGGGCCATATCAGCAGTCCCATAAGATTGAGTGTAGTTATATTGGGAGTCATTTGAGCTTCTTCATCAACTTAGACAACTTAACATTAACTGGGGAGCCAGTATCCAAGATATGTTTAATCTTAACTTTCTGGATGGATACTTCTACTTGGGTAGTATCTTGTCCAAAAGGGGGTAATACTGCCAGGACATATTGAACAGCTTTCAGTTCATTTTCTCACTTTGCCAACATAAATTTCAAGGAAGGAATTTCCTTGTATACACTTTTCAAAGGGAGGGATACAGTAACATTTTGGAAGAGAGCCTCAGCTAGCTCAGCGGCTTCTTCCAAGGAGTCCAACAAGACAGGAGGTCAATGAGTTTTATCTAGATAAGGACAAGCCACCATGGCCTTAGCATCAGCAGGAGGTGGGCAAGTTGTGGTAGTGGGCTTCCCTGAACAAAGTTTGTATGGAACAGACACAGTTGCAGGAACCACCAGTACAGAGTATCCATAACCATCTGATTTAATGTAGTCAGAATCCTCAGGTTTGGAATCACTTGAAAGATCATGGAAGAGGTGAAGGATAGTTGGGCTAGAAGAGGGAGACAACTCTTCATCAGAGGGAGGATCAGGAGGAAATGGGGAAGGTTAGTCCGCAGAGAGTGTCTCTGCCTCTAAGCTGACCTCTCTTTCACCGCCTGTTCCTTAAGATCACATCCTTCTACACACAAGTTAGTTCAGGGCTGCAAATGGTGCCCTATCTGACTGCAGTTGTGACAACCCTATCATTTGGGTTGTCCATTGGATCCAAGAGTTATTATTCAAGGGTAAAAGAGTTAGTTTCAGAGTTGTTGGCTTTACTTTTGTAAGCCATGGCCCCACCATGAGTCAGGTGCATATCTTGCAGAGGGTCTTAATCCTCTTTATAGAGTTGAGAGACGCTTTGTGAGCCTTAAAGTATAAACATAGGAGTTGGTTTACTTTAAGGGCGTTAGAGAAGGCAGTGTATGCTTCCCAGGGAGTCAACTGGCAACTGGTAATGAGTTGTTTACCCTCAATTCAGAAGCAGTCAGCAAACTCAACCAATGTTTCCTTAGGTTTGAAGGCAATATGCATGAAGGCATCCTTCTTAACCTTTAGACTGAGATCACCTCCAAACTCCTTGATAAGGAGGCGTTTCATGTCCTCCCAGGTGACTATGGAAGGGAGCTCAGGGACCATCACCTCTTGACAAGTGGGATGTAAACAGGTAAGAATGTGATCCTTTTTAAGGTCTTCAGTAGCCCTCTGCATGGCTGTCTCATAGATTGTCAGGAAAGCAGCAATGGTGGAGGTCTTGGGGTCAAAAATCTGTTTGAGGGTGGGCTTATAATTGGGATCAATGGATGAAGATGTAGATTGAATAATATTGCATGGATTGAGAACATTGATATATTTATTCTTTTCAAACTCAGATTTGGAAGCAAGTTGTCTAGCCTTCAGAAGCCAAAGGCTTACCTCTAATGTATCTAGGGTGAAGCTATTCTGGCCCTCAATGTCTCTGGCTGTAGAGGCAACAGTTTCAATCTCATTGATTTGAATCTGTTGGACTGCTAACATACCTATAACTCCATTGACTCAAGTGACCATGGAAGTGGCTTGAGGTATCAAAGGGGGAGACCTCTCATTTATGGTCTCAGATAAGCAAGTGAGATTCTGCACCTCTTGTTTAAAAGTGTCTTGCCTGTCAGCAACATTGTTGGTCACCGCCACCAGGCTGTCTAGATCAAGGGCACAATTTATGTGTGGCTGTCCTTCTAAACCTGGGCAGCACCCATGATTATTGAGGGCAAGTACTTTATCAGTTTCTTCTTTGCCATTATAACTGGCTTCAGAGAAGGAGATATCTTGATCTGAACGGTGTTGATGTAGGTAAGCAATCTCACCCTGTAGTATAGCCACCTGATCAGTTAGGATATTATACAAGGATCTGATACAGGCTCAATAGTAGGTAAATTTGGAGCAGAAGCCTGACGGCAGGTGGTTGTCTTGAGCTCTGTGATGGCCTCCCAAATCTTAGCCTCAGATTGAGTAAGGCCTTTAGGGGTAGGTGTAGGTGGCGTCACAGCTACAGAGTCCACCTTCTTGTCAATTTAGGTCTGAATTTGGCGTAGTGTATTGATTAATATAGCCTTGTCCATGCTGTATTGTTGTTGCAATCTATGGCTCCAACTGTCCATACTGGACCCCACCAATTCTAGCTGTGCATTGATATGCTCTCAAAATTAGTTGAGTTTGTCTACTAAGGTCTCAAAGTCTTGTCAGTATCTTAGAAGGATGGATTCAATCTGTCCTTGCCAGACAGCATGATGCTCATCTAGCTCACACAACTGCTATCTGATGTACCCAGGGAGAGAGGAGCAAAGTGTGTCCAGCAATGAGATCTGTTATTATTGGGAGGCCAATGAATCATGTTGATCATCCAAAATGCAAGCAAAGAGACTGTGTGTCCATTATTGAAAGGCTATATTATGAGCATGGTTATTAATTACTGCAGACGCCACAGAAGACAGGATTTGATTCTGGGATCCCAACATTAGTTGATGATGAACCAACAAAGGTTGGATGAAATTGTTGACCAACACACCAATAGTCTTCATAGACTCCATCAACGTGGGGGGAGACCAAAGTCCAAGAGGAAGGAATACAAATCTTTGAAGGCATACCCAGGACAGAGAGCAGTAATAGTGTGCATGGCTACCATAACAGTATGGAGGAGGGAGTAAGCAGCAGCACAAGCTAGTTCATAGTTAAAGGAGAAAGCTGAGAGAGGGGCCCACAAGGTCCTAGGCAACAACACCATTACCATAGGTCTTTGTGGGAAGTCATTAATATGCTCCTCAAGAGGGGGACTCAAAAATTTAGGAGATTCAGGTAATTCTGTAACAATAGGAGAAAAACCAGAGAATGCACAGGGAAACAGAGTAAACAAGGGGCTGGTAGCCCCTGTAGTGAGCACAATTTTGTTGTGTTTGGCTCTTGGGGGCAACATCCAAGAGAACACAGCGGGAAAAATTTATCACAAAAGGTTTGAGGTTTGAAGCTAACCTTGGGTTAGCCTCCAGGACAAAATTAAGGGCATGTACCTTAATTTCCTGGAATAAAAAAATAAGAGTTCCTTTTGACAAAAAGGAAGGGGAAAGCTTGAAGATTATAAAAGCCAACACAAATGTGGATAAACTTGTCTTTATTAGGGATAATTTTTTCTTAAATAATAGACTGATAGTGTTGATCATTCACTAGGTAGATGGTGTGGCTGATGAAGTCATCTGAGCTGAACTTGTACCATGATCAGTCAAGTTCAGGTAGGGTAATCTGGATTGGGTGGAAATTGATGTCAACCTATTTGAGGAAGATGAACAAACTCTTCAATTGAAAGCAAATCCAACCAAGTCTTTTCAAGTATCAAAATTCAAAGGTCATATCAAAATAGAATGAATGGCACAATTTCCAACAAAGTGGGTTGAGGATCACTCATGTCATCAGTCAGAATGCAAATGAGCCCTTCACTAAATTTGGAAAGAACCCATTTTGAGCTGAGAAAGGGGACTGAAAGATTTTGCACTCAAAATTTGACTCTGTCAAAAATAAATTGATAATGTATGAACATCAGAATTCACAACATACACCAACTTTGAAGGATTCCAGTTTTAGGTTCAGTTTGCACTGTGACAGATCTGACTGAGGCAGGTTGACACTAATGTCACATTGTACCAGTAAGAGTTGATTGTAGACTCTGGTGAGAACTAACTGATTCTGGTATATGACATAAACCTTGGGGATGTATTTATCATGGATTAGGAGGAAGATCTCTTGGTGAGGTGTAGCCATAAAGCCAGCACTTTTTACTTTCTTGGGGGATTTTCTTATAGGTAGTTTATTAATCAAACCTACTTCTTCTACCACTGTTACATCTGAACCAATGTTGCAACTGAACCAATGATAGTTCAGTATTTGATTAGGGAAGACAAAAGTCCAATAGAAAGGACAAGAGTGAGAAGGATAAGATAAGATTTATTAATTGATATTCTGACTCATATACTATAGGGAGGAGTCATAAGGCCACATGACTTGGCACAGTGGTGGGTTCTATGTAAGGCTTGGAGCTTAGGAATAACTTGTATGGGGATCAGCAATGTCAAATTGGCAGCGCTCCTAATTAGGAGATAGTGCCTGCAATTTGACATTGTGCTCAGATTGATCCATACCGTTAGTCACATCATGAGGAAACTCTCCAAGCCCCCCCTGTGTATTGTGAGATACATTAGTGGACAAGGGGTTAACCTTGGTTTCAACAGCAGCTGTTTTCCCTTGATCAGAAACTTGGGATTGGAGTTGCTCCTGATGTTACTCCTCTACAATATCAAAATTCTTGTCATTAGTGTTGCAACATCTATGATTACTTCCTCTTGGGAAACTAATTACCCAAGTGACTTGCAAAATGATTCCCCAACTAACCATTAAGTCTGTGGCACTGTTATCATTTTCTCATTTATTACAGGGATTAAACATTTAGAGTCCTAAGAGGAACACTACTTGGATAAGCCTCATGACCTATGAGAAAAAATTGCTTGGATAAGCCCCATGACTACCATAACATAAAAAGACAGTATATGGCTCCCCATGATAATATAAAATAATATAAACTCATATCAAATAAATTATCATTCTCTTCTTAATTTCCCCTATGTTTTGTTTACTATACTTCCCAGAAGTATATACTTGATAGTGGTAGCACAGGCAGGTTATCCACACCTAGACAAAAGAAAAATTCCTCCAAAGAAAAGAACCCATAAAATGGCACTCCTCACCAGCTGGGATAATAAAAAAAGGCCAGTGTTGAAACTGAACCAATGAGGATTCAGTATTTGAGTTGGTGAAGACAACAGTCCAATAGAAAGGACATAATAATAAGAATAAGGTGTTGTTTATTGTGGAATATTGTGATTAATATATCAAATGGGGAAAGCCATACAGCCACAAGGGGGTAGCATGGTGGCTTGTTCAATGTAAGGATTGGAGCCAAGAAATAACTTATGCAGGGATCAGCAGGTCAAATTGGTAGTGCTCCTAATTAGGAGAAAGTGCCTGCAATTCAATATTACCATCAGATTAGTTTATGTTGTTAGATACATCCTGGGGCAACTCATTGTGCGCCCCCTGTGTATTGTAAGATGCATTGGCAGGCAAGTTGGGAAACTCAGTTGCAACGCCAGGATGTCCCTACAGGATTCACCCTCTTCAACAATGTCCTTGTAACAACCAAACAGTACAACTTCCTCAGTACACAAAGGATTTTGAACCCACCTCTATCCCTGATGTACCTAAAATATCCAACATTGTATTTCAACATCTCTACTCAGTAGAAATTGGAACGTTCTCAGGACCACACCAAGAAAATGCCAACCTCTGGATCCAAAGTACAAAAAACAAGTTTCCACAAGTAGGCTACCCCCACAAACTCTGGGCCAGTGAGATATCCCTTTGTGTCACTGGGGCTGCCTCACGCTTTGTAAGCAAATGGCTCAAACAACACCCCAATCACTGCAAAGACTGGAATATGTTCAAATACACCTTCCTCAAAAGATTTTCCATTAAAGATTCTGATGTGGAGCTCATGACAGAACTCATAACCTTCAAAATGACAGTAACTATCAAGGATTACATTGCAGTCTATGAATACATAAATGATCAAGATCCCAACACTATCAACTTTGATGAGGCTGGACCACATCTGGACTTCTACAGTGGTCTCCCCACACACATCAGATGCCAGTTTAATATGAGCTGCTACAAGAATCCCCAGGATGTATTCCTGGAAGAAAAGCAAGCTGCTAAGAAATCTGAAAATCTACATGGAATCAACAAGAAAAAGGAAAGTCCCACAACAAATAAGAATACTTGAACCAATAGGCAAGTCAACTGAGCCAATAACCCTCATTTTTGAGGCAGAAATTGTACAACTAAGGTGAATCAGATGAATACTAAAAATACACCTGAGGAGGGAAAATCTCAGGGGAGTTCTTAGTCAAGCTGCTCCCCCCACTTTACAAGACTTGTACAGGGACCAGGAAGTGGATTCAATCACCATGATCCAAGTACCCTCCAGCAACCCTCTACTGTTTTCTGCCCAAACTGGAAATAAAATCCTCACTTATCCTTTCCGTTTTTGTAGATATCAGGGCACAGCACTATTTGACACTGGAGCAGACCAATACCTTTTTAACAAAAAAATTGCCAACCTCATGAAGCTACCATGGTCTAAAGTAATGTCAAGAGAGTTATCACAAGAGATAACAGGAGCACACCAGTCACCAAGGAAGTGAAACCTTTCTGCGCCCAAATTAGAGACATGCAGACTACACTTAGTGACCCTATCATACCAATCCCCAAATATGATTTCATGATTGGCTTGGATTGGATGAGAAAGACCAAACCTCACATTGACTGGGATAGCGCTACCTTCACCATACAACAAGGCAAGATGCACCACCATGTATATACAACTCACCTTGGCACGCTTATGAGAGACCACATATCTGTGAAAATTACGGAGACAGAAGAGGAAAAGAACCCTAGCAAGATCAATTGTAACACTTGCACATATTAGATTATTCACTTTAAGAGTACAGAAACCTCATGCAAATGAGACCAAATCCAAAAACAGATAGTCATAGAATTCCCTTAAGTCTTCTAAGAAACATTGCCAGGGTTACTGCCTGACCAAGCATTCAACATGAAATTGACCTCAAAGGGAGTGTACCAAAAGCAAGTCCTATCTACGCCTAATGTCAGGGCCCATGCCAGAATCTAACTGGACTCCCACAGGAGAGGCAGGTCGGGCCTGGAAGGACATGTACACAATAGGTGCAATACAGACCAGATAGTTGACGGCAGTAGCAAAGGGGCGCCAACTCCAGGTATAGGGCACAACCTGGTTGGCCAGCCCCAATACTATGATATAGAAAAACCCCAACTTGCTGAAGTCCTGGGCAGAAGGCGCATTGGGCAGGGAGGAGCAGCAGAAATCTCCTTCATAGCAGGCGGGAGATCCAGATGATGGGGGTGGTAATACTCCACGTCAAGAGCGCAGGGTGGATTGACTGTGATGGCAGGAGTATGGCCAGGAGGATATGGGTAGGCAAGATTGTATTGTATTGTGGATTCCCAAATAGATGCAAAGAGAATAATTAAATTGGAGCAAAAATAAACAATTCCTGCAATAAGATAATAATTTCTAAGCATAAACTTGCTTTATTAAGATGTCAACAGTGAGTAGGGCTTCTCCCCCTCACTATTTATACTTACTGAAGATTCTGTGGCCTTTTGTGCCATCAGAGAACTGATGGCATCATTTTGAGTTGGATTTATAATTTTAACCGGATTTTTGTGCTTGGGCAAGAGGGTTAGATCTCATTGGCTGCTATAACATGAGCCTTTTGAAATTTGCAGCATGCCAAGACGCCACAGTTATTTATAGTTCCCGCAATGAATTGATTGTCTGATTGCGTGATCAAACAATTGCGCTCTTGATGTGCCATTTCCCGATAGGTGAGTGGCCCAAATTCAATAACAGGCTCAAAGCCAGGGATTTGAGGCTTGTGTGCCTCTCAAATCCTGAGCCATTTACTAGTCAAAAGGGGTTTTTTTTGCCTTGGAAGATGCTTTGTACGGATTCCCACGCTGTGGGTTTTCTCAACTCTATGGAGGCCAGCTTACTGTCCAGGGCAATCTGGGAACTGACACCTAACACCACAAGAGGATGAACCCTGAGGGCCTACCTGGACAAGGCCCTTGAAAAAGGACTTATATGAGTATCTAAATCTCCTTTTAGCACCACTGTCTTCTTTGTAGCAAAGAAATATGGAGGACTTTGCCTGGTCACAGACTAAAGGGCGCTCAAAAGGGTCACAATTAAGAACATGTATCCCCTGCCCCTGATTGATGACCTTTTTGACGCCTGGGGGGTCCCAAGTCATCACAAAAATTGATTTGACAGCAGTTTACCACAAAATTTGCGTTAAATCAGAGGACATACCTAAAACAGCTTTCAGAACTAAGTATGACTTGTTTGAATGTGTGGTCTTTAACTTTGGCATAAAAAATGCCTCACACACCTTTGTAACCTTTATGAATGAAGTCTTTAAGGAACACATTGGGAAAAGGGCTATTATCTAACTTGGCAACATAATTGTATACAGCCTAACTGTAAAAAACACTGGAAAGATGTCTGCCTGGTCCTCTGCACCCTTAAAGATAAATAACTTATAGCCAAAACCTCAATTTTTTCTTTCTTCTCAGCAGAGCTATCATTCTTAGAACACATTATCAGCAAGGACAGAGTAAAGCCAGACCCAGAAAAGATACAAGCCATAACCAACATGTCAGCACCACAAAATAAGAGCAAGCTTTGTACATTCCTAGGCATGGTAGCCTATTTCAGAAGATTTATCCCTGAATAGAGTGCATTGACTTCTCCTGTGACAATCCACATGAAAGTGGTTTTGCAGGCAAGGGTTGATTTGGCTTCAAATAAAGACACAATGCTGATAATTGATAATGTGCTATGGTTTTAAGACAGGTATAGACCTAGTAGGAAGCATTGGCTACTAGGGAAGGTAAGGCCTTCCTAGTAGGTAACAAAAGAATACTAGAGGCAAGTTATGGACCAGCCCATCAGGGAACTTTGGCTGCTAGTGGGTGGGTAGTTGTTCTCACCCAACAGGGAATGATGGCTGCTAGGGGTGGGGAAGGGGATGGCCCAGAAGGGAACTGTGGCTGAGGTGGGCTAGTTATATGTCTCCTCCCAGCAGGGAATGATGGCTGCTAGGGGTGGGAGTGGACCACCCTGGTGGGTAACACAGGCTACAAGGCTGGTTGGTGATATGACCCTGGCAGGTAACGTGGGCTTCCAGGGAAGGGAGGAGCTAAGATAACTCTACGTTCTCTTGTGCGCTTACAGGAGGTCTGTAAGCAAGCATATTACCTAACAGACTGGTAGGGTGTCCTTGTCTGTGTTTCCTTGGGGGCTTTAGGGAGGTCCTAAAGCTACTGTTGGGGGCATAGATATGCTCAGGGGTGTTACCAGGGTGGTTGCTTGGGGAAGCAGCTTCAGAACTTGGTATGATCAGGCCTCTGGGAAGTTAAATTGATTACTTTGCAACTGAAAGCTCAGAATTAATCACCTGAGTGAGTAAAGATAACTGCAAAGACATGAGGATTGTCTTTGGTTGAATGGCATAAGTGGAGGACACTTGCAAGGGCCCAGTCAAACGCCAGTAGCCTTGTAGACTTATTGCCTGAGTTGGAGGTATTGATAACAGGGACTGCAGTGAGGATGGAACCTAGGTGATTCATAGTGTAGGATCAACAGTAAAGACTATTAAGAGGGACTTTATGATTGCAGTGAAGACTAGTTGAGGGACTGGAAGATCATTGGGAGTATTGGAACCAAGATGGTTCATTGTGCAGTTGGAACCAGGGTGGTTCATAGTGATGAATAGCTAAAGAACTTGGAGATCATGATGCAGGATCAGCTGATCATATTGCAAGAGTAGCCAGAGGATTAAAAGATAATGATGCAGGAGTAGCTGTAGGTCTGATGGATGAAATTAGCTAATTTGAGCCTGGAATAGGCTGTTTTTTGACTGAGACAAACTGATTGCTGGTTAAGTTGAAGAACTGGAAGATGCGGTTGAAAAACTAGCTGAAGGACCAGAAGATCATGGTGCAGAACTAGCTGAAGAACTGTTAAATGGCTAAGAAGGACTAGCTGAAATGACTACAGGAGTTAGGATACTTGTTTTGGATTCTTGAAAGAGAAAATGATGAGAAAGACACAGTTAAAGAATTAATTAAGGCTTCCAGAAAGATGTTATAAAAGATTAAGTTAATTATCATATAATTAAAAAGAAAGAAAAGAAGAAAATATTTAAAGTGTTTAAAATGAAAATTATTAAGAGTTGATTGAGTTGGATAGATCTTTAAAGAAACCAGAAACAGGACAGAGAAACTGTGAGAACAAAGGCTGGAATTTTGCTGAGATGGTTGTGAGAGGCAAAAAGTGAGTGACAGGCGAGTTCAAAGTGCTGAAATGTTTGGAAAATGCGGGGAAACTTGGAGAAATGTTGAAGAATTGAGGATTAAAGATCCCTTAAGTAAAGCATAGGCAAAAGCGCTTGCGTTTTGCCAGAGAAACATGACAGGAATTACACAAACCCGTTCAAAACGTGGAGCAGTTGTTTATCTGGAGAGAGACAGCACCAGGTTCAAACCAGGGTCAAGAGCAAGTCATTCAGGAAAACTGATTGGCAAAATCATTTAATCCAAGCTTTTGATTGGCTTCAGGTCAAAGCCTGTTTGATCAGTGTTTTGAGGGCTTTAACTGAAGAGTAAAGCCTAAAAAATGAGGAAAAGAAGCAGAAACCCCATGGTTTTTATTGGCTGAAGTAAGAAATGAAGTTTAATATATTGTAAAGAAGGAAAAGCTGGATCATTTAAGCTTTGTAAAACAAGAGTTCTGAGAGAGAATCAGGACTGAAACAAGGAGTTATAAAAAGGGAAGCTATTTGAGGATTTTGAGGGACTGACAAAAGTGGATTACAAAGGCCACAAGGGCTACACAGAAAACTTAAGCATAATACAAAGGTGCAGAAGCCCAAGATACAGGTGCAGGAGCCCAAGACCAAGGAGATGAAGCCAAAGAACAAGGATCTGGAGTCCAAGGAATTGTTAGAGGACTCCAAGATTCAAGAGCAGGAGTTCAAGACCAAGGAGAAGGAGCCCAAGTCCAAGTACAAGGAGTCCAAGATATTGATGAAGGACTCCAAGGTATTGGAAAACCCCTATTGTTTCCTAGACCCCCAGGAAATATACCAGAAGGTTTCTAAGGGGATCTTCCCTCTGACCGTGAATAAAAGCCTATTTCAACCCTGCCCAAAGTTCTAAGTAGTACAGATAGCCCCATGAGTGAACTGTTCCACATTTTTTACCCTGGTCAATGGGAAGAGTATGCTTATTGTCAAAGTTTTAGAAGGTTTGCCACTTGCAAAACCTCTCAGGAAGAGTGGGAGAAGTTGACTAGACACCTTGAAATGACAGATAGAGGACAAGAGTTCATTGGGAATGGGTTTACTAGGTTGCTGAAAGACTTGTAAAGGCCAAAAGAAGGTTTAGCGCCAGCTGAAGTAAAAGTGCATGGTGGGGATGTCTGCCTAGTAATAGGAAAAGTATTGTAAGAGTTTAAACTAATGCAGGCTCAGTATAAACTTCTAGCTAGCCAACACCCTCTTCTAGTAAATGGCAACTCCTCCAAGCCGGTCCCTGGTTATGACCCAGGACACACTTTGGGGACTAGCAACTAGGAACGCTACAGCTCCCTTATCTGCAATCACAGGAAAGACAACAAAATTTTTATGGACATAATTAAGAGATCAATATTTCTGATAATTGAAAGAGCGCATAGTCACTGCTCCTATCTTACAATACCCAAGCTGTAAGGGAATATACAAACTGGAAACTGACACCTCCAATTATGCAATAATAGGAGTACTCTAAATTCAAACTGCACAAAGGACTTTCTCCTTGTAGCATATGAGTCAAGAAAGCTGTCTGATGGTGAGCAAAGATATCCAATTATGACAAAGAACAGGTAGCTATTTTACACTGCTTAATGAAGTGGCAATACTACCTGAAAGGTGCATAGATATTCAAAGTGCTAACTGACCACAATTCATTGGTATTCTTCAAGACTAACAACATATAACTAGAAAACAAGCTGAATGAATGAGCCTTATACAAAGGAACCCCATGATAATTGAATACAAACAAGGCAAAAGGATGCTTACTTCAGATGCCCTGTCAAGGCTATACAGTAAACATGTTCTATGCACTGATGGGGACTCCAATTGGCCCATGTTACTCATAGAGAATCTTCAAGAAGGGGTCCCACCTGGAACACCAATGTACATCTAAGAGAAAGTCCTCAAGAACAAACACATGTTCAAAAACGTATACGTTACTCTACACCACATATTATCAAGTGGTGATACTGTACGCTATGTCCTGTCAACAAAAAAGATTGACAAAATCCTTCAATACCACATAGATCTGAAACACACCTATAGTAGAAACTTGCATGATATCTCAAGACACACTACTAGTGGTCCAACATGCTGGACAATATCAAGGAAGTACTAAACCAATGAAAAGTCTGTGAAAAGTACGCCCGTTCTAAGGCATCCCCCAAATCAGTAATACCAGTGTCAATCACACAGCCTTTCAAAGTGTGGACATTGGATTTTGTGGGACCAATGCCCAGCAACAACAAAGGAAAATAGTACATTATCACATCTATCAACTATGCAACTAGATGGCCTGTAGCACAAGCTATAAAAGAATACAAAGGAAATGATGTAAGAAGTTTTATTGGTAAGGAAATATATAGCAAAGTTTGGGAAACTTAAACTCCTAATAACAGACAGAAGAACCAAACTTAAAGCTATTGACACCAATGTCTATCTTGCCAAAAATGAAATAAAACACATCATAGCCAGTCCCTATCACCCACAAGCAAAAGGAAGAGTTGAAAGACTAAACAGTTCTCTTGTAGAGGCCTTCAATAAGTTGTCTGCCATCAATCCAAAAGCCTGGGCTGACATGCTGCTAACAGCACTCATAGTGTGCCAAACACAATTTAACCACAATACAGACAAAAGATTGTACCAAATTGTCTACAGGCATAAGCCTACCATTGTTAGCACTACCTCTGGACCACAATTACCTCTGCCTAAGAAAGTTCCAGACAACAAGAATCCTGACATACAGCGCGCCAGAAAAGACCAAGAAGATATGGAGCAGAAAAGGATTGAAAGAGAGGCAATTCCATTGAAAAAGGAAAGATTCTAGGTTGGGGACAAAATCTGGGTTGTCAACCACAACATGCACAAGTTAGATCCAGGATTACAAGGACCAGGCATTGTCATGAAAGTCAAACTAAACAACACCTATCTCATCAAATGCATTAGCGCTCAAACAGAGCTTAATTGTATGCATCATGACTGCCTCTGCTTATACAAAGCAAGAACAGCACCACATAATTCCCAAACATTCCATACCCAATGCAAAACTGCATTAATACCAAGCCCAAATCTCTGACACTCTCAAGAAAATTCCCAAGGTTCCACCTTCTAGTACCCCAGGGAGAGAGGTTGCAAAATCTAAAATTACTCCCTCTTGAGAAACTAATTCCCTAAGTGACTTGCTGAATGATTTCCCAACTAACCATTAAGTCAGTGCATTGTTATCATTACGCCCATCTATTACAGGGATAAAACCTTTAGAGTCCTAAGAGGAACACTACTTGGGCAAGCCTCATGACCTAAGAGGAACAATTACTTGAATAAGCCCCATGACTACCATAACATAAATGGACAGTATGTGGCTTCCCATGATACTATATAATACTCTAAGCTCATATCAAATAAAGTATCATTCTCTTCTTAATTTCCCCCTTTATCTCATTTATTATACTTCCCAGAAGTATATACTTGTCACTAGTATAAACCACCTTAAGCTATATAGTAAAGCAGTTTTAAAAGCTATGGCAACAACCAAAAACACCTCAGATTTAAACAAAATGATTTCAGATTTAAGCAAAATCCAACTATCAGGTTAAAATATACACTCTGTTAACAGGGTTTATTGGCGTTAATGGGCAAAATGAGTCAACACAGCAAAGAAGTGCTCACACCCAAAGAAAAACTATTTAAAATACAATCCAAAATACATTGATTAACAAACAAAATGGTGTGAGTTGACTTTTGGTGTACATATGTTTACTATGTGAATTGGTGACAAAATACACCCAAGCAAGGTGAGGCAAAACTCAATCAAAAAATAAAACACAATAGCAACTCACTATGTAAACAAAATCAATTAATCAGTTTGTGCAATGGATTGTAATCAAGAATGATACCAAGGTATCTAAAATAAGACACAAGATCTGAAACATAAACTTTAAAAATATTGTGTTGGGTGCTTAATTTGGCGTAAAATCTGGGGAAATGGGTGGAATTTTTTGGGTATTCTAAAATGGGCGTAGTAAAAACAAAAACAACTAATTAAGAAATGAAAAATCTATAATTGAGATATTGGGTGGGAAAAATATTAATCAAATATCCATAATCAGATAAAAAGCAAAAATTAAAATTAGGGAGTAACTTGATTGAAATTTATTTAATATTTTATTAAATTTTTAAAATGGAAGAAACACAAAAACAGAGTACTAATGCACCCATTGTGCACCGCGGTTGCAGTTGCCCCCGTGGGTCAAAGAACAGAGTTGGTGCAACCCAATTGCCTACTCAGGAAGGAGGCGGGAGAGAAGAGTTCCATAGTGACGCTGCACTGACACAGCCAGTTCAAGGAAAACAAGCTGCTAGGATGCAGTTCATCAACCCTTGGGTCCCCAAGCTGGCCCAGAAGCCCACCAAGGTTACCACAACAAAAACAGTTAGAAACAAGGAGGTAGAACTTACTCCGTATGTGTTTGACGCTGTGTACCGGCAAGAGTTGGTCCTTTCAGCCATCCTGGAGAAGGTGAAGCCTGTACTTGATACTAGCTACAAGCCCTATGTCAGTGATGGCAACCAGGAAGAGGACAAGGAGCCTGAGCTCTACCAAATTGATCAGGGACAGCTAGTACTCAAAAAGGTTGCAGCCTTCTACAACAAGGACACATGCCCTGTGTTGTGCCTAATGCCAACAAGCCAATCCCCACTGCTAAAAAGCCCAACCAGAAGCGCATCCACAACATCAAACACATCATCCTGATTAAGCTAATGTGTGAATAAGGCAATTAAAAGGCAGCCGCGGCCCTTAATGGAGTGGATCCCAAGTATGCCAGCAAGACCTTCAACAAGTTCAGTGATACTGGCTGAGTCCTTGCTGCGGAGAAATCCTTGCGCGTGTCAACCATGCTCATCAAGGAGCACAAATAGGCAATCCACCAGTGAATAACCCAAGATTGCCATCTTGAAATGGAAATTATACAGGCCATGGTCAAATCTACTTTTGGGGTTGAGGCCTTGATTTCCTTTTATTATCATTTGGTAAAGGGTATGCGCTTTTCCTGGAAAAAGCTCAGGGTATCTCCCTATAATATAAACAGCCCAACCAACATTGAGACTCAGAAAAAATACACTGAGGCGTACACTGCCCTCAAAGCCAAGGGGACGGTCAAATTTTAATATATTGACTAATTGGCATTTGCCTTGTCTATGCACAATGCATATGGCTATGTCCCCAAAGGCTCCAATGACAGGATGGCTTGGCGTGCTGCAGTCCTTGCCACAGCTTACTCAATGGTGGCTCTCCTTGGTCCAAAGGGGGTCAAGCTCTATCAAATAATACTAGGCTCCCACAACAGCCGTACCTTTCTATCATTTCTCCAATTGGTCCAGGAGCACCTGAGGCGCACAAGCCCGGGCTTCACCAACATAATTGTACTGGACAATGTTGGTCTCCATAAGATGGCTGGCATTCTTGAGGAATTCCCAATGATTGACACCATCATTGCTGTGGGCCCCCAGCAATTGGCCACGGCAAATTTGCGCCTTCTCTTCCTCCCAGTCTATTAGCCCTTCCTAAATCCCATCAAGGAAGCCTTTGGTTGGCTCAAGCAAGCCGTCAAGCAGGGAACCCCAACTGGGACCAAAGACCTGTTTAATTTGCTGCAGGCTGGGATCCACACCCTCCCAGCTGAGCCCGTGGCCAAATTCTATGGCCACACTGATTTGTTCATCCCTGTTTGCCTTGCCAAAAATCCAATCAATTAAAGGCTTAGCTTGTCCAACTTTTTTATATTCTCTGATTTACTATTCAAGATTTATTAATTATTATTTTATATTCAGATGTTTCCAAGCCTGCAATCAGATTCAGCAGGACAATCAATTAAAGTGAGTAATTTATTTATTTATAATCATTTTTTATTATGGCATCTAAGGGTATCCCAAACGCTTGATACTGGATCACGCTTATATATTTATATCACTTTTATCTTATAAATGTAAAAATCAAATTAAAAAAGTTAAATGTAAAGTGTACAATTTAAAAGTAGATTTTATTGACATATATTATTATGCTCTTTTTAAGACCTTCTCTGGGATATATTTTGCAAATCTTGTTTTCTAAAATAAGACTTTAAAAAAATATTTATAATAAAAATAATCTAGAGTAAATACAATATTGATTGATATATAAAAAAATTAAGAGCGCCTATAATGGGTTTGGCAGTATGTAACCACCCCGCAATGGAGGTGGAGCACAACCTCCTAAGCCACACTGTGGACATTAAATACACCCTTATTAAAATATTCATGCAGGCTAGTAAAAGGGAGTAGGGTCAGGTGCAAATGAAGCAGCAGCTTCTCTGGCGGGGCTGCAAACCCGTAAATTCCAACCAGGACCAGGGCGTCCTGAATAACATGGTCCACTGAGCTGTATCTGGGGGGACCTTCTTCCCATCCAGGGAGAGCCTGGTCTTGTTGATCCCAAGAAGGACCCTGTCCAGGTTCTCTACAGATGTGTCCATCCCAAAGTAGAGGAGGAGCCCCAGGTAAACAACAAGATGAAGCCTTTGCCCAGTAAAGGCTTCTGTAAACTCACAAAGCTTATTATACACAGTACTAATCTTCTTCTTGTGCTTTGTCTTGGCAAACATGAGCTCCATTGTCAGAGGGACCCCTGTCTTGTTGGCACTCCAGGCCAGCCTGAAGTCCACCAGGAGGATTTTTGTCTTCTTTACGGCTGTTGCGTCTGCAAAAGCCAGTTTTCCTACCTCA
This sequence comes from Entomophthora muscae, assembly GCA_014839935.2. Taxonomy (NCBI): domain Eukaryota; kingdom Fungi; phylum Entomophthoromycota; class Entomophthoromycetes; order Entomophthorales; family Entomophthoraceae; genus Entomophthora; species Entomophthora muscae. Next base: position 146,283 of record QTSX02003645.1, read on the forward strand.
CGCCCAAAGTTGTCCAAGAGGTAAGAGATGGTAAGCTTTACTGGGAAGCAGAAGAAAGCAGCCCCATGGGCCCAGCCCATCTCCAGTACATTCTTGAATGGGAGCGTTTCCAGGACGTCCCAAACAAGCTCAATGGAGTTTACACAGTAAACTCCACTGAGAACCACCGGGTCCAGGAGGACCAGTTGGGCATCCTTGTAGGCAGTAACTTCTCACTCTGATGCCCCCTTGGCATGCGTCAGTCCAGCTAGCATGTCCCTTGTCATCAGAAAGGTACCATGAACTCTGTCTTTGAGATCCTGCAAGACAGGGGGGACAGATAGAGCTATTTGGCCACATGAGTGGCATAATTTGAATAGAAGGTGGGGGGACAAAAGGAACCAGGAACCAGCAGAGTTCACCGTCAATGTTTTCTAAAAAAAGGTAAGTATTTTGGAATTTTTAATAATTATAATTTTTTATGTACCTTTGCAAGTTTCCTCCTTGCCAGCGGCTTCAGAAGGCTTAGCCATTCTTAGCGCAAGCAATTGGGTGGGCAATTCTGTATCCTCAGTTCTTACTTGCTTGGCTGTCTTGAGCTGTGCATACATCTCAGGATTGTCAACCCAGACAAACAGTGCGGAGAGGGCAAATGACTTGAACTGGAGGCCCTCAACTACAGTTTTTTGAATGTTAAGAAGACACTCAATTGTTATTTCAGGGGTGTCTGGCATCTTGGCCATGAGTGACTTGGCAGACACCTTTTCAATTTTGTCCCCTGTAAGAGCAGCGGCCTTTTATTGCCTTAACCTTGCAGTCAATGTCTTTGATTTTTTCAATTGCAGAGTTGAGATCCTTCAAAAGCTTCTCCAATTCTCTCATATAATTTTTTTACTAACCTTTCCATATGTTTTTTAGCTTTTGCCCCAATAAAATCTGTATTATTCTGATACTGTTGCCTCTTTGTTTATTCCTGTTTGTTTTCCCATTTGCTACACTATCCCATCTTTTTTTCATTGTGTATATGTTTTATGCTCATCTCAATATGTGTTGTTTAATTTGTGTTGGCATTGTTTCCTTAATTGCCATATTATTTTTGGAACTTTGCAAAGCTCCCTGTGAAAATATTAACAACTATTTGGTGATCAGCTAAATTTGAATTAGAAAATTATAGGTTAACTGTTTTTAGATAAAGTTGTTACTGATCCAAATTCAAAACCTTAATGATAAACTTTAAGCCAATAAGGAGCCAAGTGATAAAGTGATTGTTGTGACATAAAGGGTCATTCAATAATTCTTTGATGCATGTGTGCTAATTAATATGATTGGATGGATCTTTTGCTATTGTGCTCCATTGTTGCTGTGACAAGTTGTTGGTGGACTAGTGCCTAATCAGCTGCTGGGTTAGCACTAGTCCACCAACAACTTGTCACAGCAACAATGGCGCACAATAGCAAAAGATCCAGCCAATCATATTAATTAGTACACATACATCAAAGAATTATTGAATGACCCTATATGTCACAACAATCACTTTATCACTTGGCTCCTTATTGGCTTAAAGTTTATCATTAAGGTTTTGAATTTGGATCAGTAACAACTTTATCTAAAAACAGTTAACCTATAATTTTCTAATTCAAATTTAGCTGATCACCAAATTGTTATTAATATTTTCACAAGGGGCTGTGTTTGGATATTAAAAATAACTGTGTTCTGGATCTAGATACACAGCATAGTAAATATATGATTTTATAGAAATAAACTGAACATAAAGAATAAAAACAACTATAAACAAAGAGAACATGAAAATTTTGAAATTCAAAAAAAGATAATATAAATAGAAAATGTTTGACAACAGGGGGTTTATTGGGGCAGGGAAGAGTGATGCCTAGTAGACAGAATAGCGCGGGAAGGAAGACGTAGAGGCAGTGCTGGCCTGGGGGGTCTGGGATTAGGTGGGTGGGGCTAGAAGGTGGGGGTGGTGGCAGGGGTAGGGGTAGGAGGATTGCATGTGATGGCCGCCATATAACACTCATTGTATTTCTCATTGATCATTGGCTGGATGGGCTGGTAGGTGGCAGTGGCCTGAGGTGAGAGGCGCTTATCTTTGTGTGATTGGTTGCCCATGTTCACGTGGAAGACAATTTGGATAAACAAGTCAGCCACCATTTGGCAGCCAAAGAGAAAATTGTGGTCAAGGACCCCAAGATAGAGGTTGTTGAAAGCCTGAGGGCGGTGCTCCTGTAATGTGGATCCCATGTTGAAGAAGATGAAATCAGCCAGATGGATGTCTGTGTGGCCAGTGGGGTATACTGAGGCCTGGTTTTCACATCCCTGAATGACCTCAAGGGCAGTGAAGTTACCCTTCATCTGGTGGCTCAAGAAAACCTTTGCTTTTGAATTTGAGCCATCCCAAGAGTCAAGTAATCCACCAAGGATGTGGCTGTACTTGTAGCCATCAGTAAAATATGGGTTTGTCTGATAGTAGACAAAACCATTGGCTGAAACAGCCAGAAATGCACCAAATAATGTCCCCTTCTTGACCTTCTTCTTCCCTTTTTGGGTGGTGGCTCTTCCTTGGGCGCCAAAATTGTCAAAAGCTATGGATAGCTTATAGTAAGAGATAAAAATGATGTCATCTGACAAACTTTGTAGGCATCAGACCAGGATTGGTTCAATGTCAAGATCATACAGGGAATCCTCAGCGCCATCCCATTGGTTGCCGGCAAAATTGGTAAGAACCTGTATTGAAGCCACCTTCCCATAGATCCAGAGCTGCACCATGCGCTCAGACACCCAAATGGCATGGTGCGCAAGCTGCTTCCAGACCTGGGTCAAGGGAAGCTTGGGATCCCACTGGAGGAGGTCAAGCATTATTGGGTAGGCCTCAGTTATCTGGGACTCAGGGGCCTTCTTTGGCTTCTTGGTTGTCCTGATCAGATTCCCCTTATTCATTAAGCTATTGAATTCCCACATTATTGTGGCTTGGGTGAATTGCAACAGGGCAGCAATCTGGTCCCATGACAGATCCTGTAGGTTTAGTATCACAATTTCCTGGAGAATTTGGGCGGTGATGATTTGTTGTTTGGGGCGCTGGGCCACAGGAGCTGAAGCCTGATTGGCTGTAGGAGGCAGGTTGGCTAGCAGAAGAAAGATGTTCCAAATCAAGGTTGCCATCCTGATTGGTTGGTTGGTAGGCTGCTTGTGCGGGGGTGGGTACGGGAGCAGGGGCAAAGCTAGACACTTTGTGACTACTGAACAAGTCAAAGCCATATGGGTCAGTGGTCAGGTACAGGTCAGCTTCCTTGTTACCCACCTCAAAAGCTTGGGTGTAAACAGGTGTCTCCACGTTCTGAGCCTCACCTCCATTGAAGCTGGCTTGGCTGCTGCTGGCTTGGCTGCTTGTGCCGCCAAAGATATTGCTTGTAAAAACCATTGTAAAAAACCTAGGATAAAATCACTAAAAGTAGAAAATTTAAAATTTAATGATTTATTTTTATTGAAATCTCAAGTCCATATTTAGAAGGTTCTCAAATTTTTTCATACAAATCTAGAGCCATGGAAATGGATAAAATGCCTATGTTCCTAAATTGGATAGCTGTTGATTGGCTGTTAAACTGTTATTTTTCTATTTTAGGCTGCTCATACTACACATATTGTGTGAGTTCATTTTGTTTTGTGCTTGTGTAATCTTGCTTCTAGATTGCTCAAATTTTGTTTCATTTTAGTCCTTCTGTTGGTGCCTCATATAAATCCTGATTGGATTATAATATACTCCGGGATAGCATCCATCCATCTCACTTGTTGTGTCAGTTCATTTTGTTTGTGGTTTGAACTACACCGCTTGATGTTTGATATAATTTTTTATAATGGGCTAGTAAAATTTTGTTTTTTGTTTGACAGTTCATTTATTAACCAAAAATATTTTGAATTAATTGAATCCTGAATCTTGTGTGACTTGGATTGTCAAAACCACAGGCTTGAACCTCCAGCAAGGTTCCAACCAAGCAGGTTTGTGACCCGCAATCTGATTATCCGCTCACTCAAAGCCAGACTAAGAATTCAACTCAAATTACCAAATCCAACAACATGAACAGATGATGATCCTCTACAATGGATACCTTGTTTTGGCGCTTGACTCATTATCAGGATCAAGCCACCCCCTTCTTCCATCCAACCGTGTGATCACCAATCATGTTCCTGTTTTCCATTGATTCACATGAACTATATAATCACTATCTCCCAATAAGGATTATTATCTAGCTTTTAAATACTTTTCCCATTGTAACTCTGCTAAAACAGCACAGTTACAACATTTGTAGCACAGGCAGGCTCTCCATCCTACCTTATCTTGAAAAATTCCTCCTGTTGTCTGCACACGCTGCGGCCAACAAATCCTCAACAGAATTATGTCTGGCCTCCTGCCTGACTGGACTCTGTACACTCCTTGTACCATGATACCCAATGGTTTTGTCCTATACCAAAACACGGTGATCCTGCTACCCGCCTTCAACACCATGTCTGCACAAGGTTTCTTTCAAGCTCTGCCAGCAATGCCGCAACCAGCCAACAAAACCACCATGCCTGCCTATGTAGCCCAAAGACTACAAAGCGCCGCCTTGGAACCTTTTGCTGGGGCCAACAGCAACAATGCCGCTGCATGGATCCAGTCTGCCCAGAGCAAGCTAGCTCAGATGGAATGCCCACAGCAATTTTGGATTACAGAGATTTCCATTTGCCTGACCCATGTCGCTGGCACCTGGTGCAACAAGTGGCATGAAGAGCACACAGACAAGAACTGGGATACCTTTAAACAAGACTTCCTGGCAAGATTCATGCTAAAGGACACAGCGCTCATGATCATTTGCCAAGTAAAGAACCTGACCCAGATAGGCACTGTAAAAGAACTCATACGTGCCTACAAAGAACTCTGCCTTTGTGCACCATCCAATATGGCCTTCAATACCCCAGCCACACACCTCATGTACTACAACGCTCTCAAGTTGCACGTGATGAGACATGTAAACCTGGATCAGGTGATCAACCTGCAAAGCCTATACTGTGAAGCAGAAAAAGTGGAACAGACATCCAACGCTCTACACAAGGCACAAACTGGGAAACAAGAAAGACCCAAGGATTCTTATCCAAGCGGGCACTCCTCTTGACCACCCCCTGGAGGCAACAGAAGCAACACCAACCACAAGCCCACGGGCTCTAACGGACATGGAAATGGAAACAATGGCCATTCAAACCATACTCATTTCCGCATCACCACCACACAGAGCAACCAAGATGAGGGAAAAGCCTGGGGAGAGCACTAAGCAAGCCAAGCTCTCCCCACGCAACCCCTGACTTGCCCAACAATGAATACATACCCAAGGACGTGGACAATGCCCAATGAACCCAGGTGCCCTTGGAAGACCCAGTACTGTACACCATCACCAGACATCCCAATAAATTGATGTCCTATCCTTTCCTCTTTTGCAGTTACACAGGCTCAGCACTCTTGGACTCAGGCGCAGACCAAACCTTAGTCAACAGTAGCTTTGTGGATAAGTTCAAGCTGGCCACTAATCCTTTGCGGATTAAAAATGTGGTCCTGGCTGATGAACACCACATTGCTGTGACAAGGGAAACTTCCCCCTTCTCTGTCATGCTCAAGAACCTTCACTCCACCATCCAAGGTCCCGTCATTGACTTTCCTAAGTTTGACATTTCACTGGGACTAGACTGGTTACAAAAGAACAATCCTCATGTAGACTGGGCAACCTCAGTGTTGACCATCAAACGTGAAGGCGTCAACCACCAAATCTACCCTGACTCTGTGGACCAACTGCTCCACAACCACGTCTTTGTGCGCATTACAGAGACCCAGGATGAGAAGAAAGATTTAAAGTAAATTGACTGGGACTCCTGCCAGTACAAGATCATACACTTCAAAGACTACCAGGATACCCCCACGCCTCAGGACTGCAACATTGTGGCCCGCCACCCAGAAATCTTTAGGGAAGTGTTACCTGGGCTACCCCCTGAGAAGCATATTCAGCACTCTATCCAACTCAAGGGGGCTGTACCCAAGGCGCGCCCTATCTACAGGCTGACCCCAAATGAAGACAACGCCTTACGCGCCTACCTCAAGGAGGCATTGGAAAGGACTTATCTGCCCCTCACAATCCCCCTTTGGGGCCTCTGTATTCTTTGTGGCTAAGAAAGACGGTACCTTACGCCTGGTCACAGACTACTGCACCTAAACAAAGTTACCATTAAGAATTGTTACCCTCTACCACTGATTGACGACCTCTTTGATGCCTTAGGAGGAGCCACTGTCTTCTCCAAGATTGATCTAACTGCAGGCTACAATCAGATTTGTATCAAGGAGGAAGACATTCCCAAAATGGCCTTCCACACTAAATATGGCTCCTACAAATGTGTGGTGCTCAACTTTGGCATGACCAATGCCCCATCCACCTTTGTAACCTTCATGAACAAAGTGTTTGCACCCCACATAGGCAAATACGCCCTAGTGTACCTAGACAACATTATTGTCTACAGCCCCTTGGTGGAACAGAACCACAAAGATCTGGAAGCAGTCTTTGCAACCTTGGCACAACACAAACTGTTGACTAAGCCCTTCAAGTGCCAGTTCTTCTGTGAGCAACTACTCTTCCTGGGGTATATAGTCTCAAAGGATGGCATCAAACCCGAAAGTCAAAAGATACAAGCCATCTGCAAGATGCCATCACCCAAAGATAAGTTGGAACTCCACACCTTCTTGGGAATGGTGGCCTATGTACAACGTTGCATACCTGACTATGGTATTCTGTTTGCCCTCTTATCCTCCATAACTGGCACCAAGTCTAAGTTTGTGTGGACCCCCAACATGACCTCTGTTTTAGAAGCCTCAAAGAGAAGCTCACAACAGCTCCCATCCTGAAATACCCCAAATGTGACAGGGAATACCAGATGGAAACCAACGCCTCAGATGCATCCATTGGGGGAGTACTACAAATTAAAAATAATGATGGCAACCTACTGCCTGTAGCCTATAAATCACAGAAGTTGACAGATGGCAAGTGTCAATACCCTATCCACAACAAGAAACTGCCGGCTATTGTGCACTGCCTAGTCAAATGGCGTTGCTACCTAGAAGGCCAGGAAGAATTCATAGCATTAACCAATCACAAGTCACTCATCTATTTCAAGACTCAAGTGAATCTGTCACACCGCCAAGCGTGGTGGATGGAACTATTGGAGAGATTTAACATGCTCATCCAGTGCAAGCCTGGGGCCAAGCTTGCCATGGCAGACGCCCTGTCCCGTCTGTATGTCCGTGCTTCAAGAGGAGAGAATGGGCTTGACTCAGATTGGCATCTCCTGGTGTTACAAATAAAAGACAAAGGGTTCCCCCTGGCACCACCAACATAGCCAAAGAAACAGTCATCAAGAATGAGCATCTCTTTGTTGATGTATATGGGACTCTTCAGAGAAAAATGACTGACAGCACAACCATTCCCTACATCCCCACACATCAGCAAGTTGACACTATCCTTTGCTATCACAGGGACCTTGGACATACCAAGAGCAGAAACCTATATGAGTTCCTAAAACATAAAGCCTGGTGACCAACCTTATACCGCAATGTCCAGGAAGTCCTAGATCAATGTGAGGTGTGCAAAAAGTTTGCCAAAAGCAAAACCCCGCCAAAGTCAGTACTTCCCATCTGCACACAACTACCTTTTAAAGTATGGGCTCTTGACATTGTTGGCCCCATGCCAGGGAAACACAATGACATGAAATACATCATCACTGCCATTGACTTTGCAACAAGATGGCCAGTAGCCCAAGCAGTAAAGGCACACACTGACAATGACGTTTGACAATTTATTAGCAAAGAAAAAATCAGCAAGTTCAGAAAGCCAGAACTCCTGATAACCAATGAAGGCAAAGAGTTAAGCTCCAAAAACACCAATGTATACTTCACCAAGAATGGGATCAAACACACTGTAACAACACCATACCACCCACAGGCTAATGGACAAGTAGAGCAGCTTAATGATAGCCTTGTGCAAGCCTTAGCCAAACTCATTGCTGAGAGACCTGAAGACTGGTATAAGCAGGTATAGACTGCATTACTTGTGTGTCAAACCCAAGTGAACAGATCCACCGGAAAAAGCCTGTTTGAACTGGTATACGGCACACAGCCAAATATTATTCAAGCATTGACAGAACCCAAACTGGAAATTCCAAATGAAGTCTTCCCTTGCTCAGACCCTTAATTAATGGAGGCTAATTGCAAGCAAACAGCCAAAGTGAATGAACGTCTGCAAAAGACAATTGTCCCCATCTGCAATAGACATGAAGTTGGGAACAAAGTATGGGTCATGAATGTTGACAAGAGCAAGTTACAACCTGAAAAAGTGGGGCCAGCAATCATTCTAAAGGTAAACAACAATAACACTTACCTTGTACAAGGGCTTGGCAAACGTAAACAATATAAAACCCTACACCATGATTACCTACAACCCTGCAATGCAAGACAGAAACAACGAGAGACCGCCCTACCAGCTACAGAACAACAACTAGTTCAATACAGCGCCCGGGCTCCTGACAACCTGCCCCTAGAGGAGGCCAACCTTTAGTTGGGGTGTGTGTGTCAAAACCGCAGGCTTGAACCTCCAGTAAGGTTCCAACCAAGCAGGTTTGTGACCTGCAATCTGATTATCTGGTCAGTCAAAGCCAGACTAAGAAGTCAACTCAAATTATCAAATCCAACAACATGAACAGATGATGATCCCTTATGGTGGATACCTTGTTTTGGCGCTTGACTCATTACCAGGATCAAGCCACCCCCTTTTTCCATCCAACCGTGTGATCACCAATCATGTTCCTGTTATCCATTGATTCACATGAGCTATATAATCACTATCTCCCAATAAAGATTATTATCTAGCTTCTAAATGTTTTTCCCCTTGTAACTCTGGTAAAACAGCACAGTTACGACAGGATTTTGTTCAAATCTGAAATCAATTTGTTTAAATCTGAAGTATTTTTGGTTATCACCATAGCTTCTAAAACTACTGTAATAAATATTCTATCAAAAAGGAAATTAAATTACAGTAGTTTTCAAACCTGTTTAGATAAACAAAAAATCTCAGTCTAAAAACAAATACAACTCAATCTAAAAGAAAAATCAAGTTGGATCCAAATCTATTTTAATTTAATATAAATTCTTTAATTTTTGATTTTATTTTAAGACTGAGTTGTATTTTTTTGGACTGAGATTTTTTGTTTATCTCAACAGGCATAGAAACTACTGTATTTGCAGAGTATTAATTTTAATTTAATTGTGTGCTCCTATTTGAGACATTATCTCAGACATAAAAGTCCAAAGTTGGAAGCAGATATATTGAAAATAACGCTATAGTTCATTAATAGATTTTGGTGGATTCAAATTTAGAAGATGTAATTCTGTTTTGAGTCCCATAAACAATCAATATTGTCATAAAATGAGTTGTTTTGTGTTTTAAAATATCATCTTTGTTACTAATCAAAAAAATTTTCTGGTTATATCATTTTTCTTACACAATCACTCTTACAGTTGATGTAGATTTCATCAGAATATGACTGTTCTGCCTTTGTTTAAATATGGCTTTCTTGTGTTTGCTATCTAATTTTGTGATTCAGTATTTGACTACAATTATTTTTGTGATTGGCTATTTTTGTTTTCCAGGTCTAGATAAATGTAAGTTTTATTGAGTTAATTGAACTTTAACTGGTTCCAACTGAAATTTTTTTATAGCTGAGCCCTTTGGTTCTGAACTAAACAATTTTAGTTTATTTCACAAGTTTGAAAACCAATGCTCTACACTCATAATAGATTGATTTAATTTACTGCTATCAGTCTTATTTCAGAAATAATTCCAGGAAACCAAATACCACCAATGTATATTCAATTAAATAATTTTAAATAAAAAATTATGTTAAAGTGTGAGGGTGGTATCATTTCTTCAGAAATTGGTTCCTATAAATGAAGGTGTTAAAATAAAGTGTGTATAAATTTACCCATTGTTTTTCTTAGAACTGTTGAGGGTCTGGATGTACAAGAATTCTGGCTACCACCAACCTACTTAACATCCAGCCATTGCTCAATTTAGTCCCCTTCCAATATACTGTTCAACATACCAAGAACGGTAACCAAACAATATCACCTGACTCTCCAAGTATCCAGTGGCTCAAACCCATCTTGCACATGACCAGCTACTAGGTTCAATCCAACTAAATCTCTGCCACAGCCAAGTCTATATAGATCTAAAGTATTATCTAATAAAATATACTTCTCTTCTTTCTTAATTCTATATTTGAAGCTCCCCCAAAAGGCGCTCCTTATCACTGGTAGCAGCTACAGTTTTTTGACCACACCCATGAGAGAGAAAATAACTGACCAAAACCCACCCACCTTTGCTCACGTACTCAACCAGGCCACATCCCAGGAGATCTGGAAAGCGTACTTCTGCGCCCATGACATTGACAAAGATATGCCTAGTGGATGCACTGTATTTGAAGGTCTGGTCATGCCCAAAGCATGCGCCAAGATAATTCTACAGTCACTCTCTTCAACCACAAACAAACACACAACCACCTATCACAGGTGAAGTGACCAACACCAAATACATTGGTATTGAAAAGTTCTTTGGTGAAAACAAAGAAAATGTCATCAACTGGCTCAACCACTCAGCCGCTAAACTCTGCGCCAGCCGCATCCCCCACAAAAATGGGTCCAGGAAGCCAGCAAGCGCCTGTACAAGGCCGCAGCTAACTGGTTTGTCACCTGGGTTGGCTCACAAACTGACAATCAACTTGACAACTGGGAAGAGTTCAAAGCAGACATCACCCACAATTTTTGCGTCACTGAATCCCTCCAAGACATTGCAATACAGCTCAGTGATCTTCCTAAGAAGACCACTATTGCAGCTTACACCAATGAATTCAAAGAAATACATTGCAAAATCCAAAACCCAGCACAAGCTGATAACGTACATACCAGATCCTCATTCATCAACAGAATGAAACCTTATGTTGCAGCCCTCATCTTCCCAGAGGCAAATACCTCCATGCCTGCGCTCATTGCAGAAGCCAAGCGCGCCAAAAAACGCGCAAACATGAAATATGCTGCATGTAACGGCAATCACTCCTCAAATGGCAATGGCAGAGAAAACTCCAATGACAATAAACGCCAAAATACCAACCATAACAATAGTAACTCCAAATGCAACAATGGCAATCACAGCCAAAGCGCAAACTGCTCCCATCCCAAGAAAGAGGACACCACCAAATTTAATGCTGAAGTAGCAATCCACTATGAATCTGACCCCACATTCTCTGACCTCAAATGTCTCAAACCAGAGGACCAGGGAAAAGAGGAGTGGGAACAGGCTTAAGTGCCCCTGCCTCTCCCCAACTTGACAAGAAATTTTACCAAGGCACAAACTTTGCTGCTCACATCCCCCGTGTCCTGCAGTCCTCCATTTTCATGAACTTAAAAATTAAAGATTGCTCACAACTTCTTGTCTATCCATACACTTACAAATCACATAAACATAAAATTTTATTCAACTCTGGTGCACAACACACTATGGTTAGCAAACCCTTTGTAACCAAGTACAAAATACCAGTTGTCAAATCCAACTTCAAGTATGCCAAAATGGCAGAAAAATCAAAGGTTCTACTCAAAGGCAAAACAACTCCCTTCAGAATTGACCTCCACAGCATACAAACGTCCATCAAAGGACTTGTAATGAACAACATAAACTACAACATTGTAGCAGGCATGGACTGGTTCACCCAAGTGAACCCCAGTGTATGTTGGAAAACAAAAACCATGGCCATCAAACGCAACAGAGTCAATTTTAACATCCTCAAAGAACCCAATGACCTCATCCTAAGAGACACAGTATTTGTCCAGATCATAAACCAAGATGACTAAGAACATCTAACCAAAGATAGTACCCTCCACACAATAAGGTACACTGAGTTCAATAACATACAAACACAAAAGATCCAATGCCCAGAACTTGCGGCACTCCTAAATGAATACACCCATGTATTAAAGGAAAAACTCACCAAGATACCCCCTGAACAGGAGTTCAAACATGGCATTGACCTATGCAAAGCCATGCCCAAACCTTCACCCCTCTACAGACTCTCCCCCATGGAGACCCAAACCCTCAAAACCCATATTGAGGATAATCTGGCAAAAGGATTCATTCGCCCATCTGAACCCCTGTGGGAGGCAGCAGTGTTCCTTTGTGAATAAAAAAGAAGGCACTCTACATTTAATAACTTTGCTACAGAGCACTAAATGCAAGCACAATAAAAATAAATACCCTCTTCCACTTATAGAGGATCTGTTTGCAAGACTCTCTGGAGCCAAATTTTTCTCCAAAATTGACTTCACCTCAGGTTACAACTAAGTTGAAGTAAAAGAAAAGGACATACCAAAAACTGTGTTCTGTACACAATTTAGATCCTTTGAGTGTAAAGTAATGAACTTTGGGATGACCAACACTCCCGCAATGTTTGTCACTATAATGAACCAAGCACTAAAAGGTCTCTCAAATACCTTATGCTACCTCAATGATATCATCATATTCTCAAAAACAAAAGAGTAACACCTCACACATGTCTGCAAGACACTAAATCAACTTGTAAAGTACAAACTTTATATAAAACCAAGTAAGTGCCAATTTTGGAGAAGGAACTCCTGTTCTTGGGCCAAATTGTCTCTGACAGTGGCATCAAAGCAGATCCAGACAAAATTCAAGCCATAAATAACATGCAACGCCCCACCTCCATTAAACAAGTTAGATGCTTTCTCAGTATCTTAGCTTACCTAAGGAAATACATCAAAGACTGCAGAAAACTAACCACACCAATCAATGACTTAGCCAAAGTTAATGCCAAAAAGAAATTCAACTAGACTCTGAAATGTGACAAGAATTTCCATTTATTAAAAAAAACTCTGATTGAAGCATCAATCTTGCAATACCCTAACAATAACGGATGCTACAAGCATGAGTCAGATGCCAGCAACACCGACATTGGCGCAGTCCTGCACATCTGCCAGCCAGGGCAGAAAGACTTCCTGCCAGTATGTTATGAAAGCAGAAAACTAACCAATACTGAGAAGAGATACCCAATACACGATAAGGAATTCTAATAATATACCACACTTACAAGAAATGGAGATATTACTTAGAAGGACATTTACACGTCTGAGTACTAACTGAGCATAAATCCTTAATCTATTTCAAAACTCAGAACAACTCGCACGGCAGCAAGTTGAATGGATGTCCTTGCTGGAACAGCTTAACTTGGACATCCAGTACAAAAAGGGGGCAGAGCTGGTAAGGCCAATGCTCTCTCTAGACTATATCAGCTTAGAGAGGATCACCCTGACCATCTGGACCCTGAATGGCCAAACCTGTACAATACTGAGTTAAAACCAAAGGGAAAGACCCCTCAACACATGAACTGACCCACAATACATTAGTAAGAAACAAAAAGTACTTCCATGTATCAAATGGCACCGTATACCAAATCATTAACAACAAGCATGTCCTGTACATCCCACTTGAACAAAGAGTTGACACCATATTAAGACATCACCACCAACTAGGACATAAAAAGGCTAATAACCTATACCTCACATTAAATGAGATAGTATGGTGACCCAACCTCAAACAGGATATAGTTGATGTTCTGAAAAAGTGCACAGTGTTCAAGAAATACATCAGTACAAAGGCTCCTCAGCCAACAGTTGACCCAGTACCAGAGCCTGAACCATTCAAGGTTTGGGGGCTAGACGTAGTGGGGCCCTTCCCAAAAACAAAGACAAATCAACGTTCCTTAATTGTAGCTATCAACTTTTCCATATGCTGGCCCGGCAACAGCGCCTATGTTGACACTTTGTTGACATGGCCACTGTCAACTCAAAACTTTAAATCTCCTATGTTTTTTGCTAGTTGCGCTAGCTTAATTCTTTTTTTTAAAGCGGTCAGGGGTGCAAACCCAGAAAACACAACAAAATTGTGGCCATCTTGACACAATTTAATATTAAGCTTAATAACAAACTCAATTTAACCAGATTTTCCTTTCTTCTTTTACTAATAAAAATTAGTTTTTTTTTATTTGTTTTCACGACGTAAAAGTGTCAATGTTGACACTTTTTAAACATAACTTATTTTTAATAACAAAACTGAAACATCTACAGTAAAAAAAATAAGTGTGCATTTAAAAATATTTTTTTATTTAATTATTATATTGAAAAAGATAGTGCGCATACAGTTGATTGTTGAAATGTTCATGTTATAAATATTTATGTGGCACTTTTTATTGCTTTAATATATTAAGTGGATTGGTGGCTAACGGTGATCCAATAATTTAAGTGTGAGTTACTATGTAAGTTACTATAGAATTTATTATTAAAAATAATGTTGACACTCGTAAATGTTGTTTATTTGCTTGTGATCATCCCCTGGGGTGGAGTTAAGCAAATTAGAGTGGCGCAATTAAGCCTAGATTAATATGCCACCTCATATAAAGAATGTTGTAAGTGACGTTGTTGACACTTTACCCTTTTCAATACTTGAATAAAACTTCTTAACAACTTCATATAAGTGCAATGGTAAAATATCATATTGCCACCCCCAAAATATAATTTTTAATAAAGAAATAAAGAACCTTGAGACTTTTTTAACTTATTTTTATATGTTTTTTTTAAATTTTTATATGTGAACAAAAACACACAGAAAACAGTTAATTTTTGCTAGCCTGCTTAAATTTAATTAAGCGTACTATGAAAAAACATAGTAAATTTTCAAAAAAAATGTCAACAGTGACAATGTTGTCAAAAATAATGTCTACAATTTTTGTAATTGACAGTGAGAATTCAGCTTTTTTTACTAATTATCACTCATAATGTTGACACTTTTCAGTTCTCACATATAAAATTTTATGTTTTACATAATAAAAACTTCTCATTTTTTGATATGTTGTATTTTTGACTTTGCTCTTTCATACTTTTTTTAATTTTTAAAACAAAATCTATATCTAATTATAATACTTTCACATAAAACTCTTGATCTTTAACTTGTTATTTATAACTTTAATAAAATAAAATAATACAAGTATTTTTTACCTTTTAAATGCCAATAAAAGTCATATAAAGTTTCCTTTTTATATGTTATGTTTTTTAAGTTATTTTGTTTATTTTTTAAATACATTACTTTATTTTAAACAATTTTACCTATTATTTTAGGACAAAAACACTTCCAAACAGCCCAAAGGAACCAAGCGTCCTTCAAAGCCAACCAGACCCACCAAAAAGAAGCCTGTCACATCAAAGAAGGCCACCCCCAAACCATCCCCAAAGCCCTCACCAAAGCCCTCCCCTGAGTCCTCTCCTGAGAAGAGCCCTGATTACTTCCCTGGCTTCCGCCATGCTCCTACTGGTCCTTGGGACCCTCTGTTGGCCCACAATATCTGCAACATTGACGGCAAATTCAAGGTTCCCTCTTCCTTGCCCAAATACTTCCCAATCATGAGTGTAAAAGGTGGGCCAGCCATGGTGGCCAATGGGTATATCTTCAGCTGCAACAATGCCAACTGGGGCTTCAAGAGCTGCCATTATACCTGTGAGAACTGCTCCTGCCCAGTGCAGCTAAACACTGAGCGCTGGGACCTGGTCCAAACCATCAAGGGCAAGCATACCTGCATCATGCCCAACACCACCATAGCCTGCCTTCTCAAGTGGTATCTGGTACAGTGATGCCCACCTCCAAAGATCTTTCTGCCACCCAGCTGGCTATGCTTGATTGCAAGTACCTCTCCCCAACCAACTTGAAGAGGGTTCCAACTCACAATCAGTTGGTCAAGTTTGTAAGTGATAGGCGTCAAGCCTCTAATCCCCTGGCCAAGAGTGCCACCAGCATCAAGGACCTTATCCTCACAGATGCCCTCAAGAAGACAGAGGATGGTGAGATGTTCCTGCTCCATGATAATGGGCAAGAAGTGGAGGATAGGATTGTAGCCTATGCCACAACCCAAAACCTGGAGCAGCTGAACAATGCTACCACCTGGCTGTGCAACGGCACATTTGCTACTTGCCCCTACCTATTCAAGCAGCTTTGGGTCCTGCATGGGCAGTTTAATGACCAGGTCATCCCTCTTGTGTTCTTTCTTCTTCCTGATGCCAAGACTGAAGTCTACACCAGAGCCTTCAAGATTGTCCAAGATGCTTTGAGCTCCCTTCCTACCAACCAGCTCCCTTCTCCCACTCACGCCACAAGGGCAAACCCCTCCTCCGCTGAGAAAGATGAGTCAACTATAGCTGCTGAGCAGTTAGCTCATGCGCGCTCACTTGGGCCAAAGGTTATCATAATGGACTTCAAGCAGGCTCAGTTCAGAGCCTTCCAGGCCACCTTCAATGGAGAAGTCCAGGGCTGCTTCTTCCATTTTAGGCAGGCCCTTGTCAAGAATCTCAAGAGTGAGAAGGACCTTTTTGAGAAGTATCTTAACAATGGTAAGGGGAAGTGATGCTTTGCCCTGACTCAGTTTTCTGCCTTGGCTTTTGTACGCCCAGAGCATACTGGGCTTGGCTTTGAGGTCCTCCTGGAGGATGCTTACGTGAAGAAGCACTCCATCATCTTCAAAGGCTACCTGGATTATTTTGAGCGCCAATGGGTGGGCAAGAAGATGACTGCCTGGAGAGGTAAGAGCAGGGCCACTACCCCTTGGAACTTTCAAGGAGCCTGCATCAATGGGGAGATGAAGACCAGCTCTAGCCTTGAGGTTTGGCATAAGCACCTGAAGGTGAAGTTTGGGACCAACCCTAAGTACAACAAATTCTTCTCTAAGCTACAAGAGGAGCAGGCCTGGACTGTCTCCAAGCTCTGCAACCTGGCCAACTGGGTGGCCCCCAAGAAGAGAAAGTCCAAGGAGCAAGACTACCAGGAGGACGTGCAGAAGGTAGTCAATAAAAAGTATAAGGTGGCGGAGATTAAGAAGTACCTTGAAGATGTTGCCACTGCTCTTGCTGGTGACTTTAATTAGCCAAATAAACTTTGCTTTGCTTTGCCTGTATATTTTTTACTTTTAAACTTTTAATTTTTTAATTTTTTGGATAGTAATAATCTTTTTAGGTATAAATGGTAAGTTTCAGATACAGTTTTAATGTGGTTTTGTAAGAAATATCTTATATTTTGTTAATTTATCTTTAATCAATGAGATATTTTCAGTTGTGCTTATATAAAGTATAATAAATTAAAATTAGATTTTTTTAATATTTTGTAGTTATTATGATATATAAAATATCTTTATTTTTGATTCATTGGAATTTTAATTTTTATGGTAATAAAAAATAATTATATAATAAAGAGTGTAATTTACATAGTAAATTGAAAAATAATTGCTTATATCTCCTTATTCTTATTACTTATAGTATTTTTTATTGCAGTTTTGAACTCTTTGAGGTCATTTTAGTACAATAATGTATTTTAAAATATTTTTTATATTAAAAATGTTAAGGGTAAAGTGTTTTGTTAATTAAAAAAGTGTCAACATCCAGGAAACAACATTTAGTAAAACCGGGTTGTCACTTTATTATAGTGTTGACATTAAAAGTGTTGACATGGCCACTGTTGACATTTTTAGTATCAACATGGGTGCTGTTGCTGCTGGCCCATCTGCTGGGCAACAAAGGACCACAAAGCAGAAACCATCAACTGTTTCATTAACAAAGCAATCATAGCCAACTACAGCACTCCAGACTACATCATAACTGATGGAACAACAGAGTTATCAGGTCACATAGTAAATGACAACTTGAAATCCAAAAGCATTAAACACTCCACAATCTCTCCATATAGGCCACAGGCCAACAGTAGAGTGGAACACCTAAATGGCAGACTTATCAGGACCCTAGAGAAAATAATGGATGGCAAAGCCAAAGACACATGGCCACTATATGTAAAACATGTATTACTAGTATCCTGAGTCCGCACCAATCAAGGAACAGGCTATTCACCGTTTGAGCTAACCTACGGGTACAAACCAGAAATAATTACCTACAACAAGCAGCCATACATAAAGATCTCCCTGGGGAAACCCCCCACAGTAGAAAAAGTATCAAATCTACAACACATCTGCCTCAAAGCTAAAATAGCTAAAATGAAGAGGCTCAAGACACAAAAGGTAACCTCCACAGAGGAGGCACTTTCCATCAACTCCCCTATCTGGATTCTAGCTTGCAACAGAAAGAAACTAGACTCAGTACACAGGAGACCAGGAAGAGTCATCAAATACAGACCAGAGCACAACACTTACCTAGTAAAATTCCAAAGTGCCAATAACCCAATTATCAAGAGATATCACAGAACTTGTCTCTGCCTAAGTAAAGGAGGGCACTCAACCAGACTGGTTCCAACTAGTAAACAGCTCCAGGAGCATCAGGCAGCAGCCTTTAAGACAAAGCCTCCTCCTGATGAACCAGAGTAACCCCTTAAGGGGGGTGTCAAGGGTCTGGATGTACAAGCATTCTGGCTACCGCCAACCTACTTAACATCCAGCCATCACCCAATTTAGTCCCCTTCCAATATACCGTTTGACATACCAAGAATGGTAATCAAGCAATATCACCTGACCGTCCAAGTATCCAGTGGCTTACATCTAGCACATGACCAACCCCTAGGTTTGATCCAACTAAATCCCCACCACAGTCAAGTCTATATAAGTCTAAAGTATTATCCAATAAAATTTACTTCTCTTCTTTCTTAATTCTATATTTGAAGCTTCCCCAAAAGGCACTCCTTATCAAAGGTATTGTTTATTGTAAAATATGTGATTAATATACTATATGGGAGAAGCCACAAGGCCACAGGGGGTGGCATAGTGGCATGTTCCATGTAAGGTTTGAAGCCAAGGGATAACTTGTGCAGGGATAAGCAAGGTCAAATTGGCAGCACTCCTAATAAGGAGAAAGTGCCTGTAGTTCAATATTGCCATCAGATTGGTTCATGTTGTTAGATACGTTGGCAGGCAAGGAGGAAAACTATGCTACAACACTATTTATTGGTATAAAGGGATTATGAATGATAAATAATTGGATTGATAATATGCCATTAATTAATTCCACATAATGATGAAAGCCAATTTAATTTCTTTTTGAGATCTTTTATTTTAGATTCTTTGAGTGACTGAGTTTTCAGCAGTAGCTTAGTCAATCAGTGATGATCAGGAAGAATTCTTTATCTGTTTTTTGAGCCCTAGAAGAGATTTATCATAAAGGGGCTTTGGATTAAGTTGGTAGCCTATTGTTTCCAATATTTCAAGCGTGAGTGGGCCAAAGGGGGATGTAAGCCATCGGTCGAATTCCATGTTGTGGATTCCTTTGCCAAAGCCTGTATTCTTGATCATGAGTTCCTCTCGGGTTAGTTTGTACCCTAGGTCTAAATGGGATATAGATTTACCAGGGGTAAATTCTCCCTTGGTGTCGAGAAGGACTTCATTTCCTTTCAAGGTTTTGAAGTAGAGTTTTCCTCTTTTAGTGACTTTATCCTCGATCTGCTTGGCGATGTCCAAGTGGTAATCCGTAAGCTGGGCTTTATCGGATGTGGCATCTCCAAGTGGGATCTGATCTGTCATTCAATCCATCAATATAGTGTGTCAGTTTCTTGCCATTATTTGTATAGACGTGGTCCACAAAAGAGCTAGAAAAGAATTTGATCGTGGCAGTGTTCTCGTAGTGTCCAGCGCTTTTTTTGAAAAATGGGACGACGTTGGCGTTGCAAAAGCCACTTATTATGCAATCACTGAAGCCCATGCCATGAAGAAACTCGTGAGCAAGGGTATCAATGGCGCTACTTCCAACTTCTTTTTCCCCAAAGTCACTTGCAAAGTAGAAAGGTTGGTCTTTGTTGATAAATACAGTGAAATCAGCTTGATCGTCATTGCTGCAGGTGCCGATTTGCTTGCACAGTGCTTTAGGAACAAGCCTGCCTCTAGCTTTTTCAATAGGGTCATATTCTAGTTCAGTAGATCCTAAAATAGTATCTGCTACATTCTCACCTGAGAAAGAGCCAACAGCGATTTGAGCGTATATTTCCTTCTTCAAGTTAAGAGCATTTTCAAATAACTTCGACACATGCTTGACCGTTTCCTTGAAGCCATCACAGACCGAATCTTCATTTTCACAGGCAAAATCTACTTTGAACTTCCCCTCGTGCAAGGTGTGTATGTCTGGGACTGCCAACACCGAACCTGGAACCACTAGCAACAAGTAAAATAACATCCAGAATACGTTTCTAGGAAAGTCTTCACACTGCATTATATATGCCAATAAACATTTATAAAACAGAGCGGATAAATGATTCCTAGATGCGATGTGAACCAAAAATAACAGTACCCACAACTGTTTGATTGGAATTATCTAGATACTCTAAATCTTATCAAATAAATTTATTGAATTTTGATAATATTATTACCAATTTACTCCACTGATATTTTATTAAGGCGATACAATAGCAACCATAGTTAGTTCTGAAACAACCTGCAACTGATCATCTCAGGTGATGTATCAATTAGCCCTGGAACTATCTGTAGCCACTTGGATCATGTGATGTATCAATTAGCTCTCAAACAATTTGCAACCACTTGCATCATCTGATGTATCAATAAGCTCTGAAACAATCTGCAGCTAATCAGTGTAATGAATTTAGTGTGAAGTGTGTTAATCTGATGATTGAGAGGATTATCATGATAGACGAATCATGTCGATCCTAGATTTGCCAATAGTGTAAGATCAACCCAAATTGTTCATATTTGATGATCTTCGTGATTAACAAATTGTATCAATGCTAGGTTATAAATATTATCAAGCTTCCCCCATATCACTAGCATTTTAATAAACGAATTATCTTAAGTGGAACAACACCTTTTGATTGTGTTTAGTTAAAGCCAGTTGGTCTTCTCAATCGGTTTCATATCAGTCCAGGCGATGTATCAATTAGCCCTGAAACAATCTGGAACCACTTGGATCAGGTGATGCATCAAATAAACTATGAAACTATCTGCAATCACTTGGATCAGGTAGCAAATTAGAGTGGAATTTTCTATTATTTCTCTTGAAAATAAATAATTCAAAATAAAAACCATCTCTTATTAAAATGATATTTATATGTATAATTTGAATCGCATGTTCTTAAATTAACCAAAAACACTTTCTCCAGTCAAGTCTATCCTCGGCATAAAGGAGAAACATCCAATCATATTAAAGTTTAGTAAAAATCTGCAGCTTTTTTTCCAATTTTGATCCACACATCCTAGAGTCGGGTAATATTTGTAGCTAAGCCACTTTGATATGGTGGAATGAAGTTAGATACTCATTTTAAAAATCAAGCAAATAAATAAAATTTTATAGTAGTTCAAGTTGTTTTTATTCTCAGTTCAACATAATTTAGACCACACCCCACTGAATTCAACATGAGTACTTTCAAAGATACATGTAAGGGATTAAATGTAAGGATGAGCCAAATCAACTTTTGACTTGATTATTGACTTTTAAAATTAAATTTACAGAAAAATCAATTCAGTCAAATCCCTTATGGCTTGAGCCCACTTGAGGTGACATTATATCTAGACATCCAGATAGACAGACTCACTTTTATATATATTAATTACCTGGCTTCAAAATGTGCGAATTAAAATTGAAAGGGGAGCAAAAGATTTTTAGTAAACTTTAATATGATTGGATGTTTCTCCTTTATGCTGAGGATAGACTTGACTAGAGAAAATGTTTTTGGTTAATTTAAAGACATACAATTCAAATTATACATACAAATATCATTTTAGTAAGAGATGGTTTTTATTGTGAATTATTTATTTTCAAGAGAAATAATAGAAAATTCGACTCTAATTTGTTACCTGATCCAAGTGGTTGCATATTATTTCAGAGCTTATTGATACATCACCTGATTTGATTAGTTACAGTTTAGTTTCAGAGCTAAAGGATACGTCGCCTGATCTGATTAGTTGCAGGTTGTTTCCAGAGTTAATGGATGTATCACTTGCTTTGAATAGATGTAAATGTTTCATAATTTAACCCTTCTTGTCATTACATTATCCTAATTAAGATAACAACAGAGTAAACTAACAGTAAAAATAAAGACTTAACAAAGGGATTTTAATAGATTTTATAGCACCCATATTGTTTTCCAGTTAATTCCCATCAAAATGATACTAAACATGATGGCTCTAGATGCTTATATGTGGAGTGAAGTGCTGGAATCAGGCTTGCGTCATAATCAAAAGGTCTGGACTCAACATGATCCCATCAAATTCACACTTAGTGTTCACAGTGACACGATGTTTTTGGTTTTTTGGAGTAACTAAGGTAATCTTAATGGTTAATATCTTATTTTAAAGCTACAGATCATCCTGATAATTTGATAATTATAAGTTAGAATTTTATATCTTTAAAAAATTGGTAAACTTAGTAGCAATATTCCAGTTATTTTGACTTTAAACTTTATGTTTATGTTTCAATATGCTTCTCTATAAAGTCAAAATTTCAGGATATTACAGTAGTTTTCAAACCTGTTGAGATAAATGTATATTGTTCAGTTTAAAACGCATGGACTCAGTCACAAAAAATTTCAACTGGAACCAGTTGAAGGTTAATTTGCTAAATAGAGCTTCCATTTATATAGGGCAAGAAACAAAAATAGTCAATCACAAAATGAGAATAAAAGTCAAATACTGAATTCCAAAAATGAGATAGAAAACACATGGAACTCAAATTCATAACATACACAATCCAGTTACTTCCTGAAGCATTCTAAAACAAAGTTAATAATTATTAGTGCCAAAATATGATGCAAACAGAGAACACATGAGGTTCAGTCACAGAAGTAATGATCACAAACAAAAAATAATTCATTTTTAATATATTGATTATTTTTGGGACTCAAATTGGAAATAGTGGATTTTAGGAGTGAATACACCAAAATCTATCCAGAGAACTAAAGCATTATTTTCAATGTATGTATATCTAAATTTGGACATTTATGTCTGAGAGAATTTCTCAAATAAGAGCACTCATTTAAATAAAATTAGGTCTGTCAAGTTTATACTTCTGGAGTATAATAATAAACGGAATAATGGGAAGATTTAAGAAGAGAATGATACTTTATTGTATATAAATAAGGAAGAATATATAGTATCATGACAAGCCACATGCTGTCCATGTACGTCATGTGGCTTATCTGAGTAATGTTCCTCTTGAGTCACGAGGCTTACTCAAGTTGTGTTCCATTTAAGATCTGGATTGGGTGATCCCTGTCATAGATGGCTGACTGATAATGGTGCCACTGGTTTACTGGCTGGTCAGTGAACAATTTAGTGAGGCATTTGGTAATTTACTTGGGGTGTTAATTCCCTGATAGGGAGTAATCAAAGATGTTGCAACATCTCCCCTGGGGTGCTGGAAGGCGGATCCTTGGGAATTTTCTTAATATGTTGGGAATATGTGCTTGGTATTGATCCAGTTTGGCGTTAGGAACAGGGAGTCTGGAGTTTTGTTGGGCTGTTATTGCTTTTCACAGGCAGAGGAGGTTGTGGTGCATACGTTTTAGTTCAGTCCAAGCTCTAATTCCTTTGATGAGGTAGGTGTTATTGGGCTTGACTTCTATGACATTGCCTGGTCCTTGCAATCCTGGGTCCAATTTGTGTTGGTTGTGGTTGACAACCCAGGTTTTGTCCCCAACTTGGAATATCTCTTGTTGCAATGGGATTGCTTCCCTTTCAACCCTTTGATGTTCCATTTCCTATTGGTCTTTTCTGGCTTGTAATACGTTGGGGTCCCCATTGTCTGGCACCTTTTTGGGCAGAGGTAATTATGGTCCTGCAGATATAAAAACAAGAGCGGGCTTTTGTCCATTGACAAGTTCATAAGGGCTTCTGCCCTATTGCGGTTAACTTGTGTTCTACAGACCATGAGCGCTATTGGGAGCATATTAACCCAGGCCTTTGGATTGTTGGCAGATAACTTACTGAGTGCTTCTACAAGTGCTCTGTTTAGTTGTTCTACTTATCCATTTGCTTGGGGGTGATTGGGCTGGCTATGATATTTTTCTTCCATTTTTGGTAAGGTAAATAATGGTGCCAATGACTTTAAGTTTGATGCCTCAATCTGTGATCAGGAGGTCAGGTTTCCCAAACTTGGCTATGATTTCCTTTCCAATAAATTATCTTATATCATTGCCTTTGTGTTCTTTTGTAGCTTGTACTACAGGTCATCTGGTGGCATTATCAATAGCTGTTATGATGTAATTTTTGCCTTTGTTCTTACCAGGCATTGTACCCACAATGTCCAGTGACCACACTTTGAAAGGTTGTGTAATGGCTACTGGTATCACTGACTTGGGTGGTGCCTTAGTTTGGGTGTAATTCTTGCAGACTTTGCACTGATCCAGTACCTCTCTGATATTGTCTAGCATGTTGGACCACCATTAGTATGTCTCAAGATATTTGTGCAAGTTCCAGCTGCGGGTGTGTCCCAGATCTCTGTGGTATTGGAGGATTGTGTCAACCTTTTATGTTGATGGAACATAGGGTACAATGTCACAATTTGGGAGCATTTGGTGTAGCGTACCATATACGTTTTTGAGCAGGTGTTTGTTCTTAAGGACCTTCTTGTCATGAATGCTGCTATTCACCATGTTTTGATTTTGCCTTTGGTGGGCTATTTTGAGGACAAATCTCTCTCTTTTGCTTTTGCCTCTCAAAATGAGTCAATGGCTGAATTGGGAAATACAATTGTTTGGTTTTGTGACTCTGCACAATTCACTTGCCCCACTCATGCTGGTGGCAAGTGATCCTACTGTCCTGATAGTGTTTTATGATATTGTTCACCACTATATATTCTTTTATCTATTTTCCAATAAAATTAAGTTCTATTCACATTTTTGTCTTTGTGTCTTCCAGTACTTCAGCACCTCTCTCTAGCCACAACTCATAGAGATTATTTATCCAGGGCCACAAGGTAGTTGCATAGCCTTCCCTGCCATCTAACTGAGACTTAGTACAAATCCAATCCTAAGGTTAGGATTCCCTGTTGTGTATCTGTGCTGCGCCTCAGATCACAATAAAAATGGTGCTCACTACAGGGGCTGTAAGCCCCTTGGTTATCCCTTTTGCCACCACGTTTTCAGGACCTTTGCCTCCTCCCATACAAGAGCCAACTTTTCCTGAAATTACCAGTCCTCCTATTGAAGAAGACATTGCCAACCCGCCTATTGTCTCTACTGTGCTGAACCTTGGGAGTGGTACCCGCCTAGTGGCCTACCCTTTGGGTACCCCTGACTTGGAACAAGTCATGGCAGTAGCCCTTGGAATAGCCCGTGATGGGGCCTTCCCTTGCCTCCAGCTTCAGTTCAACCAAGCAGAACACTACAAATTGATTGTAGCGCCACAATTTCACCAGCATCTCCTCTCGGCAGCTGGCTCTGCTGAACACCTATTGTCATCCTTTGTACAACCTGCCTTAGCCCACCATCAAATGGTGTTAGGGCTTCATTTTCAAGAGATTTCCTTCCTACAAGAAGCTGTCACTCATCACTGGGACCAGTTTGCGGCCTACCAGCAGTGGATCCACTCCCTGTTTTCCTTGGTATCAGACAATCAGCGCAACTTTGTCAACTCCCAGGCCTGCCTGGTCAACTCTGTTGAGAAAATGCGCCAGTTTATCCCTGAGTACGTCAGAAAACGTCTACATGAGTTTCACCAGTTAGAACAGCCCTGGCGTACCCAAGTAGATTTCACTCTGAACACCTATCTCTCCAATTTTAAACAACTTGTGCAACAGATCAACGAGTTCAGTACTTACTCTTTTGACCAACTACAGAAAGTAGCAGCACTTGCTGCTAAAGGCCTCTGAAAACTTGGCAAGGAATTTGATCAAGAAAGAGCTGCTGTTGTTGCTACTATTGCCAAACTCCAGTCTCAAGTAAATGAAATGTCTACCCTCAAACCAGATGCCCTTCCTTCTCCTTCATCAGAAAAATTGATGGATAAAGAGCAAAGCCTATGAGACACCATTCACAAGCTAAAAACATCTACCCACAGTCAAGATTTCCCTCCTGAAGCCCCTCAGCCTAATCCTCAGGTGCTTGATTTGACAACTCAAGTTGCTGAGCTATAGGAAGAACTTGCTGCCCTACGCAAAATGGTGCCAACTACTGCTAGTCCAGTTGGGGTTTTTGAAGAATACAGCTGCTGCCCTGGCCTGCTAGGACCCCTTGAATTCAATGTGCTAGGGAGTTGATTGCTCTAGCTAATGAGGGGGAACCATTTGAAACAAGACCATGCCAAGCTAGACAAAGATGTACAAGAACTAAGTGAAGTAATCAATTTGGTAAATAACAGGTTTGTGCCTTGCCTCTTGGTGGGTCCATCTCTTACTTCTTGACTGGCTGAGATCTCTACAGTAGTAATAACCCAAGGCCAACGCTTAGATGTTAATGAGCAACAGACCACCATAGCTAATAATACAGGTGCCTGCACTGCTGAGACCCTGACAACTCTTGAAGAAAGTGTTTTTAAACTGTGGACCAGAAAGCCCCCTCTGAATCCAAGGCAGAATTCTCCCCACACATAAACGTACTCAATAGTAAAAATGGTGGCCCAACTCCAGAAGCACACTTCAAGCCTACCTTTAAGCAATTCTTTGACCCCAAAACCTCAGCCAATGCAGCTTTCCTAAATATCTATGAAACTGCCATGAGAAGGGCCTCTGACAAGGTTAAAAAGAAACACATTCTAACATGTCTACACCCAACCTGCCAAGAGGTGGTGGTGCCTGAGCTGTCCACCATTGAGACTTGGGAAGATATGAAGCAGCTTCTGATTAAAAAAACTTGGCAGTGACCTTAGTTTGGAAGTAAAGAAGGATGCCTTCATGCACATTACTTTCAAACCTAAGGAGACTCTAGCCAAATCTGAAGATATATTCTACATGGAAGGACAGCAACTGATAACAAGCAGACAATTGATGGCCCATGAAGCTTACATGACTTGCGCTCAAGTCCTCAAGGTTAATCAGCTTCTTACCTCCATTTCAAAGCCCATAAGGTCATGCTTTCCTCCATGAAGAGCATAAAAACGTTGTTGCAGGATATGCACCTTGCCCATTCTGAAGCAGTTGTGCAGAAGAATTGTGCCGCCTCAAATTCTGGTTTGTCTTCCTGTGGCTCTTGCATCCTTATAATGAATTTTCAAAATCCTCCTAGATGTCAGGGTTACCACAACTATGGCCAGATAGGTCATCATTCTTGAGTCTGCACCAATCCTTGAGTTGAAAGTGCTGATCCCAAGGAACAGGCAGGAAAAGAACAGTCAACCTAGAGGAAGAGACACTCTTGGTTGACAATTCTTCCCAGTCTCTTTCAATCCCTCCCTCTATATCTGACTCTGAGCCTGCTGATAATGAGGCTCCTCATATCCTCCTATTGTTCCACAATATCTCTGACAACTCTGACCTGGATGACTCTGATACAGACAACACTGATGCATATGGGTACTCTGTTCTGGCTGTTCCCAAAACCATTATAGTCCCCTATAAATTGAAATCAGGAAAGACTACAACTACCTCTAAGCCTTTGCCTGAAGCCAAAGAAGTTGTCTCTTGCTTGTACCTCACTCAAGCTAAGAGGTCCCTTGTGCTAGTGGAGTTGTCAGAAGAAGCTGCTGAGGTTGCTGATGCTGTCTTTAAGAATTTATCTGTTTTGCTCCCTCTCCAAACTGTTTATAAGGAGTTCCCAGGATTAAGATGCATGATTGAGAAGTGGGATAAGGAACTAGCAGAGGCTCAAGATATCTTGGCTTTCCTTCCACCCTTTGATTGCACTACCACTTGAGTAGAGATATCCATCCAAAAAGTGAAGATCAAGGCCGTTTTAGACACTGGCTTGCCAGTCAACGTTGTCTCCTCCAAATTTGTGAAGAAACTCAAACTTGCCCCTGACCTTAATTATCACTAGTTGTATGGCACAACTGGACTTTCTATGACCCACGCCATAGGGGTGTATTCTACTCTACCCATGCGGTTTGGCAAGCTTCTCCTAGCTGCGCCAGCAGTTGTCTTGGAAAACAAGAGTTACAATCTCTTAGTTGGCACTCAGTTCCTTAGGGAATATAATGGGATAATCAACTTGAAGGTTGGTTACCTCTTTATTCTGGGATACAAAGTCCCTCTGATCTTTGAGGAACCAGTTAAAGTTCCCAGAAAGCGCCTCAAGATGTGTGTCTTAGAATATCACACTAGTGTTTTCACTTTAAAATACTGTACCCACTCCTCCAACATGAAGTGTCCGCCTATGGCTTGTCCTGCGTCTGAGGGGATCCCTCTCTTGGTCACTTCCGCTATAACCATTCCCCCTGGCTCTCAAGCCATCTTGTACTCCCAAAATTTGTATGAGCTACCTGAGTGTACGTTCCTGGAGCTGTACTCCCCTCCCTTGCTAGGTTGCAATGAGCCTTACCTCTGTCTTTGAATCCTAGATGTCTCCCATAAAGACCCTGTTCAATTGCTGGTAGCCAACTTATCTGCTCTCTCCATACATGTGTCTAGGGGGCAGGTTGTTGGTTATGGCAAACTACTAAATGCTCCTGATGGCCTGTCACTTCACCCCTTTGGTACACTCCAGAATTTTAACCTACCTGAAGATGAGCCCCAAGTCCTATCTTTGTTTACTGCGCAAGGCTTCCTGCAGCTATCCCCGGTTCAACAGAAGGAGGTTCTTGATTTGTTAGATCAGTTTTTCAATATCTTTGACAAAGACAGCACTGACTATGGTCTAGCCAAAAGTGTTATCCACCAGATTGATACTGGAGACGCCCCCCTTCTGCGCTAAACCATCTTGCTGCAGTTGTGTGGAGGACGCTCAGGTGTCTAAAGAGCTCAAACAATTGTTAGAGGCTGATCTACTGGCCCCTTCTCAAAGTCCTTGGGATTCCCCCTTACTCATCTTGAAGAAGAAGGATGGAGTTCATTGTATTATGATGTACTATTGACAATTGAACTCTTTAACAAAGAAGGATTCCTACCTTTTGCCACGCATCAATGATGCGCTCTGCTGCCTTAGAGGCTCTAAGTTCTTCTCTGCAATGGATCTGGCATCTGGATACTGGCAAGTTGATCTTTTGCCTGAGGATCAACAAAAAACCGCGCTCATTACATCTGAAGGGCTGTTTGAGCCTACATGTATGCCGCAGGGACTCTGCAATGCCCCGGCTACCTTCCAACAAGCCATGGACTCCATCTTCCGCGGCTTGAAACTTTCATGTGTCCTAGTATACTTAGATGATATAATAGTTTTACTGCTACCTTTACAGACCACCTGTATCATCTCAAAAAAGTGTTCATAAAGATTTGAGAGGCTGGCCTCAAGTTGAAACCATCCAAGTGTGCTTTCTTCAAGGAACGCCTTGAATTCTTGGGACATGAGGTGACTCAAACAGAAATTTTCCCCATGACCAAGAAGGTTGAAGCCATCAAAAAAATGGTTCCACCCACCAACCTGCAAGAAGTACAATTCTTTATGGGTATGATGGGCTACTACAGACAGTTCATCCCTGACTTTGCCAATACTAGTGAACCTTTGATCCAGTTATTACATAATATCCCCTTCAAATGGCCTGCTAGCCAGCAGCAAGCCTTTGAGACCCTTAAACAGAAACTCAAAGAATCTCCCATCATAGTGTATCCTGATTACAATAAGGGGTTCATCCTATATACTGATTCTAGCAACCTTGCTATTGGGGCCATCTTGGCTCAACTAGACAATGAAGATGTGGATCATCCTGTGGCTTATACTTCTTGTGTCTTAAACAAACATGAGAAGAACTACAGCGTTACAGAGAAAAAATGTCTGGCTGTTTTGCATGCAGTCAAACAGTTCTGTCATTACATGTATGGCACCCATTTTACAGTGGTCACTGATCACACCTCCCTTAAGTGGTTACAGCAACTTAAAGAACCAGAAGTACAACTAGCTAGATGGGCTCTCCACCTGCAAGGTTACAACTTCACTGTGCTACACTGTCCCAGGATTCAACATCAGAACGATGATGGCTTTTCCAGAATGCCCATCCTTGCTCTACACCCTGCTGAGGCTGATCAACTATATGAACTAATTAGATACCCTTCTTCTTGGGAAAGCAAGAAGGAAGAATTCCAATTAGCCCTGTCCAAAATATCTGAGGATACACTTATTTGAGATAATCAACTCTTCAAAAAAGTACAAGACCAGTACCTGCCTAATGTACGGCCTAGCCTTTGCCTTTCATTGGTGCTCCAAGCTCATAAAGAGACCGGGCATGGGGGCATTGCCAAGACCTTTGACTGGCTTCAGAAAAATTACTTCTAGGAAAACCTTTGCCTTCTTATCCCTGACATCATAGCTAGTTGCCACAACTGCCAGCTTCAGAGACCTTGAGCTGCCTTTCACAAGTTCAAACTAGTTTCCCCTCAACATGCCTTTCACACTATCAGCATTGACACTGTTGGTCCTCTCCCCTGCTTCCGCTCTGGTTGCTGCTTTATCTTAATTGCTGTTGACCACTTCAGAAAGTGGGTGGAATCTTGCCCTACTAAGGACATCACTGCTAAGAAAACTGCTGCTTTCCTGTTACAAGATGCTTTCTACCATCATGGCTGCCCTCAAGTGTTGCTATCCAATAATATGACTAACTTTAACGCCAAGTTGGTAACCTTGGTTGTTGAAGCCTTGGGGCCTCACCAGTCTTTCTCTGTCCCCTATAATCCTTCCACTAATGGGGCAGTTGAGCGTGCAAATTCAACACTGGTTTCTATCATGAGGAAACTCACCTACTATGACGCTGCAAACTGGGATCTATACTTACCCACTGCTCTCTTTGCTTATTGCCTTAGCAAACATTGTGTCACTGGGTATTTCCCCTTTGCTATGCTTTATGGGCGTAAGGCTACCACTCCGTTGCTCTTGGGGGCCCCCTACTCTCCTCTGATAAGGCCATGAATCCTGACAACCATATCAAAGATCTAGTCAATTGCTTAATTGACATACAGGCCACTGCTTACACTTCTGCATATAAGACCAAGATGCTTGAGCTCTCTCCTGATAACACTGGACACTCTCCTTTGCCTGGGTTCAACATTGAGGACCATGTTCTCTACTATCAGCATAGAGTAGGAGGACATCCCCACAAGCTATATAGTTTTGGGTTGGCCCTCTAGAAGTGAGCTTTTAGCAAGGATCCAAGTACACTGTGAAACTCCTCTCTAGTGGTTGTCTGTTTGCCCAAGTACATACCAAGTTCCTCCGTAAGTACTACCCCCTAAAGCCAATCTAGAGGGGGACAATGTAGTGAATACCGCTATTCACCATGTTTTGATTTTGCCTTTGATGGTTTATTTTGAGAAAAAATCTCTCTCTTTTGCTTTTTCCCTTCAAAATGAGTCTGGCTCCAAATTGGGAAATACAATTGTTTGTTTTCCTGACTCTGCAGCAACCCACTTGCCCCACTCATGCTTGTGGCAAGTGATCCTATTGTCCTGGTATTGTTTTGTGGTATTATAAACCACTATATATTACATTGCTTATTCACCAATAAAATTTAAGTTCTATTCACATTTTTGTCTTTGTGTCTTCACATACTTCAGCGCCTCTCTAGCCATGTCTAGCAGATATTATTCAATCAGGGCCACAAGGTAGCTGCATAGCCTTCCCTGCCATTATAACCAAGACTTAGTACAAATTCAATCCTAAGGTTAGGATTTCCTGTTGTGACTGTGTTGCGCCTCAGATCACGACACTTCTCTTGGATGTCCATTGGGATGCCAGGTGGGAACCCTTCCTGGAGATTCCCCATTATTAACATGGGCCAGTCAGGTTTGCCATCAGCGCAGAGGACATGTTTGCTGTATAGCCTTGACAGGACATCTGCAGTAAGCATTTCCTTTTCTTGCTTGTATTTGATTTGCATGGGTATCTCTGTATGAGACTCATCCATTTGGCTTGTCTTCTTGAAAAGTGTTGCTGTGTTTTGAAGAATATCAGAAACTTGTGGTTGGTGAGTACCTTGAATGTTTGGTCTCCTTACAGATAGCATTGTCACTTCATGAGGCAGTGTATGATAGTTACCAACTCCTTGTAATGTATGGAATATCTTTGTTTGAAGTCAGATAAATTCCTTGGTTCATACGCCACAGGGAGGAAGTCCTTTTCTGCTGTTTGGATACAGAGTACTCCTCCTATGGCATAATAAGAAGCATTGGTTTCTAGCTCATAGATTCCATCACAATTTGGGTATTAGAGGATAGGGGCAGTGACCATGTGTTCCTTCAGTTGGCAGAAGTGTTGATCACGTAGCAGTGTCCAGACAAACTTGGTTGTTTTGCCCGTGATGGCAGACAGAGGGGCTGTTAGGGCACCCCAATCAGAGATGAACCTTCTTACGTAGGCTACTATTCCAAAGAGGTACAGAGTTCACTCTTATTTCTTGAAGCTGGCATCTCACTTATGGTGTGTATCTTGTCTGGGTCTGGTTTGATTCTATCCTTGCTGATAATATGACCAAGGAATGGGAGCTCTGTTTAGAAGAAAAAGCACTTTGACAGTTTTGCAACCAATTGACTCTTTTCAAGGGTGCAGAGGACCAGGCAGACGTCTTCCCAGTATTGCTCCAGGTTGGGACTGTAAATGATGATGTTGTACAGGTAGATAATTCTTGTTTTCTGATGATTCCTTGAAAACTTTGTTCATGAAGGTCACAAAGGTACTGGGGGCATTGGTCATTCAAAAGTTGGGAACAACAAATTCAAAGGATCCATATTTAGTTCTAAATGTGATCTTTGGAATGTCTTCAGGTTTCACGCAAATTTGGTGGTAAGCTGCTGTCAAATCAATTTTTGTGAAGATTTGGGACCCCCCAGGGTGTCAAAAAGATTGTCAATTAGGGGCAGGGGATACCTGTTCTTAATTGTGACCTTGTTGAGCGCTCTATAGACAGTGATCAGGCAGAGTCCTCCATCTTTCTTTGCCACAAAGAAGACAGCAGCACCAAAAGGTGACTTTGATGGTTGTATGAGTCCTTTTTTGAGTGCTTTTTCAAGGTAAGCTTTTAGGGTGTTGTCTTATTGTGGTGTGATGCAATAGATAGGTTGTGCTTTAGGTACACTCCCTTTGAGGTTAATTTTTTATTGTATGCCACAGTCAGGAGGTAATCCTGGTAGCGTTTCTTGGAAGACAGCGGAGAACTTGTTAACTAGCTGATCTCAGATAGGGTCCTTTTCATGTCAGGTCTTTGTATTTTTAAAGTGGATGACCTTGTATGTGCAGGTACTCCAATTGATTTTGCTAGGGTCTGTTTCCTCTTATGTTTCCATGATTTTAACAAACACATGGTCCCTCATAAGCGTATCAAGGTGGGTTTGGTAAACATGGAGATGTACCTCTCCTTGTTGTATGGTGAGGGTAGCACTATTTCAATCAATGTGAGGTTTAGTCTTTCTCATTCAGCCCAGGACAAGTATAATGTCATAATTGGGGATTGGTAGGATTGGGCCATTGAGTGTGGTTTGCATGTCTTCAATTTGGGCCCAGAAAGGTTTTGCCTCTTGAGTGACTGGTGTGCTTCTGTTATCCGCCATGATGACTCTCCTGATACTGCTTTGGGTGGTAGGTAGTTTAATGAGGTCAGCAAATTTCTTGTTGACTAGGGATTGGTCTGCTCTAGTGTCAAATAGTGCTGTTCCCTGATATCTGCAAAAACAGAAAGGATAAGTGAGGAGTTTATTTCCAGTTTGGGCGGCAAACAGTGGAGGCTTGCTGGAGGGTAATTGGATAATGGTGATTGAATCCACATCCTGGTCCCTGTACAAGTCTTGTAAAGTGAGGGGAGAGTGGCTTGCCTAAGCACTTTTCTGAGCTTTTCCCTACTTGTTGGTATCTTTGGTGCTTTCCTGGTTGGATTGTGCCATGCAATTCCTAGTTCAAGGATGGGTGTTGTTGGCTTTGTTGTTTTATTTAGTAGGTTGAGGGTCCTTCTTTGCTGTGGGGCTCTCTTTGTGCTTGTTAGTTGCATGTAGGTTGTCAGATTTTTGCGCTATGTGTTTCCCTTCCAAGAATACGTCTTCAAGGTTCCTGCAGCAGGTTATGTCAAACTGACTTCTAATGTGTGTGGGAAGGCCATTGTAGAAGTCCAAACATGGCCCAGGTTCATCAAAGTTGATGGTGTTGGGTGCACAGTCATGTAGGTCTTTGTATGCCACAATTTAATCCTTGATTGTTCCTGTCATCTTGAAGGTTCAAAGTTCTGTCATGATTACTACGTTAGAATCCTTCATGGAGAACTTTTCAAGGAATGTGTTTTTGAATAGCTCCCAGTTTTTCTTCTGGTTGGTGTGTTGGGCTAGCCATCTGCTTACAAAATTTTATGCAGTTCCTGTAACACAAAGAGCAATTTCACTGACCCAAAGTCTTTGGGGGGTAGTTCACTTGCTCATTTTTTCTTTGTGTACTGTTGATCCAAAGGGAGGGGTTTTCCCGGCGTAGTCCTGCAAAGGTGCCAATTTCAGCTGATGAAGGTGCTGGAATACAATATTGGGTATCTCAGGCTGCTGTGGTCCTATTGTGGTTGGTGCTGTGGGTAATAATCTGCGGGCTTTGAGAGTGTTGTATTGTTCAACAGGTACAAGGACGTTGTTGTAGATAATGAAGCCTGTAGGAATGTCTTGTCCTTTTTTGTAGTCTCTTCAGCTGTTAGGGAGAACCATTAATTGAGTCTTTTTCTTATGAAGAATTTTTCCTTTGATTTGGGTAGGTATGGATAACTTAAATGTGCTACCACTGTCAAGTTTATACTTCTGGGAAGTATAATAAACAGAATAAGGGGAAGATTTAAGAAGAGAATGATACTTTATTGGATATGAATATAGAGGAATATATAGTATCATGACAAGCCACATGCTGTCCATGTACGTCATGTGGCTTATCTGAGTAATGTTCCTCTTGAGTCACGAGGCTTACTCAAGTTGTGTTCCATTTAGGATCTGGATTGGGTGATCCCTGTCATAGATGGCTGACTGATAATGGTGCCACTGGTTTACTGGCTGGATGGCAAACCATTTGATGAGCCATTTGGTAATTTACTTGGGGCATTGATTCCCCAAGAGGGAGTAATCAAAGATGTTGCAACAAGTCTCTAGAAATAATTTTCTTTTCTGTTTTAATAGAATTTTAATTGCTTTGTGTTAGTATATAGTTTTCAAACCTGTTGAGATAAATATATATTATTCAGTTTAGAACGCATGAACTCAGTCTAAAAACAAAATCAGAGTGGATCCAAATCTATTGTAATTTAATATAAATTCCTTAATTTTGTTGAAACTGCAGGCTCAACCCGCCAGCAAGGTTCCAACCAAGCAGGTTTGTGACCCACAATCTGATTATCTGGTCACTCAAAGCCAGACTAGGAAGTCAACTTGAATTACCAAATCCAACAACATGAACAGATGATGATCCCTTATGGTGGATACCTTGTTTTGGCGCTTGACTCATTACCAGGATCAATCCACCCCCTTCTTCCATCCAGCCGTGTGATCACCAATCATGTTCCTGTTATCCTTGATTCACATGGACTATATAATCACTATCTCACAATAAAGATTATTATCTAAGTTCTAAATATTTTTACCCGTGTAACTCTGCTAAAGCAGCACAGTTACGTAATTGATAGCATAGATAGGTTCTCCATCCTACCTTATCTTGAAAAATTCCGCCTGTTGCCCGCACACACTGCGGCCAACAAATCCTTGACAGAATTATGTCTGGCTTACCGCCTGACTGGACTCCGTACACTCCTGGTGCCAAGATACCCAATGATTTTGTCCTATACCAAAACACGGTGATCCCGCTACCCGCCTTCAATTCCATGTCTGCACAAGGTTTCTTTCAGGCACCCTCATTGATGCCGCAACCAGCCAACAAAACCATCATGCCCGCCTATGTGGCTCAAAGACTACAAAGCGCTGCCTTGGAACCTTTCACTAAGGACAACAACAACGCTGTTGCATGGATCCAGTCTGCCCAGAGCAAGCTGGCTCAGATGAAATGCCCACAGCGGTTTTGGATTGCAGAAATTTCCATTTGCCTGACCCATGACGCTGGCACCTGGTGCAACAAGTGGCATGAAGAGCACACCAACAAGAACTGGGATACCTTTAAGCAAGACTTCCTGGCAAGATTTGTGCTTAAAGATACAGCGCTCATGATCATACACCAAGTAAAGAACCTGACCCAGACAAGCACTGTAAAAGAACTCACCTGCGCCTACAAGGAACTCCTTCTTTGTGCACCATCCAACATGGCCTTTGAAACCCCAGCCACACGCCTCATGTACTATGACGCTCTTAAGTTGCATGTGATGAGACATGTGAACCTGGATCAGGTGACCAACCTGCAAAGCCTGTACCATGAAGCAGAAAAAGAGGAGCAGACATCCAACGCACTGCACAAAGCACAAACTGGGAAACAGGAAAGACCCAAGGATTCCCATCCAATTGGGCTATGCTCAACTACCCCCTGGAGGCAACAGGAACAACGCCAACCATAAACCCACGGGTTCAAATGGGCATGGAAATGGAAAAAATGGCCAGTCAAACCGCACCCATTTCTGTGTCACTGCCACACAAGGCAACCAAGAGGAGGGAAAAGCCCAGGGAGAGCACTAAGCAAGCCAAGCTCTTCCCACGCAACTCCTGACTTGTCCAAAAATGAATACCAACCCAAGGACGTGGACCAATGCCCAATGCTCAATGATCCAGGTGCCCTTGGAGGACCCAGTACTGTACACCATTGCCAGACATCCCAATAAATTGATGTCCTATCTTTTTGCTTTTTCAGTTACACAGGCTCAGCACTCCTGGACTCAGGCGCAGACCAAACCCTAGTTAACACCAGCTTTGTGGATAAGTTCAAGCTGGCCACTAATCCTTTGCGGATTAAAAATGTGGTCCTGGCTGACAAACACCACATCACTGTGACAAAGGAAACTGCCCCCTTCTCTGTCATGCTTGAGAACCTTCACTCCACCATTCAAGGTCCTGTCATTGACTTTCCCAAGTTTGACATTGTACTGGGACTAGACTGGTTAAAGAAGAACAACCCTCACGTAGACTGGGCAACCTCAGTGTTGACCATCAAGCGTGAAGGTGTCAACCACCAGATCTACCCTGACTTTGTGGACCAACTACTATGTGACCATGTATTTGTAAGTATCACAGAAACCCTGTACAAAAAGAAACACCTGAAGGCAATTGACTGGGATTTCTGCCAGTACAAGATCATACACTTCAAAGACCACCAGGATACCTCCACGCCTCAGGACTGTAACATTGTGGCCCGCCACCCAGAAATCTTTAGGGAAGTGTTACCTGGGCTACCCCCTGAGAAGCATATTCAGCACTCTATCCAACTCAAGGGGGCTGTACCCAAGGCGCACCCTATCTACAGGCTGACCCCAAATGAAGACAACGCCTTACGCGCCTACCTCAAGGAGGCATTGGAAAAAGGACTTATCTGCCCCTCACAATCCCCCTTTGGGGCCGCCGTATTCTTTGTGGCTAAGAAAGACGGTACCTTACGTCTGGTTACAGACTACCGCGCCCTGGACAAAGTTATCATTAAGAATAGTTACCCACTACCACTGATTGACAACCTCTTCAATGCCTTGGGAGGAGCCACCATCTTCTCCAAGATTGATCTAACTGCAGGCTACAATCAGATTTGCATTAAGGAGGAAGACATTCCCAAAACAGCCTTCCGCACTAAATACGGCTCCTACAAATGTGTGGTGCTCAACTTTGGCATGACCAATGCCCTGTCCACCTTTGTAACCTTCATGGACAAAGTATTTGTGCTCCACATAGGCAAACACGCCTTAGTGTATCTAGACAACATTATTGTCTACAGCCCCTTGGTGGAACAACACCATAAGGACCTAGAGGCTGTCTTTGCTACCTTGGAACGGCACAAACTGTTGGCCAAGCCCTCCAAGTGCCAGTTCTTCTGTGAGAAAACTACCCTTCTTGGGACACATAGTCTCAAAGGACAGCATCAAACCCAACAGTCAAAAGATACAGGCCATCTGCAAGATGCCACCACCCAAGAATAAGTCAGAACTCCGCACCTTCTTTGGAATAGTGGTCTATGTACAGCTCTTCATACCTGACTATGGCGTTTTGACTGCCCCCTTATCCGCCATAACAGGCGCCAAGTCCAAGTTTGTGTGGACCCCTAACGTGATCTCTGTTTTAGACACCTCAAGGAGAAGCTCACAACGGCTCCCATCCTGCAATACCCCAAACGTGACGGGG
Organism: Entomophthora muscae; assembly: GCA_014839935.2. Taxonomy (NCBI): domain Eukaryota; kingdom Fungi; phylum Entomophthoromycota; class Entomophthoromycetes; order Entomophthorales; family Entomophthoraceae; genus Entomophthora; species Entomophthora muscae. The sequence continues at coordinate 184,726 of QTSX02003645.1, forward strand.
AATAACAGATGAAAACTGATGCCTCAGATGCATCCATTGGGGGAGTAACTTAAATAAAAAATAGTGAAAGTGACTTCCTGCCTGTAGCCTACAAATTGCAAAAATTGACAGATGGAAAGTGTTGATATCCTATCCGCAACAAAGAACTGCTGGCTATTGTGCACTGCCTAGTCAAATGGTGTTGTTACCTGGAACGCCAAGAATTCATAGCATTAACCAATCACAAGTCACTCATCTATTTCAAGACTCAAGAAAATCTGTCACGCCACCAAGCGTGGTGGATGGAACTATTGAAGAGATTTAACATGCTCATCCAGTACAAGCCTGGGGCCAAGCTTGCCATGGCAAACGCCCTGTCCCTCCTGTATGTCTGTGCTTCAAGAGGAGAGAATGGGCTCAACCCAGACTGGCCTCTCTTAGTGCTACAAACAATGGACAAAGGGTTCCCCTCTGGCGCTATGGACATAACAAAAGAAACTGTCATCAAGAATGAACACCTCTTTGCTGATGTTTACGGGACTCTTCACAGAAAGATGACTGATGGCACAACCATTCCCTACATTTCCACACATCAGCAAGTTGACACCATCCTACGCTATCACAGAGACCTTGGACATCCCAAGAGCCAAACCTATACAAGTTCCTTAAACATAAGGCCTGGTGATCATCCTTATATTGCAATGTTCAAGAAGTTCTAGACCAATGTGAGATATGCAAAAAGTTTGCCAAAAGCAAAACCCCGCCAAAGTTGGTACTTCCCATCCGCACACAGTTACCTTTCAAAGTATGGGCTCTTGACATTGTTGGTCCCATGCCAGGAAAACAAAATGACAATAAATACATCATCACTGCCATTGACTTTGCAATAAGATGACCAGTAGCCCAAGCAGTGAAGGCACACACTGGCAATGATGTTTGACAATTTATTGGTTAGGAGATAATCAGCAAGTTTGGAAAGCCAGAACTCCTGATAACCAATGGAGGCAAGGAATTGACCTCTGAAGACACCAATGTATTCCTCACCAAAAACGGGGTCAAGCACACTGTGACAACACCATACCATCCACAGGCCAATGGACGTGTAGAGCAGCTTAACAGTAGCCTTGTGCAAGCCTTAGCCAAACTCACTGCCTGGAGACCTGAAGACTGGTATAAGCAGCTACCAACTGCACTACTTGTGTGTCAAACCCAAGTGAACAGATCCACTGGAAAAAGCCTATTTGAACTGGTATACAGCACATAGCCAAATATCATTCAAGCATTGGCAGGACCTAAACTGGAAATTGCAAGTGAAGTCCCTCCACACTCAGACCTTAAGTAATAGAGGCTAACAGCAAACAAACAGCAAAAGAGAATGAACGTCTGTAGAAGACATTTGTCCCCATCTGCAATAGACATGAAGTTGGGGACAAAGTATGGGTCATGAATATTGACAAGAGCAAGTTACAACCTGAAAAAGCGGGGCCAGCAATCATCCTGAAGGTAAACAATAATATTACTTACCTTGTGCAAGGGCTTGTAACACGTAAGCAAGACAAGACCCTACACCATGATTGCCTACAACCCTGCAAAGCAAGACAGAAACAACGAGAAACCACCCTGCCTGCCACAGAACAGCAACTAGTTCAATACGGCGCCAGGGCTCCTGAAAATCTCCCTGATGACCTACCCCCAGAGGAGGCCAACCTTCAGTCAGGGGGGATATTGAAACAGCAGGCTCAACCCTCCAGCAAGGTTCCAAGTAAGCGGGTTTGTGACCTGCGGCCCAATTATTCATTCACCCAAAGCCAAGTTAGGAAGTCAACTTGAATTACCAAATCCAACAATATGAACAGATGATGATCCCTTATGATGGATACCTTGTTTTGGCGCTTGACTCATTACCAGGATTAAGCTACCCCCTTCTTCCATCCAGCTGTATGATCACCAATCATGTTCCTGTTATCCTTGATTCACATGGACTATTAAATCACTATCTCACAATAAAGATTATTATCTATCTTCTAAATATTTTTCCCCGTGTAACTCTGCTAAAACAGCACAGTTACGACAATTTTTTATTTTGTTTTTAGACTGAGTTCATGTGTTCTAAACTGACTAATATACATTTATCTCAACAGATTTAAAAACTATTGTATGATTTTCACCAGTATAGATAACTTTGATGTTGTTGAGGAGCACTATCAGGAGCTACTCTAAGCTCAGGCTGCTGAGCTGAAGAGCGCAACCACTGTGTTTCCTGTGTACACCCAATTTAATACAAGTTGTGAGGAGGCTGAGTTTTATGTGTCACCAGGCCCATCCACAGATGGCTTTTCTGATAGCCAATATGGTTTTCTCTGAGACCATAACCAACCTGTGTCTGTGCCACATTTTGGAGATCAGACAACTGTAGCCCCCTCCAACCCAATCCAATCAGTGCTTGAGAGTTCAGGCCAATCAAATCTTGACCTACCTAATCCAGATACCCTTATTTCTCAAGCCCACCAAAAATTTCAAATCATAACCAATGAGGTGATAGAGGAGATCTTGACCCTCAATCAGAATGGCATTAGTTTTTCCAAAATAGGCAATTGGCTTCAATTTACTGAGGAAGTGATTAAGCGTGAGTTCCAAGCCCTCTTGAAGAGAGGTGGTGCAAAGCTGGGAAAAAAGCCAAAGAAGCAGGTTGAATCTCAGATCAAGGAGGTGTATCCTTTCATACTTGACCTTATGCAATGTGATCCATACCTCCAATTGACTGAGGTCTTTTGCCTACTTGGGCTCCAGGGCATATTAATTGCCAGCTGCGCATTGCAGCTCTGGATGCATGAGCTTGTAGTCAGTGTTCTGATTATGACCAATTGACTGACCAATGAGTCAGATGATGGATTTGATTTACCCTATGACTATGCAATAAATATCACTCTCACCTGCTGCCTGTTCTTGTCTTGGTAGGTTCCATCATGCCAGGATTTATTTGGCCAAGTAGAAAGGCTCAAAAAGCCAGAAAACCTTTACCAAAATTGACCAAGTTAATGGATTTAAATCAAACAGTTGATTGGAAATGGGTTACAGCTGCTCCAGTCTGCCAACTGAAACCAATTCCTCCTTGCAAATTGATGTTGATAAATCAACATAATTTAAGGGTCACCCAATATGAGCTTGTTAATCAGCATGGTTGTCAGAAGTTGGTCAATCAAGGGTTCTTTGTAACCTGGACCAGATACTTACTTGACAATGTGGAAGGAATAGGAGGTCAAGACTCAGGTGGTATTGCTTAGTCAATTTTTCTGATATATATTGAATAATTTTCACTATTTCAACTCTAAGAGTTGAGTCCTCCCAAAATTTTACTCAATAAAAATCATTTATCTCAAGTTCTAATTTACTTTTTAAAAATGCATCATGTGGTTGGATTGTTGCGCTACATTTCCTACAATCTGCTTTTGAGCCATATCATTACTGGAAGATGAGGCCCTGCAGTTGGAACTTTGTTGTTGGTACCTCCCAATGTTAATTCAATGCCTGCTAATCTTGGAGTTATTCCCCCTGTCCTTAAACCTGAAAATTGTGTTACATCTCAATGTCCTGAATTTAATTGTGAAGATTCTCTGATGCTTTCTCAGGCTATTTCATCTTGGGCTACTTTGGTTGGGATTAATTATTTTACTTAATCCTAGTATCTCATTTGGAAATTTTACAAAACAGTATCTGAAGCTGTGTTGGTGGTTAATCATTAACTCTATGTGGATTTGGGTGGTAATTCCCCACCACTTAGAGACAGCTTCTTATTATCCTGTGATTCTGTCACAGTCCTCTATTTTGAAAAATGTTGTATTTATATCCCATTATAAATTATCATTGCAGTTCCATGATTATGACACTTTGAGTGAAAAGAACACTCCCAGGGGCAAAAGAAAGGAAGCACAGGGGAAGGTGATTGGTGAATTCCTGGCAGCTTCCCCAAAAGAGACTGTGTTTTACAAACCACAACTAGTTAAACCAATGGGTACTGGTACAGAAAATTCCTCTCCAGCCTGCAAGCCAACTGTAACTTTACCAATTCAAAATTCCTAATATTCCTGAGTCACCAAACGGAGTGCACTGAAGTGGCATCCAAGAAGATTGGAGCAGACAGCCACAAAGTTTCAATTTTCCCTGATGGCCATGCTGATCTTCACCTGGGTTTGTGTTGTTCTTTACCATTAGAGACACCATCTGTGGGCGCAACCCCACAACCTTCAGCCAGGTGATTAGTGCAGCCAATGACCCCTCAGTGCTGTTTCCCTGTCAGAAGATCACCGAAATTTTTTACAAAAATAGCATTCAATGCTCTTGGAAATAGCCAATCACCAAAAGATCCCCAGCTGCCACCTTCTGACTCCCAGGTGTACAAGCTAATCACCGTCCTCCCTGAGTCAGAATATGATGCCATATACAATTAATTCCTCCATTCCAATCAAGGCACTCAATTACCATTGGGTCATCTGGCTGCCCTAGTCCCCATTCAATCTTCCCAGGTGACCAGCACCAACCCCACCAGCCAATCAAGTCCTCCCCCCTCAACCCAGCTAAATAACTAGTTTGCACCACCCAATTCTATTCCCCCCATAAAACTTGCCCCCCATTAATTTTTATTTTTTGGTTTATATTGGTTTGATGTTTACAAGTTTTTATAGTTATAATAAATATTTTACATTTGAATAAAGCAGAGATTGATTTTTATCATGCCACAAGTTAAATTTGGCGCTTTAATGATTATTAATTATATTGTTTTCTATTATAACTTTAATATATTTGAAGCACTACAATAAATCAAATTTTAAATCTAAAAGTGCTACAGAACAACCAATAAGAATGGGCGTACATGTGGTATATTTGTGCTTGGCTCAGACCAGACACACCTCAGTTAGTGCAACCAGTTTAACTTAATGAAATAAGCCTGTTAAGAATAGGACATATCTTTGTTTGAAAATTGGCACACCAACTTGTGGTCAATCTAGCACCAGAACTCTGGGTTCTCTGGTGCTATAGTGACCTCAAGTTGGCGTGTCAATCTACAAACAAAGACATGTCTTTTTTCAACAGGCTTATTTCATTAAGTTAAACTGGTTGCACTAACTGAGGTGTGTCTGGTCTGGGCCAAGCACAAATCCAGCACACATGTATGCCCATTAAAATTGGCTGGTCTTTAGCCCTTGTAGATTTAAAATTTGCTTTATTGTAGTGCTTCAAATATATTAAAGTTATAATAGAAAACAATATAATTAATTGAAATAATCCATTACAACACATATATTGCTAAAATAAATGATCTATATATAACCTGTGAAAATGATTATATTTTAATAAATTTGTACTCTGCACATAATAAGCATACTGATTCAAGAACAAATGATGTTATACTTGGACAAAACATGTACAAGAACAGAATATGTTGTTCATGATACTAAGATTGGGTTGGTTCACACGCTCTAAAATATATGATCTACATATAACCTGTGAGAGTGGCTATCTTTTAATAAATATGTACTTTGGGTCAAACTTGGCATACTGATTCAAGAACAAATTATATTGTACTCAGAAAAAACATATACATGATAAAATTGTTGTTCAGGATACTAAGATTGGGTTGGTTTACGTGCTCTAAAAATATAAGATTTACATATAACCTGTGAGAGTGGCTATCTTTTAATAAATATGTACTTTGGGTCAAACTTGACATACTGATTCAAAAATAAATTATGTTTTACTTGGAAAAAACATGTACTTGAACAAAATATGTAGTTCATGATACTAGGAACGGATTGCTATATATAATAAATATACAAAAATATCAATATCAAATGAATAATGGTACTTAAAGCTAATAAAAAATCACAAGTAGCATCAAGATATATTTATTTAAACTCTATTTGTTACAATAGAATAGATATAGTTTATTGGGATAATTTATTGGTATAAAAAGGGATGGGATAAGTATAAGGAAAACATGGTAGAATTGGAAACAATGATAAAGAAATTGGACACAGTGGTGGCTAAAATCAAGGGGGTCAATCAAAAGGTAAAGACATGCTAAAGGAGGTGGTGTTAGAAGGCAACAAACTAGACAAACTTACCATGAAGGCCGTGAAGAAGAAGATTCCCAATACTACAGAAAAACTTGCAGCCAGGCTCCTAAACGTACAAAAATGATGTTCTTGCCAATCTAAAGTTTAAGCCACAGGGGTTTGTAACTGCGGAGACATGGTCAGAGGACCCTGAGATGTTTGAGAAGCTAATAAATAAAAAGAAACAAAAACCAACAGAAGATAACCAAGAACCAATGAGTGACAAGTCCTGTGAAGAAGCCCCCGTCAAGGGGGCAACAGGTAAAGATATAAAATAAGATAAAAAATAAAATATCAAATAAATAAATAAAAAGATTCTACTAACTTTTTTATTTATAGAAGAAAACAAAGGAGTAGTCCGCCAGTATCTAAGACCATATATATTGCAAACATTCTACAGCAACTATGTCCCCCATATAGGGTATCAGCTGGTCCTGACAGCAGCTGCTGCCTCTGAAATGATTAATAATTTTTAAAACATTATCCTATGAAGTTAGAACAACTTACATCACTCCAACCAAAGCAAGACAACACCAAATGGTGGGTCTTGGCTTTGGCTGCAGCTCCCAACCTGCAACTCTACCAGTTGCTCCATATAATGACTTTCAAAGCTCTTTGTCATTTTCTCTGGGATTCAATCCAAACTATGCCATACCAAAACTTATCTGATAAGGAAAGAGAACAAGAAGAGGTCCATTTCTGTTACCCCACTGATCACACAATATTGCACATCCTAAAAAAATTTAATGAAAAAATAACAAAATTTAGCCATAGTTCTGCCATCTTCATGCCAGCTGTAGTAGGCGTCCTTGGAGGCTTTGGAGCCTCCTGGTGCTCTGACAAGACTGGTATACCAAAAACAATGAAAAAAAACCTTTGCCATTACGTCCTTTAAAAATAAAATTAGTACCCTATATAATAAATTTTGTGAGTTCTCTGCCCTGTTTGCAGGGCAGAGACTTCACTTGATTGCTTACCTAGGTCTTGTTGTAATAATGGGGATTAAAGCAGAAGCACACAACCTGCCTGATGTAATAATAAATCTTGATGAAATTTCTATTTATTAGATGGAAAAAATTGTCCCTGGATAAAGCTCAATAGAGCATGCTATTCAGTATGTAGTTATTCTTGCTGTCACATATGGAATGGCAGCTCCATAAGAAAATTCCTCCTAGTCAATTGTGTCACAATGCTCCTGTATTCTACCTGCCGCAATTTATTTATTACAGGTCTAATGTCAACATACATTTTGTCAATAGAAATTACTAGTCTATTTCAACTCTGTCAGGATTTTGAGATATTGACTAATTAACAGATTCAACCAATTATTGCAGGCCAGCTATCAATTACTCTTTGGAATGGTTTCAACAGAATGATGTGGGCTGCAGGATCAATAATCAAATCATATCCTGGCATTAACAAATTCATGCATTGCAATCAATTAATGGAATATGCAATTACTGCTCATTAATTAGTCCACCTCAACAACCACCTCAAACATGCTTCTCATAATAATTACTTTTATAAACTTTAATTATATCCTAGAACAAGGGCCATCACATGAGCTGTCATCTGAAACACTTCTAGAAGAGTCCAAAATGGACTGGACTGTCAGGCCAAACATTCTAAGATAAAAGGGTTTGAGCCTATTGTATTAGACTAGCTCTGATTAAGTGAAACAATCATCCCCATAAACTAGTAGCCAACCACTGGCTAGCTAGCCCTGGAAGTGGCCCAGGTAGACAGAAAGGACAGTGATCTGTAGAAAATGTAAAGCAAGGTTCTGTCAAAACCATCCCAAAAAGGCTGGGCCTCCTGCTGTGTTGCCCTAATGCTACTTCAGACTAATCTAGCGTTGTGAGCTAACTCAGATAAAACGCAGGCAGGCAGGCCACCTTAAATCCAGTCCATTAGAATAAAAGACTGATGTCTCCTTATTGACTTTATGATTGATCCAAGTCTTATTTACTTAACGTGATCCTCTCTTAGGCTACTATTAGTAGAGAAGAAAACAATATTGTCATCATACAGTATGACTATCTATAGTAAAATATAGAAACAAACTATGAACCTATATCCAGAAGTGAGAAGAACTGTCTCAAATCCTCCTGGCCTTGGGCCTTGTCAGACTTGCTACTTCTGATGACAACAAATATTCTGGGCCAAAGGTCCTGCCAAAGTCACAGGTTCTCTGTACTTTCCTAATTTTAAAAGACTTAGGATATCATCTGGTGGATGATAAAATACCATGGTCTGCAATTTTCTGAAAAACACAGTCCTGGAGTTTGCCGCCCACACCCTGCTGTAAAAGTTGCAGCAAAGGGCTTCTAGTTTCTACAAACAGTTAGTCAGTGACCTTAATTCTTATTACTATACCTGTTGATGGTATAGTGGCATCCTGTGAAAAGACAGAAGAATAATAAGGTGTATAGACAAAACTGGTATTTATTTAGATAGTATCACACTTATATAGTGTGAGGGGGGAATTGCCACCAGAGGCAGGGAGGCACAGACAGGAGGACTTCCCTACTGGAGGAGAGTATATTGGCACAGTTAAAAGTCCCGCGCAAGAGAACAACCGCTTCCACGTGGCTTTCCTTAAGGAGGTAGATATAAATAACTTTGTTGTTCTATTTATAATCCCAGAAGTGAAGCCTGTGCCTTGTGCACATTTGAAAGGCCAATCAAACACCTGTTTTAGGGGAATTTTAAACGTCTTTATCACTAGTAGAATCAGGATGCAATAGTGCAACCGCGCAATTGTTCCATTGCTTGATCCCTAGATGGACGACTTTACGTCTAATCCATTCAGGATCTGCAACATTTCCCTCCACTGGATTAGACAACAGGTTTAAAAATGGCTGGCGTCTCAAGGAGACAGCTATGGTGAACAGTCCCTCTAGAAGAGTCACAAGAAGAGTCTTGAAGAAGATGCAAGTGGTAATTTCAAAGAGGCGCAAGCATACCAGGCCAGTGGAGGTGGTGAAGGCAGCAGAGAAGCAAGTAGTCCTGCATGATGTGGACAGCAGCTATCTGGACTTGGGGGTTCACTTAGATCAGCTACTGGTGCCTCAGCTGGCCTTAAGGGATACAGGCCCATTGTTTTCTTTGCTGTTCCTAGCGTTGAGTGAGCCCTGGGAGGTGACAGGAACCGGGTGCAAAAGGGTAACAGTATCTATTGGCAGTTCTCCATGCGGGCAGCAGAAAAATACTTGGAGGCTCAGCTGAAGGAATTCCTATTTGAGGGTCAAGGTCTTTCAGTCTTGCAACAGGGGACAGTATCCAACATAGTGAAGTCAGTCCTTTGCACTTGGGCAACACCTGGGGTTACTGAGGCTCAACCAGTCAGTTGGAAAACCTCTGAAAAATTTGAGCAACATCTTCAGCAAGCCTTTGAGGAAGTGTTGAAGTCATACACAGTGGAGGGGACTGCCCATCTGATACCAATGGTGATGGCTGGCAATCTTATTCTTTGAGGAACCAACCACTGTGATACCAAGCGGGAGGAGAACATGGGGGTCCTCCTTGAGTGGGCCTTGTCTGTATTCTACAGGGTGGGTGGTCAGGTCCCAGTAGAGTATGCCCTTTGTGAGAGTCTTCTGTGGGACTGTATCTTCTTGGGGGTTGCCTTTCCTGTGGACATTGGGGTCAATTGTGTGTCTTGCTTGGTGGGGGTTTGTTGCCCAATCCTTGTTCATTGGCTTTGTGGATCTGTAGGCAACCAGTTGCATTTCTTGGCTGTCATTATGTGGTAGAACAGTTGGCGCGGTACTGGAAGAGTCTTTTCAGTCTCCAATAAACACCTTGTTCTTTTATTCTCATTCCTCATACTTTGGTGCAACACTATTGCAAACAGGACAACAACCCATGGAATTTTTTAATTAGGCTTTTGTTTTTTTGGGTTATTGTCCTCATTGGGGCTTACTCTTGGTCACTAGGAGCAGCACGCATATACTAAACATGTACTCTAGTGATTTATTGCCCAGAATGGGGCTCCTTAAGGGTGAAGGAGTTGGGGCCAGTCTTCTGGATTACTTGAACTGGGCCTTGCCAAAGGGAGGCAAGTTTGGATTCGCGGCCGTACCCTCTATTGCTGAAGAAGTAGACTGAGTCTCCTACCAGGTAAGTGGGTAAGGCGGAATTTGGATGCAGCTTGTTATAGGTCCTGCAACTTATGGTTTAAGTTTACAGTGTAGGCCTCTGATTGCAATTGAATAAGAGTTTGAACCAGCTTGTTGAGGTATGCCTCTGGAGACACATCCAGGCTGAGCTTTACCATGAAATATAGTAAAGGGGGAAGTCATGGTTGCCGGCTGTAGAGCAGTTGGAAGGGCAGCTTGTCAGTGGCCCAATGGTACCCAATGTTATATGCAAAAGTGGCTGCAGGCAGGAAGGTATCCCATTCAGTCTCATGTTGGTGACTGAGCTTCTGGAGTATCTGGACCAGGATCCCATTAGTGCACTCTACCATGCCATTTGTCTATGGGTGATAAGGAGTGGATAATGTCCCACAAATTTCCATCAGTTGGTTGAGGCAGGGGATGATATAACTGGTGAAGTTGGTACCATTTTCTGTCAGAAGAATCTGGGGGCAATCATGTTTGTATATGATATTCTCCAGAATGATTGTGGCTGTCACTAGTGCAGATTGATTGGCAATTGCCTTAGCCTCTACCCATTTAGTCAGATGGTTAACCTCCACAATGATGAACTTGTTGCAACTGTTGGTAGCTGGCAGGGGGGGCACTACGTCAATGGCTACAGTGTGGAAGGCAAACCCAGGGCGTACAAGTCTGTGTTGGAACTTGGAAACCTTAGGCCTCTCAATGTTGCAGTCATGACAGTTGGATAGAGTATCTACTATGTCAGTGTATTCCTTCCCAGAAGCAGTGCTGCTGTGGCAGAGCTAACATCTTCTGTATGCCACCATGGCCAGTAGTCTTGTGAGCAGCCACTACTGAGACCATGCGTAGAGATGGGCATATGTAGGGTAGCCAAGAGTCTCCACAAAGCTTCAGGAGTTGTCCCTTAGAGACCTTGGCATCAACAGCTAACTTTTTGAGAGCCCTCTGTATCTCTACTGGCTCCTCCCCCCACAAAGAAGTATCCTCCATAAGCTTGTCATAGAGAATGTCAGCCATGGGGGATACTAAGGCAACAGTGGGAAGGCGGGAGAGACAGTCAGCATTCTGGTGGGCTGCCCTGGCTCAATGAATGATCTTGTAGTTATAAGCCTGAAGTTTAATGGCCCAATGCGCCAGACGTCCTTTGGGGTCCTTGAGTGTCTTCAGCCATTGCAAGGAGGCATGGTCTGTTACAACTGTGAAATGTACCCCATGGAGATAGACTCTGAATTGTTGGTAGGAGTATATCACATACAGACACTCTTGTTTGGTGACAGTGTAGTTCCTCTTGTGAACATTAAGCGTACGTGAACAGTATTCAACAGGGTGTTCAAGTCTGTCGGAGTCCAGTTGGGAGAGAACACCTCCAATTGCCGTCAGACTAGCATCTGTATGAACTACAAACGGCTTGTCAAAGTCAGGGTAGGTCAGCATAGGGGCTGCAGTCAGTGTCTCTTTGAGAGAATTGAAGGCAGATTGGCACGCTGGGCTCCAGAAGAATTCCTTATCAGCTCAGAGAAGCTGAAAAAGGGGGTGACCCAGGGATGCAAAGTTGGGGATGAAGTGGCAGTAGTACCCAATCATCCCCAGGAAGACCTGCACATCCCGCTTATTGGCCAGAAATTGCATTTTCTCAATGGCTTCCACCTTCAGAGGTACAGGGGGGAGTCCATCTTGGCTAATGATGAACCCCAAGAACTCAAGATGCTCCTTGAAGAAGTTGCACTTGCATGGCTTGAGCTTGAGATTAGCTGCAAGTAACCTCTGGAAGACTTTCTCCAAGTGTTTTAGGTGATCATATAAGGTTCAGGAGAACACATTAATGACATCCAGGTAGACCAAGACACTGGTGAGTTTGAGGTCGCCCATCACAGCATCCATGGCCCATTGGAAGGTAGCCAGGGCATGTGACAGACCTTGAGGCATCTTTGTGGATTGGGATAGCCCTTGGTTAGTGATGATTGCACATTTTTCCTGATCAGCGGGGGGTAGATCAATCTGCCAGTACCCACTGATAAGGTCCATGGCGCTGAAAAACTTGGTGCCACCCAGTTAGTCCAAGGTATTGTCAATACAAGGGAGGGGATATGAATCCTTCTTGGTAACAGCATTCAGTTGATGGTAGTCAATCACCACACAGTTGCTGCCATCCTTCTTTTTGACAATCAGGAGAGGGGAAGCCTAAGGGCTTTTACTGGGGACCAGTAAGCCAGATCCCAATAGCTTCTGAAGAGCCTTGTTAGCCACAGCATGATTGGCTTGACTATGCCATATAGGTCTGGAGCGGATAGGTGGATTTTCTTTGGTGTCAATATGATGAGCAACATCTTCAGCCTTTCCCAGGTTATAATCATCCTTGACAAACACATCCTTATACTGGGCAAAGAGATCTATATCTTGATCCTTCTGTTCTTTGGAGAGGCTGGATAGAGAGTCGCAGCTTATGACTGATAACACCAGTAGTTACTCACAGTGTAGACCCAACTCATAGAAATCTGCAAAGGGGGCGGTCTCCTGCAGGTTGTCATGCTCTTCCAGCTGCATATAAGCCAGAAGTTGGTGTTTGGAGACAACCATAGCTTCAAGACTCATGTTGGCCAAGATTATGAGTACCTCCTTCTCACTTGGCATGAGGATGCCTGGTGCAACCCATGGTTCTAGTCTGGAGGCATTAGGGATGCCAAACATTTCTCCATGAGTGCCAGCTGGTAGAGCCAGCAAGAGGCCTCTATTGTGGATCTCTTGAGCACCAGGTGGTATAGTTGCATTACAGGAGGCGTAGACTGGGATACCCTTGGCTTCCCCAATTGAGAGAGGTAGCACCTTGACCTTCTTACTATGCAGTGTATAAGCAACTGGAAGCTCTCTGTTGGCGTACTCCAGATTGATGTAGTGCAGACATTGTAAGGGCAGGTCAGATGGGCAATTTTCATGATAGAACATGGGTATGGAATGGCCCAATATTCCAAATGTATGGTCTTCATGGTTAGTCACAGTGCCATACTAAACCATGAAGCTAGTCCCAATAAGAATGTCAGAGCTATTATTTTCCAGAACTATAGCAGAAGCAGTGACCATTAGCTTCCCAAAGCAAAGAGGGAGAGAATAGTAGGCTCCTTTTTCTCTAGTGGTCAGTGGCCCAGCAGTACCAAACTCTTCATGGTAGGCCAAGTCCAGTGCCAGCTTAGGCTTCTTAACCAGCCGTGAGGATATAATGTTCCCAGGGGCACCAGTATCCAGTATGGCCTGGACATGAGTCTTGTTCACTACCAGGTTAATATAGATGCAATCCTGGTGGTTCTCTCTGATCTCCACAATCTTTGAGACCTGGTGTACGCTTAGTCCTTTGAACTTCTCCAGGAAGATAGCCATGGCAGCTCCCACAGCTGGGCTTACTTCTTTGAGGGATTCTAGCGGTGCTGAGACGTTTACTGTGTGGAGCAGCTTGGCCAGTTGTTCAGCAATGTCCTCCTCATTGGTGACTTCAACGCCTGGCTGAGACAGTTGTTCAGCATAGGATAAGGACACTGTTCTCTGAGATATTCAGGGGATAACCACCTCAGGGCGAAGTGTAGTCCAATGAGTTTGTGTGTTAACAGTGAGGACTCAATGGAGGAGGTGCTCTTGAACTCTGTCAGACTCTGCATCCTCATGTATTGGTTGGGAGTTGAAGTCAATCAGAGAGGGTTCATCCTTAGGGTCGATCCCAGAGGATGGCAAGGCAGCAGGCCTCTGATCTGGTTTGTTGGGAGGAAGTGGTATGGGGGAGATGAGGGTGTCAAAATTACAAAGGCAGCCAAGGATTTCTCATTGTCCTGGCTGCTTAGTAGTTTTTTGACTGGTCCTCATTGTCCTCCTCAATATCAGCGTCTTTGATGTAGTCCTCCTCAGTGTCCTCCATGCCTAAATGGTAGATTTTCTGACGTGGATCCTTCATTCCCAAGAAAAGTGGCCAGCCATACCACATTTGAAGCAAGTATGGGGGCCGTTGTTGACTGGCGCAGGCCCAACCTTGTCAGAAGGCTTGGGCATCTCAGCAGCCACGCAGGGTCTATGCTCATATTGCTGGCAAGGGTGGCCTTCAGGAAGAGGAACTTTGAACTCCTCCTTATAGGTGCGTAGGAGGCGGATAAGATCTGGTACAGTGCAAGCGTTGTAAATACCCAACTTAAGAGCCAGAGATAGTTCCTGGTTGACACATACAGCATTGAGGAGTGCTGACTGCACACCAATAAACTGCACCATACTCATAGACAACAGAGTTTGAGCTTCAAGGTAGAACCTAGAAGTGAAGTCTTCTAGGGTTTCTCCCACCTTTAACTTGGTGTTGGTGAAGTCCATCTTATAACCAAGGAGTGCTTCTTTGCTACCAAATTCTTCTGCCAAGGCTATGGAGACGTTGGCAAAAGTCCAGCCATTCTCAGGGAGACATAGCAAGATAATGGTTTGAGTCTCAGCATCCAGACAGTTGATGATTGTGGAGTCCCTCATGGCATTGTCTGCGCCATACATGGAGTTCTGGTACAGACGTAAGAACATGGCCACATTGTTCTTGCAGTCAAACTTGGGTAGATTGATGGGCTTGAAGTTGTTGGAGCCATGTTGGAGGGGAGCAGGTGTGATCCTCACTGGAGAGCAGGTGAGACGGGAACGGCTAAGAGTGGAGGAAGCAAACCTAGCCTCAGAGGCGCGGCAACAATTTTCCTCTCACTGGGCCTTGTGTTCACCTTCTCTTTATTGAGCAGCTCCAGAAGCTTCAGGGGTGGTCAGGACGTCATTCTTGGACTCCAGTACTGGCTCTAATACTTGTACAGAGTTAGGAGCCAACCAAGTGTGGTCCTCATTGCTTTTTTAGCTATGATAGAACTCAGGACTAGAGGATCTCAGTGGACTATGGTGACTCTTGGAGTTGATAGACATAGCCTGTAAGTTGACGGCCATAATCTTACTGTTCATCCTATTCAATTGGCTCTGGAAGGCGTCCAGGAGAAGTTGTTGCTTGTCCAGCTCATCTTGGTAGACCTTGTTCTCCTGACAGATGATATCCAAGTCATCTTCCAGAGAGGTGATGCACTTTTCATGGGTGGCAAGCTCAGCTTGGAGCAAGGCTATTACTTCCTTTTCCTTCCCAACTTGGGTCTGGCTGTTGACTCTGTCATGTGATTGGCAAAGTTTGAGACAATCCTGAAGCTCTGACACAGTGTGGTAGCCATCAAACAGAAAGGCAAGATCAGCACTCTGCTGGACCAATTCCATCTGCATCTTTGTGTAGTGATCAAAGAGCTCAAGGATGTCTCAACCAAGAAGGTGGCTGGAAGGGGAGGTGTCTGTGGCGGCAGATGGGGGTAAACAAGGGGATGGTGGCAAAGCGGCAGGCTAGGACTTCCACCTCATGAGTCAGGCTTCAAACCATGGGGCCAGTCTCCAGCACATGAGTAGTAATCACACTAATCCAATTGGCGTCTACACCCTGATGAGTGAGGGTCTGTACCACATGCACTGGAACTAGCTTAGCTATACCTGTTTCAATGGCATCAACCCAGTGGAGCATGGTGTTCTGGGCGTTGGTGACTTTGGCAAGATACTGATTGACAGTAGTGAAAGTATTGCCAAGCTCAGAGTAAAGGACCTGGAGGAACATCTGTTGGTTAGATACCAGTATTTCCTGGTCATGCACTAGTCTTTGGATGCGTTCCAGGTGCATTTGGTTGTGGCATACAGCAGGATGGGTGAATTGTTGTAGGTAGTCCTTGATATGTTTGACAGTACAGAGGTCACGGCGGAGCTGGTCAGGGTTGACCTGGGAGAGATTCTGAAAGCAACCCAAGGCGTTTTCAGCAGAAGGCTGATGAATGGCCAGGTGTTCAGAGCAAGAACCATTGCCAGCAGCACCAGCATCCATGGTGTGTATGGCATTACAGATGGCGTCCTTGGAAGGTGAAGAGTTGGCGTCCATCTCCAAGGGGGAAGGGGCTTGTAGGAGCAGTGGTTGACCAAAAACAATAGCCTGGGAGCGTTGATGTTCTGGCATGAATTGGCTTAGGTTGGGCAAGCCATAGGGAGCGCCTGCTCTTTCCCCAGCATGGGCATTAGCAGCAGTAAAGGCTGGTGCCTGGTGGTAAGGAGAAGCAGTGGCAGGAGGCTGAACCAGGGATATTCCTCCCTCCTCATTGAAAGGACCGCAGGGGTGGGGGCTGGTGGTGTTGAAAGACATGAGCGCCAATGCCGTAAAAGTTGCAGCAAAGGGTTGCTAGTTTCTACAAACAGTTAGTCAGGGACCTAATTCTTATTACTATACCTGTTGATGGTATAGTGGTAGCCTGTGAAAGGACAGAAGAATAATAAGGTGTATAGACAAAACTGGTATTTATTTAGATAGTATTGCACTTATATAGTGTGAGGCAGGGGAATTGCCACCAGAGGCAGGGAGGCACAGACAGGAGGATTTCCCTAATGGAGGAGATTGGGTTGGCACAGCTAAAAGTCCCGTGCAAGAGAACAATTGCTTCCACATGGCTTTCCTTAAGAAGGTAGATATAAATAACTTTGTTGTTCTATTTATAATCCCAGAAGTAAAGCCTGTGCCTTATGCCCATTCAAAAGGAAAATCAAACACCTGTTTTAAAGGCGTTTTAAATGGCTTTATCACTAGTAAATTCAGGATGCAATAGCGCAATTGCACAATTGTTCTGTTGCTTAATCCCTAGATGGACAACTTTACGTCTAATCCTTTGAGATCTGCAACACACCCCTAATAAAGCTCTAAACCCAAATGCAAATTTTAAATTTTATATATATAATTTCTTTACAATATAATCTAATCAAACCATTATATCCAAAAAAATAAATACATAATAAAAAATACATATTTCTGTATGTTCATTCATCATTATTTGCTTTGTTACTTTTTATTATACATGACAGTGTATAATTGGAATCTGTCATGCCCTGCACCAACAGGCAGGCTTTTAATTGAGTTCAAATTCTATTTCAAATTTAAGTTTTAAATATATTATTATTAGTGATTTAAATCAAACTTACATTGTTCTTTTTGCTTGCCTTGGGTTTGCTTTTGCTCCTGCGTGCACGCAGGTCTATTCATTTTCCTTTATAATCCTATTTTAAGATAAGTTTCTTTCTTTTATTTATTTTTGCTTACACAACTGCTGTTTTTCCCCTGCAGCATGAAGATCTTTGGCTTGCTGTTGCCAGTAGTTTCTCTGCCACCATGTGTTCTCCTTTTTTCTATCAAACCTAGCTGCCAAGAAACTCTCTCCTTGCCAATGAAGATCTTCCCCAGGGCTTGGCTTTTTATGCCATATAAATAAAGACACCAGAAAAGTAAGCTTTTAAGCTGAAATTCTAAGTGGTTTTCCCCAATCACTATTGACAGGTTTTTACTTCAATCTTATATTTTGCTTTTCAAATCTTCAAATTCTAACTTCAAAATTTACTTAGGTTATCATCTTTTTTTAAAGGAACTTAGGTCTATAGTAAATTAATACTTTTTTAGGTCTAAATTTGCTTCCAGAGATAAACAGCTAGCATAATTAGAATGGAGATAGCTAGACAGCAAGCAGTTAGCTTGTTGTCACCATTTTTTAACATTAGGGATAACTTGACTAGTTTTATGTTGAGATATTCCCATGGGGAATATCCTGACGTAGATATACCTTTAATTACAAACAAGTCTTTATTTAACACTTTATTCTATATAGTTTGTTTAGGACTAGTTAACTCTATGACACCTTTTGTGTCTAATCATAAGTTTTTGGCAGGTCTTTTAAAAATACTTCTACAAACTGTACCTACTTTCCTTTATCTTTTAAACTTAAATCCAAACACTTTACACAGTATAGTTTATAATCTTGCGCCTTATTGGGCAAGACCTTACAGAATCATATAAAAAATGTGAAAAAAATAATCTAAATAAAATCATAATAATAAAAAATATATATTTGTGTGTTTTATTTGTCCATTGATTCCTTCAATTGGCTTTGCTTTGTTATTTTTATTATACCTGACGCAATATGCAGAATCACAGAAATACAGTCAAAAAAACTAAACTAAATAAAAGCAAATATTAAAAAATTAAATCCAAAAAAACATTGAGAACAGTAAATCCTTTAACTGATTGGCTGCTGGGCAAGGCACGTAGGGAGAAATAAATCTGTGTAAACATAGAATTTGGCCATGTTTCAGCTGGGAGGGTATGGACACCAACCTGCAGCAAATTAAACAAATCATTGGGCCCAGGTGACGCCCTTTTCTTGAAAAATCTCTTGAGCCACATGAAGACCTCCTCAATTGGGTTGAGGAATGGGGAATAGGCAGGGAGGAGAAGAAGATGTAAAGGCGCTGTAGCCAAATTGTTGCAAGGCAATGATAACACCAGGCTCAATCACCTGGAATTCTGAAAGAATATCTGCCACCTTGTGGAGCCCAACCTTATCCAATATAATAACATTGGTGAAGCATAGGCTTGTGCACCTCAGGTGCTCCCAAACCAATTGGAGAAATTTGAGGAAGGTTGTACTGTTATGGGAACCCTTGATCATCTGGTATAGCTCAATACCAAGGGGACTAAGAAGGGTTACTATAGAGAACACAACAGACCAGACAGCCGTACACCAGGACATTCTGTTCTTTTCTCCTTTGGGGACATACCCATACTTGTTGCTCATGGAGGATGCAAAGGATAACTTATTAATGTAGTATAATTTGACAGTCTCCTTCTCCTTAATAGCAGTGAATATCTCTGTGTATTTTTTCTGGTAGACAACATTATCAGGGCTGTTTTAATTTTATGGAGAAACTCCATATTTTTTCCATGAGAAGTTTGATTTTTTTACCTCTTGGTAGCACGTGGAAACCTAAGCCTGGATTCCAAAAGTGGACTCAACCATTGACTGAATATTTTCTGGTTCAAGATGACAGTTCCACTTGATCTACTGTCAGATGGCCCACAGGTGTTCCTTGACCAATAGAACTAGAACTTTCTTGGATTTCTCCAGAAGGATAACATTCCCTGTTTTCTGGTAGGTTTTTTGGAACATATGGGCGGATTTTTCTGAGATCCAGACAATAGCTGCAGCCCTCCTGTAGTCAGTTGTCTCCTCCATGAGCCTCATGAAGGTCTCCTGAGTGGCATCAGGGATTATGTGGTACTTGGCCTTTTTGGCAGTGGGGATTAACTCATTGGGATTGGGCACAACACAGAGCATAGGCACTTGACTGTAGAATACAGCAACTTTCTTTAGCATATTCTGTCCTTTAGTTGTTTGGAAATACTGGGGCGGCTTGTCCTTGTCTTCCCCTTTGGAATCACTCATGTAAGGCTTGTAGCTAGTGTCAATTACAGGCTTAACCTTCTCTAGTATGGCTGCTGTAACACCATCACAGCGGTATAAAGGGTTGTACACCAAGGACACCCTCTCAGTGGTGATGTCATTTACTGTTTTGGTGGTGATAACCTTGGTGTATTTTCTGGTTAGCTTCTGGACCCAGGGGTTAATGTTCTGCCCCCTTGCATTTTGTGCTCCTTGAACCAGCTGTGTTAGTGCAGCATCACTATTGAACTCTCCTCTCTGTTTTCCTTCCTGAGTAGGCACTTTAGTTGCACTAACTCTGTTCTTTGACCTGCAGGGGCAACTGCAACCGCGGCGCACAACAGGCCCATTGTTACTCTGTTGCTGAGATGCATTAATTTTGGTATAAAAAATAAAACACACTTAAAATCAGTTTATCTATATAATTTATTTATTCTAATTTCTATCACTCCATATATAGTAGCATGAAAACTAGTAGACACTGCCGTTTATTTCAAATTAGATTTTTAGATTTCTATATTAATTATTTTTGGTGTTGAAAGTGCACTGTTGATCATGATTTTGGATAAATTTGATTTTTTATTGATTCTAATCCCAAAAAAGACACTCATAATATGTATTTCCTTTTTTATTCTACATTTCATTCTTAATTAGGACAAGTTGGTAACAGTATTATAGATTCATTCATGTGTTTTGATATTTGATATTTACGTTGTCTGTTTTAGTTGCTATTGAGGCTTGTTGTTGGATCAAGGTTATAACTTTTGTGACTGAGTTTAATGTGTTCATAAAAGCATAGTAAACATAGTATATGTGTTCTGTGACTGAAACTCATGTGTTCTAGTGTTTGGTACACTTTTTGTTGAACTGTTAAGCATTTGTCCCTAGTTTGAATAGGCCAATGTGTGATTGGAGATTTACACCAAATAGTGCTTATTTTTCATGAAATTATCTTCTATTTAGATCTATCAAGTTGAAATTTGTTTTATGACTGAGTTCATGCGTTATAAACTGAACAATATACTTCTATCTCAATAGGTTTAAAACTACTGTACCAAACACTAGAACCCATGAGTTTCAGTCACATCACATATCTACTATATTTACTATGTTTTTGTGAATGCATGAAACTCAGTCACAAAAGTTACAAACTTGATCCAACAACAGGCCCCAATAGCAACTGAAAAAGACAACAAAAATATCAAATATTAAAACAAATGAGTGAATCTATAATGATATTACCAACTTTTCTTAATTAAGAATACAGTAGTTTTCAAACCTGTTGAAATAAATGTATATTAGTCAGTTTAGAACACATGAACTCAGTTTAAAAACAAAATCAAAAGTAAGGAATTTACATTAAATTACAATAGATTTGAGTCTACTTTGATTTTGTTTTTAGACTGAGTTCATGTGTTCTAAACTGACTAATATATGTTTATCTCAACAGGTTTGAAAACTACTGTACAATCTAGAATAAAAAAGGAAATAAATGTTCTGGGTGGCTGTTTTGGGATTAGAATCAATTAAAAAATCAAATTTATCAAAACATATGAGTAACAGTGCACATTCACAACCAAAAATAATTAATATAGAAATCTAAAGCCTAATTTGAAATAAACAGTAGTGACTACAAGCTTTCATGCTACTATATATGGAGAGACTTAAATTAAGAATAAATAAATTATGTAGATAAACTGTTTTAATTTTATTTTAATTTTATACCAAAAAGGAAGCTTCACAAGAACAGAGTAACAATGAACCTGTTGTGTGCCACAATTTCCCCTGCAGGTCAAAGAACAGAGTTATTGCAGCACAAGTGCCTACTCAGGAAGGAGACAGAGGATAGTTCAATAGTAAGGTTTCACTGACACAACCATCTAAAGGGGAACAGAGTGCAAGGACATGGAGCATAAATACCAGGGTCCGGAATCTGACCCAAAAATACACCAAATTCATCACCACCAAGACAGTAAATGACATCACCACTGAGAGGATGTTCTTTGTGTATGAACTTGTATACTGTTACAATGATGTTCCAGCTACCATTCTGGAGAAGGTTAAGCCAGTCCTTGACACCATGTACAAGCTTATGTTGTAACTGTGCTGTTTTAGCAGAGTTATAAGGGGAAAATATTTAGAAACAAGATAATAATCTTTATTGAGAGGTAGTGATTATATTGTTATTGTGAATCAAGGATAACAGGAACATAATTGTGTTGATCACATGGTTGGATGGTGAAGGGGGTAGCTTGATCCTTGTAATGAGTCAAGCGCCAAAACCAGTTACCCACTGGGAAGGATCAGCTTCTGTTCATGTTATTGTATTTGGTAATTTGAGTTGATTTCCTAGTCTGGCTTCAGGTGAATGGATAATTGGGCCGCGGGTCACACACCTGCTTACTTGGAACCTTGCTAGTGGGTCAAGCCTGCTGTTTTGACACACACACCCCAGCTGAGGGTCAGCTTCCTCTGGGGGAAAGTTGTCAAGGAGATTTTTGGGAGCCCAGGCGCCATACTGGACTAGCTGTTGTCTGGTGGCGGGTAGCACGGTCTCTCATTGTTTTTGTCTTGCCTTGTAAGGCCTGAGGCAATCATGGTGGAGGACTTTGTCTTATTTCTGCTTCCTGAGTCCTTGCACAAGGTAAGTATTGCTTTTGTTTACCTTTAGGACAATGGCAGGGCCAAATTTCTCTGGCAGTAGCTTACTATTGTTGGTGTTCATGACCCAGACCTTGTTGCCAACCTCATGTCTGTCTCTGATGGGTGTGAAGGTCTTTTGTAGGCACTTTTCTTCCCTTTCTACATGGTTGCTATTGACCTGTATGACCTGGGGATCTGAGCAGGGTGGGACCTTTCTTGGCATTTCCAGCTTAGGTCCTGATAGTGCTTGAATGATATTGGGTTGTGTTCCATAAACTAACTCAAAGGGGCTTTTGCTGGTGGATCTGTTCACACAGGTTTGACATACAAGCAATGTGGTTGGTAGCTTCTTAAACCAGTCCTCAGGTCTCCTGGCAGTGAGCTTGGCCAAGGCTTGCACTAGGCTGCCATTCAGCTGCTCCACGTGTCCATTGTCCTGAGAGTGGTAAGGTGCTGTCACCGTGTGCTGGACCCCATTCTTGGTGAAGTATACATTGGTATCTTCAGAGGTCAATTCTTTGCCTCTGTTGATTATCAGGAGTTCTGGATTTCCAAACTTGCTGATGATTTCTTTTCCTATGAATCATTGCACATTGTTGTCAGTGTGTGTTTTAACTGCTTGTGCCACTGGCCATTGCATGGTAAAGTCAATGGCAGTAATGATGTACTTTTTGTCATTGTGTTTCCTGGGAATAGGCCCCACAATATCCATGGCCCACACTTTGAATGATAATTGCATGAAAATGGGTAATACAGATTTAGGCGGGGTCTCACTCCTTACAAATTTTTCACATACTTTGCACTGGTCCAAGACTTCCTGAACGTCTCAATATAAGGTCAGCCACCAGGCCTTGTTTTTTAGGAGTTTGTAAAGGTTACAACTTTTTGTGTGGCCCAGGTCTCTGTGGTAACGCAAGATGGTATTAACTTGTTGGTGAGTAGGAATATATGGGATGGTTGTTCTGTCCGACATTTTTTGGTGTAGGGTTCCATATACGTTGGCAAATAGGTGCTCATTTTTAATGACAGTTTATTTTGTTATATCTGTAGTACCCAGGGGAAACCCTTTATCTTTTGTACAAATCACCAGGAGAAGCCAGTCTGGGTTGAACCCATTCTTTCCCCTTGTGGCTCTAATGTATAGACGTGATAGTGCATCATCCATAGCAAGCTCTGGGCCAGGCTTATATTGTATGAGCATGTTGAACCGTTCTAGAAGCTCCATTCAGTGGGCTTGTTGGCAGGATAGGTTTTCCTGGATCTTGAAGTAGATGAGGTACTTGTGGTCTGTCAAGGCTATGAACTCTTCTTGTTGTTCTAGGTAGCAACGCCATTTGACTAGGCAGTGCACAATTGCCAACAGCTCTTTGTCATGTATTGGATACCGGCACTTGCCATCTGTCAGCTTGTGTGATTCATAGGCCACAGGTAGGAAGTTACTATTGTTGTTTTTGATTTGTAGTACTCCCCCAATGGATGAATTGGAGGCATCTGTCTCCATTTGGTACTCTCCATCATGTTTAGGGTATTGTAGGATGGGTGCTGTTGTGAGTTTCTCTTTAAGACGTCTGAAGCAAAGGTCATGTTGGAGGTTCATAAAAACTTGGATTTGGCGCCAGTAATGGCAGACAGAGGTGCAGTCAGGACGCCACAGTTGGGTATGAATTGTTGTACATAGGCAACCATTCCCAGGAATATGTTAAGTTCTTAATTGTCCTTTGGAGGGGGAATTTTGCAGATGGCCTGGATTTTCTGACTGTCAGGTTTAATGACGTCCTTCAAAACTATGTGTCCCAAGAAGGGTAGCTGCTTGCAGAAGAACTGGCACTTGGAGGGTTTGGCTAGCAGCTTATGTTGAGCCATGGTTGCAAATACCGCCTCTAGATCCTTGTGATGCTGTTTCATGGAGGGGCTGTAGACAATGATGTTGTCCAGGTATACCAGGACATGCTTGCTAATATGGGGAGCAAACACTTTGTTCATGAAGGTCACAAAGGTTGACGGGGCATTTATAATACCAAAGTTGAGCACCACACACTTGTACAAGCTGTATTTAGTGTGGAAGGCTGTTTTGGGAATATCCTCTTCCTTGATGTAGATCTGGTTATAGCCTGCAGTCAGGTCAATCTTGGAGAAGACTATGGCGCCACCCAGGGCATCAAAGAGGTTGTCAATGAGTGGCAGTGGGTAACAATTCTTTATAGTAACTTTGTTTAGGGCTTGGTAGTCTGTGACTAAGTGCAGGGTACCATCTTTCTTTTCTATGAAGAATACAACAGCACCAAAGGGGGGCTGTGAGGGGCGGATAAGTCCTTTTTCCAATGCCTCCTTGAGGTAAGCATGTAGGGTGTCATCCTCATTTGGGGTGAGGCAATAAATGGGTCGTGCCTTAGGTACCGCTCCTTTGAGTTGAATGGAGTGTTGAATGTGTTTCTCTGGTGGCAACTCAGGTAGAGCCTCCTTAAAGATTTCTGGATGATAAGCTACAATTTCACAATCTTGTGGTGTGGTGGTGTTCTGGTGATCTTTGAAATGTATAATCTTGTACTGGCAGGAGTCCCAGTCAATTGTTTTGAGGTTCTCCTGTTTTTCCAAGGTCTCTGTGATACGTACAAAGACATGGTTGCGTAGGAGCTGGTCTACTGAGTTGGGGTAGATCTGGTGGTTGACACCTTCACGTTTGATGGTCAGTACAGTGGGTTCTCAGTCCATGTGGGGATTGTTCTTTTGTAGCCATTCTAACCCCAGTACAATGTCAAACTTGGGAAAATCAATGATGGGACCTTGAATGGTGGAATGTAGGTTCTCTAACATGACAGAGAAGGGGTCAGTTTCCCATGTCACAGCAATGTGGTGCTCATCAGCTAAAACCACGTTTTTAATTTGCAAAGGATTAGTGGCTAACTTGAACTTATCTACAAAGCTACTGTTGACCAGGGTTTGATCTGCTCCCAAGTCCAGGAGTGTTGAGCCCGTGTAACTGCAAAAGCAGAAAGGGTAAGACATAAGTTTATTTGGGTGTCTGGCAATGATGTACAGTACTGGGTCTTCTGAGGATACTTGAATCATTGGGCATTGATTCACGTCCTTGGGCTGGTATTCATTGTTGGGTGAGTTAGTAAAAGTATGGGGAGAGCTTGGCTCACTTAGCGCTCTTCCCAGGCTTTTCCCTTGTCTTGACTGTCTTGAGTGGTAGTGACACAAAAATGGGCTTGGTTTGATTGGCTGTTGTTCCTATTCCCGTGCCCATTTGCACCTGTGGGTTTGTGGTTTGCGCTGCTGTTGTTGTTTCCAGGGGGGTAGTCTGTTGGAACACCCAGCTGGGTGAGAATCTTTAGGGCACTCTCTCTTTCCTATTTGTGCCTTGTGGAGAGTGTTGGATGTTTGTTCCGCTTTCTCTGCCTTAAGGTATAGGCTTTGCAAGTTGGTTACTTGGTCCAGGTTCACATGTCTCATTACATGCAACTTGAGCGTGTTTTAGTACATGAGATGAGTGGCTGGAGTGTCAAAAGCCATGTCAGAGGGGCACGTAGTTGGAGTTCCTTGTAGGCGCGGGTAAGCTCCTTTACTATGCCAGTCTGGGTCAAGTTCTTTACTTGGCAGATGATCATAAGTGCAGTGTTATTCAGCACAAATCTTGCCAAGAAGTCCTGTTTGAAGGTGTCCCAATTCTTCTTGGTGTGTTCTTCATGCCACTTGTCACACCAGATACCTGCGTTGTGAGTCAGTGAATGGGGACTTCTACAATCCAGAATTGTTGTGGGCATTCCATCTGGGCCAGCTTGCTTTGGGCAGACTGGATCCATGCTACGGCGTTATTGTTGTTGGCTCCTGCAAAAGATCCCAGGGAAGTGCTTCAAAGTCTTTGGGCTACATAGGCTGACATGGTATTTTCATCAGTTGCACAAGGCATAGTTTAGGGAGCCTGGAAGAACCCTTGTGCAGACAGGGTGTTGAAGGCAGAAAGCGGGATCACCATGTTTTGGTAAGGACAAAGCCATCTGGTATTTTGGTATCAGGAGCGTACAGAGTCCAGTCTAGCAGGAGGCCAGACATGATTTTATTGAGGATTTGTTGACCGCTGCAATTACAGGCAATAGGCAAAATTTTGGGGAATTAGTTGGATGGGAAACTTACTTCTGCTATCAATGTTGTAACTGTGCTGTTTTAGCAGAGTTACAAGGGGGAAATATTTAGAAACTAGATAATAATCTTTATTGAGAGGTAGTGATTATATAGCTATTGTGAATCAAGGATAACAGGAACATGATTGTGTTGATCACACAGTTAGATGGTGAAGAGGGGTGGCTCAATCCTTGTAATGAGTCAAGCGTCAAAGCCAGTTACCCACTTGGAAGGATCAGCCTCTGTTCATGTTATTGTATTTGTTAATTCAAGTTGTCTTCCTAACTTGGCTTTGGGTGAATTAATAATTGGGCCGCGGTCACAAACCCGCTTACTTGGAACCTTGCTGGCGGGTTAAGCCTGCTGTTTTGACACTTACGTGAGTGATAACAATGGGAAGATGAGGACAAGCAGCCCCAGTATTTCTAAACAAAAAAGGGCAGAAGGTGCTGAATAAGGTTGCTGCATTCTATAGTCAGGTGCCTATTCCCTGTGTTGTTCCTGGTCCTGTGGAGCTGCTTCCTAATGCTAAAATGCTAAAGTATCCTGTCATCCCTGACACCACCTGCAAGACCTTTTTGAGACTCATGGATGAGATACCAGACTACAAGAAGGCCCCTGCCATTGTCAGGATTTTGGATAAAACTGCCCATAGGCTCTGTAAAATATACCCAAAAACAGGTGCTTTCCTACTCTTGGAGAAATCCAAACACCAATAAATCCTATTGGTTAAAGACCACTTGTGGGCCATCAGACAGTTGATTGAGCGTAACTGTGCATCTTGGACTGGAAAATATTCAGTCAATGGTTGAGTCAACTTTTGGGATTGAGATTTTGATTTCCGCATGCTATTGAGCTGTGAAGAGTCTTAGATTCTCCTGGAAGAAGCTCAAGGTTTCTCTGTATAATTGGAACAGCCCAGGCAATATTAAGTACCGTCACAACTACGCCAAAGCAGTTACTGATCATAAGGAGAACAGCATGGTAAAGTTATTTTAAATTGACA
The DNA here is from genome assembly GCA_014839935.2 of Entomophthora muscae. Lineage (NCBI taxonomy): Eukaryota > Fungi > Entomophthoromycota > Entomophthoromycetes > Entomophthorales > Entomophthoraceae > Entomophthora > Entomophthora muscae. Next base: position 212,045 of record QTSX02003645.1, read on the forward strand.
AGTCCTTTTTTGTGTTGTTAATGAGAAATTAGTATGGGTATGTCCCCAAAAGCAAAAATAACAGCATATTATGGTGTGCAGCTGTCTAATCTGTTGCCTACTCAATGGTAGCGCTTCTTGGTCCCCTTGGCATTGAGCTCTATCAAATGATCAAGGGTTCCCATAATAGTAGTACCTTCCTAGAAATTCTCTGATTAGTTCAGGAGCACCACCAAGTAACCAGTTTAGGTATCATCAATGTTATTGTGCTGGATAATGTTAGTCTTTGCAAGGTGGCAGAAATTCTTAATGATCTCCCATTGATTGAGCCTGGTGTTGCCATGTCCTCACAATGATTTGCTACAGCGCATTTACGTCTTCTCTTCCTCCCTGCCTATTCCCCATTCCTCAACCCAATTGAGGGGGACTTTGGGTGGCTTAAGAGATTTGTCAAGAAAGGGGCGCTCCCAGGCCCAATGCTATGTTTAATTTGCGGCAGGTTGGTGTCCATACCCTCCCAGCTAAAACTGTGGCCAAATTCTATGGCCATGTGGTTTTGTTTCTCCCTGTGTGCATCTCCAAGCAGCCAATCAAATAAAGGCTTTGCTATTCCAAATGTTCTTTTAATATTTTTATCTAGTTTAATTTATATTGACTTTATTTCTGTGATTCTGTGTATATATCATCAGTTATAATAAAAAAATAATAAAGAAAAGCCATCTGAATGAATGTTAACACAGAAAAATAATTATTTTGATATTTAGATTTTATTTGGTTTAGTTTATATTGCTGTTCTTTATATGATTCCAATTATATACTTCCATGTATAATAAAAAGTAACAAAGCAAATAAGGATGAATGAACATACAGAAATGTGTATTTTTTATTTTGTATTTATTTTTGAATATAAATGGTTTAATTAGATTATATTGTAAAGAAATTATATATATATAATTTAAAATTTGCATTTGGGTTTAGAGCTTTATTTGGGGTGTAAGCGGCAAATTCCAGGACTTTGTATTAAAATAAACTAGTAATTTTTATTTTCAAATTGTATGTTGACATTGGCCTGGTACTATATTGATTGCAGCAGCTTGAGTACAGGAGCACTGTGATACAATTGACCAGGAGTATTTTTCTTGTGGAGCTGCCATTTCATATGTGGCGGCAAGAATAACTGCATACTGAATAGCATGCTCTATTGAGCTGTATCCAGGGACAATTTTACATCTAATAAATGGCAAATTTTATCTAGATTTATTATTACATCAGGCAGGTTGTGTGCTTCTACTTTAATCCCAATCATTACAACAAGACCTAGGTAAGCAATTAAGTGAAGTCTCTGCCCTGCAGACAGGGCTGAGAACTCACAAAATTTATTGTATGGGGCACTTTATTTTTAAAGGATGTGGTAGCAAAGTTTTTTTCCATGGTTGGTGTTATTCCAGTCTTTTTGGAGAACCAGGAGGCCCCAAAGTCTCCAAGAACACCTACAACAGCAGGTAGCACAGCAGACAAACTGTAGCTAAGGTTGATTATTTTTTCTTTAATTTTTTTAGGATGTGTGATATTTGTGTTAGGTCAAGAAAAGAAACAGACATCTTTTTGTCCTCTCTCAATCTTGGGTAAGTTTAGGTATGGCATGGTTCTGACAAAGTCCCAGACAAGGAGGATGAAGAGCTTGCAGAATTTTGGGGGTGAAACGTACTGGTTGAGGTGGAGGTTAGGGGCTGAAGCCAAAGCCAAGACCTGCCATTCAGTGACATCTTGCTTTGGTTGAGGTGCTTCAAGTTGTTCTGACTTCATAGGGTAATTTTTTCTACTTTTTAATCATCTCAAAGTGGCAGATGGCATCAGGACCAGCTGAAGCCCTATGTGGGGGATGTAGTTGCTGCAAAAGGTTTGTGATATGTAGGATTTAGCTATTGGTGGACTACTCCTTTGTTTTCTTCTATAAATAAAAGAGTTAGTATAATCTTTTTATTTATTTGATCTTTTTACCTTATATCTTTACCTGTCACCCCCTTAACATGGGCTCCTTCACAGGACTTGTCACTAGATGGTTGCTGGTCTTCTTCTGTTGGTTTCTGTTTCTTTTTATTTTTTAGTTGCTCAAACATCTCAGGATCCTTTGACCACACCTCTGCAATTGCAAACCCCTGTGGCTTAAACTGTAGGCCAGCAATAATATCTTTTTGTATGTTTAGGAGCCTGTTTGCAAGTTTGTTAGTAGTATTAGGTATCTTCCTCTTCACAGCCTTCATGGTAAGTTTGTCTAGTTTGTTGCCTTCTAACACCACCTCTTTTAGTGTGTCCTTCCCCTTTTGATTGACCTCCTTGATTTTAGCCACCACAGCATCCAATTCCTTTATCATTGCTTCCAATTCTGCCATGTTTTCCTTGTACTTATCCCAGCCCTTTTTATACCAATAAATTATCCCAATAAAATATATCTATTTCATTGTAACAAATAGAGTTTAAATAAATATATCTTGATGCTACTTGTGATTTTTTATTAGCTTTAAGTACCACTATTCATTTGATATTGATATTATGTATATTTATTATATATAGCAATCCATTCCTAGTATCATGAACTACATATTTTTTCAAGTACATGTTTTTTTCCAAGTATAAAATGATTATATTCTTGAATCAGTATGCCAATTTCCACCCAAAGCACACATTTATTAAAAGATAACCACTTTCATGGGTTATATGTAGATCATATATTTTAGAGCGCGTAAACCAACCCAATCTTAGTATCATGAACAACATATTTTGTTCTTGTGCATGTTTTGTCTGAGTATAATATAATTTGTTCTTGAATCAGTATGCTTATTATGTACAGAGTACAAATTTATTAAAAAATAATCACACTCAGGGTTTTATGTAGATCATACAGTTCAGAGATATATATGGTGTGATGGATTAATTTTATTAATTCTATTGTTTTCTATTATAACTTTAATATATTTGAAGCACTACAATAAAGCAAATTTTAAATCTACAAGGGCTAAAGACCAGCCAATTTTAATGGGCATACATGTGTGCTAGATTTGTGCTTGGCTCAGACCAGACACACCTCAGTTATTTCATACAGTTTAACTTAATGAAATAAGCCTGTTGAAAATAGGACATATCTTTGTTTGCAAATTGACACGCCAACTTGTGGTCAATCTAGCACCAGAGAACCCGGTGGTCTGGTGCTAGTATTGCAACTTATTTTTCTCCTTGCCTACCAATGTATTTTACAATACACAGGGGGCGCTCAATTAGTTGTCCCAGGACGTATATAATGGTATGGATTAATATTATGGTAGTATCAAATTGCAGGCACTATCACCTAATTAGGTTTGTTGCCATTTTGACTTTGCTGATCCCTGCGCAAGTTTTTCCTTGGCTTTGAACTTTACATGAAACCTGCCACTGTGCCACCCCCTTGGCCTAGTGGCTTTTCCCATATGGTATATTAGTCACAATATTATACAATAAATTATATCTTATTATATCCATTCTTGTCCTTTCTATTGGACTGTTGTCTTCCCCAAATCAAATACTGAACTCTCAATGGTTCAGTTGCAACAGTGGTAGCAGTGGTAGGTTCACAACCTACCTTAAAGATAAATCAGCCCCAAGAAAGGACAGAGTAGGGGCTGTATGACTACTACCCACCAAGAAACCTTCCTTCCAATCCCCAAGGGGGACATTACTGAAGATATTTTATCAAACAGGATCTGTTCCCAAATACCTTACAGCTTGGCAGCAAGCCCTTGCCACCACCCCAGAAGCTGTCATCAACAGAAACGCCATGTTGCTCACTCTTATTGTCAATGAGTTTAAGCCCCATATTTGAAAATGAGTTCCTATAGGTTGTTGTAATTCTATTGATGGCTATTAAAAAGCCATTGTGGAGGCCAACAACCAAGCTTTAACAGGTTCTGTAGGTCCAATGATGCACCCCTCAGTCTTGTTCCACCCCTGGCAGTGCCCACAATCAAGTGGGCTGTTGCCAGTCCTGTCAGCAGGAGAATGGAGCTAGGCGCCTCTCAAAGGGGTTGCTTCAGCTAGCTCATATTGAAGACCCAGGAAAAGCCTGGGGTTTAGAGATACAAGAGGTTCTGCAACCCCGCTTGATTCCCACTCCCAAGCTCTCCTTGCCAAAAACCACTGCAACTATAATGTGCACTATGTTGAGACCCTTGATGTATTTCTGGTCCATAACAACAACCCTGTCCCCCAAGCAAGTCATTATTCTAATAAAATCACCCGCTTGGTCTACCCCTTCTGTTTCTGTGGGAACACCCACAAACTTTTTCTAGACACTGGGGCCAATCACACCATGGTCAACCAGGAATTTTCATATTCTCAACAAATGATTGAGTGCCTGGTCAATTCAAAGCAGTACATGTAGTCAACCTCTGCAGAGTGGCAATCAAACATGAGATGTACCCTTCTCTGTGAGAATGGGGAATGTCCAGGTTAAGCTTTTTTGGCCAATCATGGCAGGGCTCAGCCATAACGTTATTGTTGGTCTCAACTGGCTCTGACATAACTGCCCATATATTGACTAGGATACATCTGTAATCACCCTCAACAGAAATGAGGTGGGTTTCCAGATTTATTCTATTGAAATGAACAAGTTAATATATGACACTGTATTTTTCAGACTCACAGAAACAGTTATGTATGATTTCAAGGGGAAGCTTGGCTTTAACTAACAATCAGTTAATTTATCTGCACTGAACCACCTGCGGCCCTCCCCTTGACTAATCTACTGCCACCTGCACTTTCCACACTCCTCAAGGAATATAAGGTCATTTTCAGTGAAACACTGGATCAACTACCTCCTCCCTGGGAGATCCAGCATGCTGTAAAAATTCAAGGGTTGCTTCCCAAAGCACATCCCCTCTATTGCCTGACACCAAAAGAAGACAAGAACCTCTGCCAGCACCTTGTAGACTCACTCAATAAGGGCTTCATCTGTCTCTTGCTCTTGCCATACGGGGCTGCTGTCTTCTTCATAGCCAAGAAGGATGGGTCCCTTTGCTTGATGATAGACTACTGCACCTTAAATGAGGTGACTGTTAAGAATAAATCCCCCTGCTGTTGATTGACAGCCTGTTTGACACGCTTGCAGATGAAAAGGTCTTTAGGAAGATTGATCTCACCGCAGTGTACAACCAGGTCTGCATTGCACCAGGGGATGAGGCAAAAACTGCCTTCCGCATATGCTACAGGTTGTTTGAGTGCCAGGTCATGAACTTTGGAATGACCAACATTCCTTCCACCTTTGCCATGTTGATGAACAAATCATTTAAGGAATTGATTAGGAAATTTGTTGTTGTGTACCTTTATGACATTATTGTCTTCAGTCAAGATCAAAACATGCATCTCAAACACCCCTGTGCTGTCCTTGACACCCTTAGAAAAAACCAGTCAAAGGCTAAGCCTTCCAAATATCAATTCCTCAAGTCAGAGCTATTTTTCCTTGGGCACACTATCTCTTCCCAAGGAATAAAGCCCGACCTTGCTAAAATTAAGGTAATCACAAGCATGTCACCTCTCATCAATGTGGGCCAGGTATGTAACTTCTTAGGCATGGTTGCCTGTGTGTGAAAGTTTATTGCCAATTGTGGGGAACTAATTACACCCCTCACTGAGCTCTTCAACACCAAAAAGCACTTATATTGGACCCCCTTCAGAGGTCAAGCCTTTGAGATGTTGAAGCAAAGACTCACAACAGCACCAGTACTGCAGTTCCCCAATCAAAAATGCCAGTACAAACTCAAGACTGATGCCTCTGATAGGGCCATAGGGGGTGTGCTGCAGATGGAAACTGACAAGGGTGCCTTCCTCCCTGTGGCATACAAATCCAGGAAGATCACTGACTCAGAACAACGTTACCCCATACATGATAAAGAGTTAGCAACAATTATGCACTGCATTGAGAAGTGGCGCTGTTACCTGGAAGGGGCTACCTTTCACCCTGCATTCTGACAGATCACAAGTCACTCCAGTACTTCAACATGCGGTCCCACTTGATACGCCTCCAAGCAGGCTGGGTTAAGTGCATATCCCCCTACCAGTTGTGCATTGAGTACAAGCCTGGGAAGGAACTTGTCACAGCAGACGCCCTCTCAATGCTCTATGTAGTGTCCATCACTGGGGACAATGGCTTGGATCCAGATTGACCAATTCTTTACCTCTGTCCTGAAGCAATTTGTTACAAAGGCCTTAATTTGTTAACCATCTCCAAGATAAAGAACAATAAAAGTCAGTTTACCATTGATGCTGGCAACATCTGCTGCCGGGCAGAGACAGGTGAAAAGACACCCTACATTCCCACCACACAACAGGGCAACACCATACTACATTACCACCACACATTGGGTCACATCAGAGGACGTAACCTCTTCAAGATCATGAAATATAAGGTTTGGTGGCCGTGTATACACCAAGAAGTCTTGGACCTCCTTGAAATGTGTGTGTTGTGTGAAAATAAGATGTCTAAACCTGCACCCCCCCAATTCTGTCTTGCCCATTAAAGCCATGGAACCCTTCAAGCAGTGGGCCCTCAATATTGTTGGGCCCCTCCCCAAAGACATACTGGGGAAGGAGTACATCATAACAGCCATTGATTACTTCACCTGTTGGCCAGTAGCATGGGCAACCACTAATCACACTACCACCATCATCACTTGCTTCATTGGCAAGAAAATTGTGGCCTGCTTTGGGGACCCAAACGTCTCATCACAGATGGTGGCCCCAAACTTGTAAGATATGGCATAAAGGTGTAATGTGCCAAGAATGCCCTCCAACCAATATTAATGACTCCCTATTGTCCACAAGCAAATGGACTCATAGAACAATTGAATGGCTTACTGGTCTAACTGATTGTCAATCTCTCACAGGAGCATCCTAATACTGTGTGGACTGAACACTTGCCCACCGCTCTACTTATCTCACAAGCAAGAATCAACAGGGGCACTGGGTTTAGCCCCAGTGCCCTGGTCTTTGGGACATCTGACAGGAGTAGAACAAGGGAAATTATGATCCACAGTTCCTGGGAAACCCCCCTTGATGACAAATCCTCTCCTGAGCCAGTGGCATGTCAAAGCCCAAGAAATTGAACACAAACAAATTGAGGGAGGGACAAAACATCTCAAGGCAAGATATGCTGTAGGTGACCCCGTCTACACCCTCACCCTCAACCCCAACTCAGCCAAATTAGAACCTGGACACTTTGGGTCCTTCAAGATAGCGCATTCTATGACAACCACACCTACCAACTTGAAGATGCTCAAGGGAACACCAAGAAGCTTCACTACAATTGCTTGCACCCCTGCTGTGCCATCCCCACACAAAAGTTGTTTGTGTGGACCTTCCCAGATCTTCTGCAAACTCTGATCCTGGTATCTGACAACAAGCAGGAGGCAAGGGGGGTGTTGCAACCAAGTTTCCAGACTTGCCTGCCAACATACCTTACAATAAACAAGGGGCGCTCAATGAGCTGCCCCTTGACGTATCTAACAAGATGAACCAATCTGATGGCAATATCAAACTGCAGGCACTTTCTCCTAATTAGGAGTGCTACCAATTTGACCTGCTGATCCCTGCACAAGTTATTCCTTGGCTTCAAACCTTACATGGAACATACCACTATGCTACCCCCTTTTAGCCTTGTAGCTTTCCCTATATAGTATATTAATGATGATATTCTACAATAAACAATACCTTATTCTAATTGTTCTTGTCCTTTATATTAGACTTTTGGCTTCCCTAACCCAAATACTGAACTCTAATTGGTTCAGTTGCAACACTTAACTTCCATGACAACTCCTGGTCCTCTTAGTTCTGGTTTCAACTTGTGCAAATTGTGGTCAATAACCCAAATCTTGTCTTTGGCTTGAAACCATTCCTGTTTAATGGTGATTGTTTCTCTCTCAACTCTTTTCTTTTCTTTAGTCTCTTGGTTCTTTCTGGCAAGTTTTATTTCAGGGTTTTTGTCAGTTGGTACTTCTTCAGGTAGAAGTAATTGTGGTCCTAACTTAGTACTGATAATGGCGGGCTTATGTCCATAGACAAGTTCATACGGGTTTTTCCTGTATTACGGTTGACTCTTGTTCTACACACCATGAGTTCTGTTGGTAGCATGTCAACCCAGGCTTTTGGATTGTTGGCGTATAACTTACTGAGGGCTTCCACTAGAGAGCTGTTTAGTTGTTCTACTCTTCCATTTGCTTGAGGGGGATAGGGACTGTCTGTGATGTGCTTTGCTTTATTCTTGGCAAGGTAAATATTGGTATCAATGGCCTTAAGTTTGGTGCCTTCATCTGTGATCAGGAGGTCAGGTTTCCCAAACTTGCTATGATTTATTTGCTAATAAATTGTCTCACATCATTGCCTTTGTGTTCTTTTATAGATTGAGCTACAGGTCATCTGATTGCATAGTTGATAGCTGTTATAATGTACTTTTTGCCTTTGTTTTGCCAGACATTGGTCCCAGAATATCCAGTGACCACCCCTTGAAGGGTTGTGTGATTGACAATGGCAGTACTGACTTGGGTGGTGCCTTGAATTGGGCGTACTTTTCACAGACTTTGAATTGCTCCAATACTTCCTTGATATTGTCCAGCATGTTAGGCCACCAGTAGCATTTCTTAAGGTATTAATGTAAGTTCCGGCTATATGTGTGTCCCAGATCTATGTGGTATTGGAGGATTGTGTCAATATTTTTTGTTGACAGGACATAGGGTACGTGTCACCACTTGGAAGTATTTGGTGTAGCGTGCCATATACGTTTTCAAACAGGTGTTTGTTCTTGAGGACTTTCTCTTGGATGTCCATTGTTATGCCAGGTGGGAACCTTTCTTGAAGATTCTCCATGAGTAACATGGGCCAATTGGAGTCCCATCAGCGCATAGAACATGTTTACTGTATAGCCTTGACAGGGCATCTGCATTAAGCATCTCTTTGCCTATCTTGTATTTGATTATCATGGGGTACCTTTGAATAAGGCTCATCCATTCAGCTTGTCTTCTTGATAGGTGTTTTTGGGCTTTGAATAATATCAGTGACTTGTGGTTGGCTAGCACTTTGAATGTTTGTGCACCTTCCAGGTAACATTGCCACTTCATGAGGCAGTGCACAATGACTACCAGCTCTTTGTCATGTATTGGATATCTTTGTTTACCATCAGAAAGTTTTCTTGACTCATATGCTATAGGGAGGAAGTCTTTTTCTGCAGTTTGAATTCAGAGTACTTCTCTTATGGCGTAATTGGATGAATCAGTTTCTAGCTTGTATATTCCTTCTCTGTTTGGATATTGTAGGATACAGCAGTGACCATGCGCTCTTTTAATTGTTGGAAATGCTGGTCTCTTAGTGGTGCCCTTAAAATTTTAGTTGTCTTACCTGTGATTGCATATAGGGGCATTCAAGGCACTCCAGTCAGGGATGAATTTTCTGACATAGGCTACCATTCCTAGAAATGTACAAAGCTCACTCTTATTCCTGCAGTGCTGGCATGTCAGTTATGGCATGTATCTTTTCTGGGTCTGGTTTTATTCTGTCCTTACTGATAATGTGTCCAGAGAATGGGAGTTCAGACAATAATAAATCACATTATGAAGATCTGGCTATGAGTTGATTATTTTTGAGGGTGCAGAGGACCAGACAGATGTCTTCCCAGTGTTGTTCTACAGTTGGACTATATATGATTATGTTGTCTAGGTAGATGATTACTTTTTTTCCAATGTGCTCCTTGAAAACTTCATTCATGAAGGTTACAAAAGTAATGGGAGCGTTTGTCATGCCAAAGTTGATAACAACACATTCAAAGGATCCATATTTAGTTCTAAATGCGGTCTTTGGAATGTCTTCAGGTTTCATGCAAATTTGGTGATAACCTGCTGTCAAATCAATTTTTGTGAAGATTTGGGACCCCCCCCCAGGGCATCAAAAAGGTCATCAATGAGGGGCAGGAGATACCTGTTCTTAATTGTGACCTTGTTGAGGGCCCTGTAGTCTGTTACCAGGAAGATTCCTCCGTCTTTTTTTGCCACAAAGAAGACAGCAGCACCAAAAGGTGATTTTGAGGGTCTAATGAGGCCTTTTTTGAGTGCTTTGTCAAGGTAAGCTTTTAGGGTGTTGCCTTCTTGTGGTGTGAGGCAGTAGATGGGTCGTGCTTTAGGTACACTCCCTTTGAGGTCAATTTTGTATCATATGCTGCGGTCAGGAGGTAATCCTGGTAGGGTTTCTTGGAATACAGCAGAGAACTTGTTAACTAGCTGGTCTCAGATAGGGTCCTTTTCATGTTGGGTCTCTGTATTTTTAAAGTGGATGACCTTGTACATACAGGTACTCCAATTGATTTTGCTAGGGTCTGTTTCCTCTTATGTTTTCATGATTTTAACAAACACATGGTCCCTCATAAGCATATCAAAGTGGGTTGGGTAAACATGGTGATGTACCTTGCCTTGTTGTATGGTGAGGGTAGTGCTATCCCAGTCAATATGAGGCTTGGTCTTTCTCATTCAATCCAAACCAATTGTGACATTATATTTGGGGATTGGTATGATAGAGTCACTAAGTGTAGTCTGCATTTCTCTGATTTGGGAGCAGAAAGGTTTTGCTTCCTTGGTGACTGGTGTGCTCCTATTATCTACTATGATAACTCTCTTGATATTGCTTTGGACTGTGGGTAGTTTATGAGGTTGGCAAATTTTTTGTTAAAAAGGGATTGGTCTACTACAGTGTCAAATAGTGCTGTTCTCTGATATCTGCAAAAGCAGAAAGGATAAGTGAGGAGTTTATTTCCAGTTTGGGTGGCAAACAGTATAGGATTGCTGGAGGGTACTTGAATCATGGTGATTGAGTCCACGTCTTGGTCCCTGTACAAGTCTTGTATAGTGGGGGTGGTGGCTTTCCTAAGCACTCCCCTGAGCTTTTCCCTCTTTATTGGAATCTTCAGTGCTTGCTTGATTAGCTTGAGCAGTGTGATTCTTGTTCTGAGAATAGGTGTTATTGGCTTGATTGTTCTGCTTGTTAGGTCAAGGGTTTTTTCTTGCTGTGGGACTCTATTTTTGTTTATTACATGTAGGTTGCCAGATTTCTGTGTGGCGTGTTTTCTTTCTAAGAACACATCTTGAAGGCTCTTGCAGCGGTTCATGTCAAACTGACGTCTAATTGTGTGAGAAGGCCATTGTAGAAGTCCAATTGTGGTCTAGGCTTATCAAAGCTAATGGTGTTGGGAGTTTGGTCATGTAAGTCTTTGTACACTGCAATGTACTCCTCAATTTTTCCTGTAATTTTGAAAGTTCCAAGTTCTGTCATAATCACCATGTCAGAGTCCTTCATGGCAAACTTTTTGAGGAAGGCAGATTTGAACATATCCCAGTCTTCACTGTGATTGGGATGCTGTTTGAACCATTTGCTTACAAAGCGTGAGGCAGCCCCAGTAACAAAAAGAAAAATCTCATTGGCCCAGAGTCTGCAGGGATAGCCCACTTGTGTAAACTTGATTTGTGTGCTTTGGATCCAGAGGTTGAAGTTATCTTGGCATAGTCCTGCAAACATCACAATCTCCACTTAGCGTAGCCGTTGGAATACAATATTGGGTATTTCAGTTATCTACAGGATTGGGGTTGAAGGCAGGTTCAGGAGCCCACAAGTGTTGAGGAGATTATACTGTTCAGTAGGTACAAGGATGTCATTGAATATAAAAAACCTGTAGGGACGTCCTGTTCTTCTTTTTAGTCTCTCCAGCCTGTGGGGAGTGCCATATGTTGGATTCTTTTATTGGGAGAAATCTTTCCTTTAAGTTGTGTAGGTGTGGATAACCTACCTGTGCTACCACTGTCAAGTATATACTTCTGGGAAGTATAATAAACAAGATAAAGGGAAAAATTAAGAAGATAATGGCTCTTTATTTTATATGAATATATGGTATTATATAGCATCATGGGAAGTCACATACTATCCATGTACGTCATGGAGGTCATGGGGCTTGTCAAAATAATTATTCCTCTTAAGTCACAAGGCTTGTTCAAGTTGTGTTCTGTTTAGGATTTGCAGTGTTTGATCCTGTAATAGATGATTGGATGATAGTAGTGCCACTGACTTAGTGATCAGTCAGGGAATCATTTGGTGAGTTACTTGTGGAATTAGTTTCCAAGAGGGAGTAATTGAAGATGTTGCAACACAATATAATACTCCAAACTCATATCTAATAAAGTACCATTTTCTTCTTAATTTCCCTCTTTATTTTGTTTCATATACTTCTATAAAGTATGCTACAACATCTTCAATCACTCCCTCCTGGGGAATTAACGCCCCAAGTAGTTCACCAAATAAATTACCAAATGGCTCACCAACTGATCATTAAGTCAGTGGCACCACTATCATTTGCATATCTATTACAGGGATCAAAAAATCCAGATCCAAAAAGGAACACAACTTGAATAAGCCTTGTGACTTAAAGAACATTACTCAGATAATCCCCATGACCTCCATGACGTACATGGACAGTATGTGGCTTCCCATGATACTATATAATACTGTATATTCATATCAAATAAAGTATCATTCTCTTCCTAATTTTCCCCTTTATCTTGTTTATTATACTTCCCAGAAGTATATACTTGACAGTGGTAGCACAGGTAGGTTATTCACACCTACACAACTACAAGGGAAAATTCCTCCCAAGAAAAAGAACCAGAAGATGGCCCTTCCCACAGGTTGGAGAAACTACAAAGAGGGACAAGATATCCCCACAGGATACACTATCTTCAATGACATCCTTGTCCCCACCAAACAACACAACATCCTTCACACCTGTAAACTCCTGAACCCGCTCACAACTTTTGCAGGCCTGCAGGTGCCCAAGATACCCAGTATTGTCTTTCAACACCTATGTACTGCAGAAATTGGAGCCTTTGCAGGGTTACGCCAGGAAAATGCCTCCCTCTGGATCAACATTACAGAAAGCAAGTTCAAACAAGTAGAATATCCCTTCTGACTCTGTGTCAGTGAGATCTCCCTTCAGGTTACAGGAACCAAATCATGTTTTATAAGTGGGTGGCTAGCACAGCACCCCAAACAGAAAAAAAAACTGGGAAATGTTCAAAACTGTCTTCCTTGAAAAGTTCTCCGTGAAGGATTCTGACGTTGTGATCATGACCAAACTCAGAACATTCAAAATGACAGGAACAATTGAGGAGTACATTGCTGCTTACAAAGACCTACATGGCTGTGCGCCAAACACCATCAACTTTGATGAACCCAGACCATTTTTAGACTTCTACAATGTCCTCCCCACACATATTAGACGTCAGTTTGACATGACCTGCTGCCAGAACCTTGAATATGTATTCCTAGAGGGAAAATGTGCAGCTCAAAAATCTGAAAATCTACACACAACTAATAAGAGAAAGGAGAGCCCCACAGCAAAGAAGGACCCTCAACCTAATAAACAAAACAACTAAGCCAACAACACCCATCCTTGAAACAGTAACCGTACTGCCCAAGCCAACCAGGCAAGCACCAAAGATACCAACAAGGAGGGAAAAGCTCAGGGGAGTGCTTAGGAAAGCCGCCCTCCCACAACTTACAAGACTTGTACAGGAACCAGGACATGGATTCAATCATCATAATCCAAATACCCTCCAGTGACCCTGTGACAGATCCAGGAAATTCATGCTTGCTTCTTTATTATCCCAATCTGACTCTTTTACGGTTTGACAGGGAATCCTTTATGTAAGCTTCAATGAGCTTGGATTCCAGGCAAGCAATCTTGGCGTTAAACTTGTTGCCATCTGGTGATCACTTCCACGTTTTTTGCTTCCCATAGTCTTAGCTGCAGACCATCTCTTTCATTCCATGGTAGTCTTATTTCAGTTAAAAGCCAAAAACACAAAGCATAAAAATATTTAGGGGAAAGTGACCATTGTCACACATAAGTATCATTTTTTATTAATTATTATCATGTTTCCATTATATACCAATTGGGGTACATTCAGCTGAAAACCCCTCCAGTTCCAGAATCACACCTGGATTCCTATCATGTGGTTTATGACATAACGGCGTCATCCAATCCAGATCTTTACCAAAAAGATCTTCACACTCTTAATCTATAAGAATGTGCCATAATACATTCCAGAATCACTTGATTCCTTCCGTGGAAATGTATTGCTTTGGCTTGAAGCATTCCAGACTTCCGGCGCCAAAACCTTGTGAAATATATGTATTCCTGATCCAAGCTATCCTTGTTCCAACTGGGAACCAGCTGATTAATCCTGAATGTATAGACACCATTTTCTATATTTAGTTATTTTTGCATTTAATGGTTTTTTGCATTAAAAACCCATTAAAATGCTTTGAAACTCAAACCAGGTGGCGCGGCGGCGCTTTTAACCTAATTAATTTGCCAAAACAGCGCTTTTAAACCACAATTTGGGGGTTTAATTTTGGCTAACCTTAACCAAACTTCTTGACACAGTAAAGGCAATTAAACAATATAATTAAATCCTCATTAATTATATTCCAAGCATATATTAATTAACCTTCCCAGTTAATTAATCCATTTGAAGACAACAAGTCCTTACTTGACACAGTCAAGCCCATTTTGGCCCTATGATTAAATCCTTATTAATTATATTCCAGGGTATACATATTAATTAACCTTCCCAGTTAATCAATCAGTTTAAGACACCTAGTATCATAATCTGAACTGTTCAGATTCTTCAGTACGGCCCTCAATTAGTACAGCCTAATTGATTCCTGGTTATCAATTAACCTCCATGTTTAATTAGACGGTTTGAGACACCTAGTCTCATAATCTGAATTGTTCAGATTGATCATTACGGCCCTCAATTAGTACAGCCGAATTGATTCCTGGGTATCAATTACTACACTGGAAAGTCTCTCCAAGGCCAATCCTTTTGTTTTGAATTTCAACCTATGAAATTCATCACAATTCAACCTATTTATGTTACCACAGCCCAATGTGACTGTAGTACAGTCACAGACCCTCTACTGTTTGCCGCCCAAACTGGAAATAAACTCCTCACTTATCCTTTCTGTTTTTGCAGATACCAGGGCACTGTACTATTTGACACTGGAGCAGACTGATCTCTTGTTGACAAGAAATTTGCCAACCTCATGAAACTACCTATAGATCAAAGCAATATCAAGAGGGTCATCATGGCAGACAACAGAAGCACACCAGTCACCCAAGAGTCAAAACCTTTCCTCACGCAAATTGGAGATGTACAAACAACAATTAGCAGCCCTATCATACCAATTCTCAAGTATGATGTCACAATTGGCTTGGATTGGATGAGAAAGACCAAACCTCATATAGACTGGTATAGCCCTACCCTCACCATACAACAATGCAAGGTGCACCACAATGTTTACCCAACCCATCTTGACACACTCATGAGAGACCATGTGTTTGTGAAAATCATGGAAACAGAAGAGGAAACTGACCCTAGCAAAATCAATTGGAACACCTGTACATATGAGGCCATCAATTTCAAAAATACAGAAACCAGACAAAAACAATTACATCTGAGACCAGATAGTTAATAAGTTCCCCTCTGTCTTCCAGGAAGCCCTCCTGGGCTTAACACCAGACTGCGGCATACAACATGATATTGATCTCAAAGGAAGTGTACCTAAAGCATGCCCTATCTACCGCCTCACACCACAAGAAGACAACGCACTAAGAGCTTACCTTTATGAGGCCCTCAAAAAAGGACGCATACAGCCATCAAAGCCACCTTTCAATGCCGCTGTCTTCTTTGTAGCAAAGAAAGACAGAGACTCCGCCTTTTCACAGATTACAGAGTGCTCAACAAAGTCAAAATTAAGAACAGGTATCTCCTGCCCCTGATTGACAACCTTTTTGATGCCCTGGGGGGTCCCAAATCTTTAAAAAGATTGATCTGATAGCCAGATATCACCAAATTAGCGTAAAGCCTGAAGACATCCCAAAGACCGCCTTCAGAACTAAATATGGGTCCTTTGGATGTGTTGCCCTCAATTTTGGAATGACCAATGCCCCCAGTACCTTTGTGACTTTCATGAACAAAGTCTTCAAGGAGCACATTGGGAATGAGCAATTATCTATCTGGACAACATCATCATCTACAGCCCTAACTTGAAGCAACACTGGGAAGACGTCTGTCTGGTCCTCTGCACCCTCCAAGAAAACCAACTGATTGCAAAACCATCAAAGTGTAAATTCTTCTTGGCTGAACTCCCATTCCTTGGTCACATCATTAGCAAGGACAGAATCAAGCCAGATCCAGACAAAATATGTGCCATCAGTGAGATGCCAGCCCCAAGAAATAAGAGCAAACTTTGTACCTTCCTTGGAATGGTGGCCTATGTAAGAAGGTTCATCCCTGACTGGGGTGCCTTAACAGCCCCCCGTCTGCTATCACAGGTAAAAACAACCAAGTTTTTCTGGACCCCATTATGAGATCAACACTTCTGCCAACTAAAAGAACAAATGGTTACCGCCTCCATCCTCCAATACCCAAATTGTGAAGGAATCTATGAACTAGAAACCAACGCATCTGAATACGCCATAGAAGGGGTACTCTGTATCCAAACAGCAGAAAAGGACTTCCTCCCTGTGGTGTATGAGTCAAGGAAACTATCTGATAGTGAACAAAGATATCACATACACAATAAAGAGTTGGTGGCCATCATACATTGCCTCGTGAAATTGTGATGTTACCTAGAAGGGGCCCAAACGTTCAAAGTACTCACTGACCACAAATTGTTAATATTCTTCAAAACACAACAACACTTGTCAATAAGGCAATCCAAGTGGATGAGCCTCATACAGAGGTACCCAATGCTAATTGGATATAAACCAGGCAAGGAAACTCTTGCTGCAGATGCCCTGTCAAGGCTATACAGCAAACATGTCCTATGCGCTGATGGTGACCCGGATTGGCCCATGTTAATCATGGGGAATCTCCAAGAAGGGTTCCCACCTGTCACCTCAATGGACATCCAAGAGAAAGTCCTTAAGAACAAATATCTATTAAAAAACGTATATGGCACATTGCACCAAATTCTACCAAATAGTGATACTGTACCTTACGTCCCGTCAACACAAAAGATTTACACAATCCTCCAATATCACAAAGACTTGGGCCACACCTGCAGCCAAAACTTGCATGAATATCTCAAGAAATTCTACTGGTGACCCAACATGCTATATGATATCCAAGAAGTATTAGAACAGTGCAAAGTCTGTGAAAAGTACACCTGAACTAAGGCACCACCCAAGTCAGTGGTACCAGTAGCCATCACACAACCTTTCAAAGTGTGGTCACTGGACATTGTGGGGCCAATTCCTGGAAAGAATAAAGTCAAAAAGGTACATCATAACAGCTATTGACTATGCCACCAGATGGCCTGTAGCACAAGCTACAAAAGAACACAAAGGCAATTATATAAGACAATTTATTGGAAAGGAAATCATAGCCAAGTTCAGAAAACTTGACCTCCTGATCACAGACAGAGGCACCAAACTTAAGGTCATTGACACCAATATTTATCTTGCCAAAAACGGAGTAAACACATCATTACCAGCCTGTACCACCCACAGGCAAATAGGCAAGTAGAACAACTAAATTGCTCACTAGTGGAGGCCCTCAGTAAGTTATCTGCCAACAATCCAAAGGCCTGGGCTATCATGCTGCCAATAGCACTCATGGTATGCAGAACTTTAGTCAATTGCAATACAGGCAAAAGCCCTTACAAACTTGTCTATGGGCAGAAGCCCGCCCTTATTAGTACTACCAAGGGACCACCATTACCTATACCAAAAAAGGTGCCAGACAGCAGTGACCCCACTGTAAAACATGCCAGGAAAGACCAGGAAGGTATGGAGTGGAAAAGGATCAAAAGAGAGACAATCCCCTTGCAACAGGAAAGATTCCAAGTTGGGAACAAAATCTGGGTTGTCAATCACAACCAACATAAACTAGACCCAGGGTTACGCGGGCCAGGCATTGTTATGGAGGCCAAAATCTAATAACACCTACCTCATCAGGGGATTGGCACAAAAACCAAACTCAAAAGTATGCACCATGAACAACTCTGCCTATGCAAGGCAAGAACAGCCTAACGCAACTCCAGACTCCCTGTCCCCAATGCCAAATTGGATCAGTACCAAGCACGCATCCCCAACACTCTTAAGGAACTTCCCAAGTCTCTACCTTCCAGCACCCCAGGGGGAGATGTTGCAACATCTTCAATTACTCCCTCTTGGGGAATTAACGCCCCAAGTAGTTCACTAAATAAATTACCAAATGGCTCACCAACTGATCATTAAGTCAGTGGCACCACTATCATTTGCACATCTATTACGGGATCAAACAATCCAGATCCAAAAAGGAACTCAACTTGAATAAGCCTCATGACTTAAGAGAAACATTACTCAGATAAGCCTCATGACCTCCATGATAGGCATGGACAGTATGTGGCTTCCCATGATACTATTGTTGAGTTTATACTTCTGGGAAGTATAATAAACAAAATAAAGAGGAAAATTAAGAAGAGAATGATACTTTATTGAATATAAATATAGGCTAATATATAGTATCATGACAAGCCACATGTTGTCCATGTACGTCATGGAGGTCATGGGGCTTATCTGAGTGATGTTCCTTTTGAGTCACAAGGTTTAATCAAGTTATGTTCCATTTAAGACCTGGATTGAGTGATCCCTGTCATAGATGGTTAACTGATAATGGTGCCACAGTTTTATTGGCTGGGCAGTGAACCACTCAGTGAGCTGCTCAGTGATTTACTTGGGGCGTTAATTCCCCGAGAGGGAGTAATCAAAGATTTTGCGACATCTCCCCCTGGGGTGCTGGAAGGCAGAGCCTTAGGAATCTTCTTGAGGGTATCTGGTATATGGGCTTGGTACTGATCCAGTTTGGCATTGGGAACAGGGAGTCTTGAATTTTGTTGGACTGCTCTTGCTTTACATAAACAAAGTTGATCATGATGCATATGTTTTATTTTAGTTTGAGCTCCAATCCCTTTGATAAGGTAGGTGTTATTGGGCTTCACTTCCATGACAATGCCTGGTCTGTGTAACCCTGGGTCTAATTTGTGTTGGTTGTGATTGACAACCCAGATCTTGTCCCCAACTTGGAGCCTTTCTTGTTGCAATGGGATTGCTTCCTGCTGAACTCTTTGTTGTTCCATCACCTCTTGGTCCTTTCTGGCTTGTAGTACTTTTGGTTCATTGCTGTCTGGTATCTTCTTGGAAAGTGGCAGTTGTGGTCCTGTGGTTGTACTAACAAGTGACGGTTTCTGACCATAGACAAGTTCATAAGGACTTTTGCCCGTATTGCGGTTAACTTGTGTTCTGCAGACCATAAGGGCGGTTGGTAGCATGTCAACCCAGGCTTTTGGATTGTTGGTGGATAACTTACTGAGGGCTTCCACTAGAGAGCTGTTTAGTTGTTCTATGCGTCCATTTGCTTGTGGGTGATATGGGCTGGCTGTGACGTGTTTTATTACATTTTTGGCAAGATAGATGTTGGTGTCAATAGCTTTGAGTTCAGTGCCTCCATCTGTGATTAAGAGGTCAGGCTTTCCAAACTTAGCTATGATCTCCTTGCCAATGAATTGTCTCATGTCATTGCCTTTGTGCTCTTTTGTGGCTTGTGCTACAGGTCATCTTTTTGCATAGTTGATGGCTGTGATGATTTACTTCTTGCCTTTGCTTTCACCAGGCATAGGTCCCACAATATCTAACAACCATACCTTGAAGAGCTGTGTGATGGATACGGGTACTACTGACTTGGGTAGAGCTTTGGTTTGGGTGTACTTTTCACAGACCTCACATTGTTTCAGTACTTCTCTGATATCATCTAGCATGTTGGGCCACCAGTAGCGGGTCTTGAGATATTCATGCAATTTTCTGCTATGGGTGTGTCCCAGGTCTCTGTGATAACAGAGAATTGTGCCAATCTTTTGTGTTGACAAAACATAGGGTATAGTGTCATCATTTGGAAGGATTTGGTGGAGGGTACCATATACGTTTTTGAACAGATGTTTGTTATTGAGGACTTTCTCTTGGATGTCTATTGGTGTGCCAGGTGGGAACCCTTCTTGGAGATTCCCCATGATTAACATGGGCCAGTTGGGGTTGACATCAGTGAGGAGGATGTGTTTATTGTATAGCCTTGATAGGGCGTCTGCAGTAAGCATCTCTCTGCCTGGCTTGTATTCAATTTTCATGGGGTATCTCTGTATTAGACTCATCTATTTGGCTTGTCTTCTTGATAGGTGTTGTTGTGTTTTAAAGAATATCAACAACTTGTGGTCGGTGAGTACTTTGAACATCTGGGCTCCTTCTAGATAGCATTGCCATTTCATGAGGCAGTGTATGATGGCAACCAACTCCTTATTGTGTATAGGGTATCTTTGTTTGCTGTCTGATAGCTTCCTGGAATCATATGCCATGGGGAGGAAGTCTTTCTGGGCTGTTTGGATATGGAGGACTCCTCCTATGGCATAATCAGAGGCATCAGTTTCTAGCTCATAGATTCCCTCATGGTTTGGGTATTGCAGAATGGGGGCAGTAACCATGCGCTCTTTCAGCTGGCAGAAATGTTGATCTTGTAAAGGTGTCCAGACAAACTTGGTTGTTTTCCCAGTGATGGCTGATAAGGGAGCTGTTAAGGTGCCCCAGTCAGGGATGAACCTGCGTACATACGCTACCATTCCAAGGAAAGTGTGGAGCTTGCTCTTGTTCCTTGGGGCTAGCATCTCTGTTATAGCGCATATTTTGTCTGGATCTGGCTTGATACTGTCCTTGCTAATGATATGGCCAAGGAAGGGTAATTCAGTTGAGAAGAACTCACATTTGGATGGTTTGGTAATTATTTGGTTTTCTTGCAGGGTACAGAGGACTGCGCAGACGTCTTCCCAGTGTTGTTGTAGGTTGGGACTATAGATGATGATGTCGTCCAGGTAGATGATTGCTCTTTTCCCAATGTGTTCCTTGAATACTTCATTCATGAAGGTTACAAAGGTACTGGGAGCATTTCTCATGCCAAAATTGAGGACAACACATTCAAAGGATCTGTTTTTAGTTTGAAACACAATCTTTGGAATGCCTTCAGGTTTCACGCAAATTTGGTGATATCCTGCTGTCAAATCAATTTTTGTGAAGATTTGGGACCCCCAGGGCATCAAAAAGGTCATCAATTAGGGGCAGGGGATACCTGTTATTTATTGTGACCTTGTTGAGGGCCCTGTAGTCTGTGACTAGGCGGAAGCCTCCATCTTTCTTTGCCACAAAGAAGACAGCAGCACCAAAGGGTGACTTTGAAGGTCAGATGAGGCCCTTTTTGAGTGCTTTGTTAAGGTGGGCTTTCAGAGTGTTGTCTTCTTATGGTGTGAGGCAGTAGATGGGTTGCGCCTTAGGCACGCTACCTTTTAAGTTGATCTCATGTTGTATACCCCAATCAGGGGGCAGCCCAGGTAGTGATTCTTGGAATACAGAGGGAAACTCATTGACTAGCTGATCTCTGATTGGGTTCTGTTTGTGTTGAATCTCTGTGTTTTTGAAGTGGATGACTTCATATGTACATGTGCTCCAATTGATTTTGCTGATGTCAGTTTCTTTCTCTGTTTCCATGATCTTGACAAATATGTGGTCCCTCATGAGGATATCAAGATGTGTCAGGTACATGTGATGGTGGACTTCTCCTTGCTGGATAGTGAGGTTGGCACTGTCCCAATCTATGTGAGGCTTTGTCTTTTGCATCCAATCTAATCCAAGTATGATATTGTATTTGGGGATTGGGATGATGGGGCCGCTAATTATTGTTTTTACATCTCCAATTTGGGCCCGGAAAGGTCTGGTCTCGTGGGTAACTGGTGTGCTGTGGTTGTCTGCCATGATGACTTTCTTGATGTTACTTCAAATGGTAGGTAACTTCATGAGGTCTGCAAAGCTCTTGTTAATGAGTGATTGGTTGGCTCCAGTGTCAAATAGTGCTGTGCCCTGGTATCTGCAAAAACAGAAAGGATAGGTAAGGAGTTTATTTCCAGATTGGGCAGCAAACAGTAGAGGGTTGCTGGAGGGAACCTGGATCATGGTGATGGAGTCCACGTCCTGTTCTCTGTACGAGTCTTGTGAAGAGGGGGAGGGCGGCTTACCTAAGCACTCCTCTGAGCTTTTCCCTCCTTGTTGGTATCTTCAGTGCTAGCCTGGTTGGCTTGTACCGTGCAATTCCTGTTTCAGGGCTGGGTACTGCTGGCTCAGTTGTTTTGCTTATTGGGGCGAGGTTCTCTCTTCACTGCAGGGTTTTCCTTGCATTTGTTGGAGGCATGTAAATTGTCAGACTTCTGAGCTGTGTGTTTTCCTTCTAGGAATACATCCTCAAGGTTCTTGCAGCAGGTCATGTCAAACTGACATCTAATATGTGTAGGAAGGCCATTGTAGAAGTCCAGGCATGGTCCAGGTTCATCAAAGTTGATGGTGTTGGGCGCACAGTCACGTAGTTCTTTGTATGTGGCAATGTATTCCTCAATGGTTCCTATCATTTTGAAGGTTCAGAGTTTGGTCATAATCACCACATCTGAATCCTTCATGGAGAACTTTTTGAGGAATGCGGCCTTGAACACTTCCCAATTTTCCTTTTGGTCAGGATGTTGGGCTAGCCATTTGGTTACAAAACGTGAGGTGGTCCCTGTGACACAGAGGCCAATCTTGCTGACCCAGAGTCTTTGGGGGTACTCCACTTGTTTGAACTTGCTCTCGGTGCTGTTAATCCAAAGAGAGGCGTTCTCACAGTGTAGTCCTACAAAGGCGCCAATCTCAGCGGTACATAAGCGCTGAAACACGGTATTGGGTATCTCAGGTTGCGTAGGCGCTGTTATGGCTGGTGTGGTAGGGAACAGTCTACGGGTTTTGAGAGTGTTGTACTGGTCAATGGGTACAAGGAGGTATTGTAGATGACAAGCCCTGGGGGAATGTCTTGTCCTACTTTGTAATCTCTCCAACTGTTAGGGAGTGACATTGCTTGGGTTCTTTTCTTGGGAGGAATTTTTCCTTTGAGTTGAGTAGGTATGGATGATCTACCTGTGCTACCACTGTTGTGTTTATACTTCTGTGAAGTATAATAAACAAAATAAGGGGAATATTTAAGAAGATAATGATACTTTATTGGATATGAATATAGGCTTATATATAGTATCATGACAAGCCACATGCTGTCCATGTACGTCATGGAGGTCATGGGACTTATCTGAGTAATGTTTCTCTTGAGTCATGAGGTTTAATCAAGTTGTGTTCCATTTAGGACCTGGATTGAGTGATCCCCGTCATAGATGGTTAACTGATAATGGTGCCACCAGTTTATTGGCTGGGTGGTGAACCACTCAGTGAGCCACTCAGTGATTTACTTGGGGCATTAATTCCCCGAGAGGGAGTATTTGAAGATGTTGTGACACTATATAATACTGTATATTCATATCAAATAAAGTATCATTCTATTCTTAATTTTCCCCTTTATCTCGGTTATTATACTTCCCAGAAGTATATACTTGACAAGTATATACTCAACAATACTATATTCCTAATTTACATCTCTCTACTTTAACACAAATCATATTCCAATAGTATTATATTTGACTCTCTTCTAAGCCTCCTCTTGACAAACTTATTGAAATTTAATTTTTTGAAAGGGATTTATATATTGCACCTTGATTTACATTTAAATATGACTGCTTATAATTTTGAAATTAAGCCTCAAGTAATATATATGTAGATAATATTAAATTGGAATAGTCTATTCTAAATTTAGGTCCAAGACTGCAAATATTTGCGCCAAAAAAGGCTTTGGTATTTTTTTAGGTAGGCAACTTAGTCATCACAGTTATGATTTACTCTCGAAATTGAACAGTGTGATGTAATTCTAGCTACAATAGTCTCTTAAACCACTTGATCTAAATTTGAAACAGTGAAACGCGAAACTTCAAATATTCAACAGTGAAAGACAGCTTATTGGAAACAGGGGGTGGGGAATTTAATATGCACTTACAAAAGATTCAAGTTTAGTTGGGAACCAAAATTTGATTTTAAGTGTGGAAATACACCAAGTTTCATTTAATTTATCCAAATAATTTGTAATTAGTGACTGATATAACCTAAAAATTCAAACTAAAATCCTAAATTTTAGTCAAGAGATTGGTAGAAATGACAACAAAATCAACTAAAGAAATGACTAGCATATATTTTTACCTAACATATTAATGAATTTCTTAACATAAAGATTATTATATGATTAGTTTTAAGTTAAAATTTATATTTTAGGAGATCTGTTCAGACTACCGACCTAAAGATACAGGGAGAGCCTGTATCTCACAGGTACTGAGATGCCCGAATGCTCTCCACAACCTTTGAAACCGAAGTTGAACTCCTAGCTTTGATCCGAGGATCGGGAGTAGTCCAGTAACACGATAAGTTGTGTTGGCATAAATGCCGCACAAATCAGTGTATTGGCTACGAATTCGACCCATTCTGATTGGCATAAGTCTGGCTTGTGGGATATTTAGGGGGCTCGAACGAGCCCTTCTCATTGGTTTAATCAACGCCATCACGATTTTATGGGCTGGAATGGGCCTAACAACCTTACCCTTCAAAGTATCCATTTATTTTTGTCGAAAATCAGTCCTCGGCGGAATTGATTTGAACTAAAAAATATCAAAGTAATTTGTCTGAGGATAAGCTTGTATCTAAGCCCCAGTTTGCCTGGCCAATAAAATAACAAACTCTCCGCACTTGAAGACCTTGATTCAGAGAGAGCATGTATTTTTCAGCTCACCCACCTCTCTAATTTCTAAATCAACTCTCTTATAAATAATTAATAAATTGTCAGGAATGATAATATATTATCTTAATACACTGCTAAATAGTGAACCTGTCAGTCTTCAGTTAGGGTCAGTAAGAGATAAAAAGAGTTATAATTTAGCTAATAAAGATTAATCAATGAGTAAAATACTCAAATAGTATTACTATCATTGAACTATATACTTTGTAAATATACATAATAAAAAGATGTTTACTTTCAATATTGTAATGGTTTAAAGTACATAAAGCCTAATTTTATTATAAATTCTATTATACTAGCAATTTTTAAAATGATCAAAGTTAGGCTTTGGATTTGTTGGGATTGTTGACCAAGCATGTGGTATTATGCTAAAGCTCGCGGCATAAATCAATAATATCTGCTCCTCATAAGAAAGTATTACTAAATCCCCAATGTGACACTGATATTGGTTTGAAATGCGCCACAGCAGAGCCATTAATTCTAAAGCACCGCCACACCACTCAATAAAAAAACCCCAGGTGCCGCCTAGCAAATATTTTAGACATCAAGTTGCTGCTCTAATTTAATATCAGGCACTTCCACATCGCCTGGTAAAATACCTTATAGGAGGTATCCCGTTATTGCTGTCTTATGTCTGTGTTGGAGAGTGGTAAAGACAATGTCAAGGTGAAGGAATTAACTTGATTTTTATCAGAAAAGGTATTGGCTTTAATAAACAATCTTGTGGTTTTATAGACTTTCCTTGTCTGTAACACTTTCCTGTTTCAGGCATTGTTTGCTGATGGTTGATTTGGATCATCAAGGGAAATTGGTTTGAACTGTTTCCCCTTGTTTATTTCTGTCAATCTTACTTGTAAGATCATCATTACAATTCCCAACATGCATGAGGTGATGGTGTTTCTTGAGTTGTATGTTGTTTACAGGGAGAGATAGCTCTGTTCCTTCCAAGCCAGTGATTCAATAATTGTAGAAGGTCTCTGCCTTAACTACTTGATATGGGCCTTCCACTTATGACAAAACTTGTTGGATTAGGAGTTCTGGAGGGAGTTCTTGAATAGCAATACATAGTCAGCCACTTTGAACTCAGGAAGGCAGAACTTCAATTTGGCTTGCTGGTTTATCACATCTTGGGCTCTCTGTTTGAGAGCTTGAAGGTTTTCCTGTCTTGCAATGGTCCCATATTTCTCTGATGTTGCTTCTGTGGTTAGTATTTTGGGGTTAATCATTTTGATCCCAAATAATACCTCATACGGTATTTGCTTAGTTAGTGTGTGTACCTTGGATCTATAATTCCAAATGGCACTAGCCAGGGTTCAGTCCCAGTCTCTTGGATTGATATTGCAGCATTTTTCCAAACACTCAATCAAGGTCTTGTTGAAGCGCTCTGTGAGACCATTGCATTGAGGATTATATGCTGTGGTAAATTGATGTACTAACTTCACCTGGCTTGTTAACTGTCTCATGAACTTATTTTGAAAATGTGGGCCTTGGGCAGTCAAGATTTTTTGGGAGGCCCATACACTGTAAAGATTTCTTAATACATAAACTTTGTTGACATGGCTTCTGTTGTATCCTTGTATGCTTTGGCAACTGGCCAGTGTGAGAAATATTCTGTGGCCACTGTTGTGTTTGGCTCATGGGTGTTAGAGTTGTGTAAATTAGATCCAAGCTCAAATAAAAGTTATGAGAATAAATTGCCCATACCAAAATGAGAACTGAGAAAAGATAGGTGCACTGAAGCTTTAAGCCTAAAAATCTACAAAATAAGGGAATAAATTTTGACACAAGAATGATGAGCAAACAGGAGGTGTAAATGAATGACCAAAAAGAAATGATTCCATGACAAAGGGTACAAAAACTGTTGATCTTGAGTGAAGACTTTTCTCAAACAAGCCAAGATGATGATGGTCATGGCCTGAGAGGGGGTTATTTTAGACCCTGAAGTTACTTTCATCTATAGGGGAGTTAGCTTTATTGCTTGATAGGAAAAAATATCTGAAAACAAGTTCTCAGAGGGGAACTGGGAGGGACTATAACTCAACTGGGTGAGATAAACTCAAAATTGGTTGGCTGACCAGAAATATTTTCACCTCTTGGTTGGAGAGTACTGTCAAAACATTTATGACATCACAATTGGATATTTTTGGGCAACTGGCTGTTTGACCACCAAGCGCCACAGGGTGGTTGTCACAGCCCATAACAGAGTCTGGCTGGGCTCCTGTAGGGGAGGCAGGCCGGGCTTGGAAATCCATGTACACAATAGGTGCAATGCGGACCAGGTAGTTGACTGCAGTAGCTAGGGGGCACCAACTCCCAGTATGGGGCACAACCTGGTTGGCTAGCCCCAATACTGTGATATAGATGAAACACAACTTGCTGAAGTCCTGGGCAGGAGGCACAGTTAGCAGGGGGGAGTAAAAGGAATCTTCAGCATGTAGGGCAAAATGATCACTCTTGGTGACCAGGAGGGAGCATATGTATGAGGTTGTAAAGTGTAGTGGAGTTACAAATAAATGCAAACAGAATAGTTATATTGGTGCAAAAGTAGATAGTTCTTGCAAGAAAATAAGGAATCCTGAGCATAAAGTTGTTTATCTTTAAGATGGCAACAGTGAGGAGGGCTTCTCCTCCTCACTACTTATACTTACTGATAGTTTAGTGGTCTTTTGTGCCACCAGAGAACTGATGGCATCAATTTCAGTTGAACTCACAATTTTCACTGGAATTTGTGTACTTGGGCCAGGAGGTGGGTGCTCATTGGTTGGTATAACATGAACCTTCTTTGAACTGCAGCATGCCAAGGTGCCACAGTTATTTATATATCCCAAAAGCAATCAAGCAGGTCAAGGGCAAACAGATTGAATAAAATTTTTGGACAAATTCCTGGCAGAAAATTGCCAAGCCCAGGAAACTTATGACCTCCTTGTGGTTATTAGGTTCAGGCCTTGACAGCACGGCCACTATTTTTTCAGGTGTCATTTCAAAACCTCCTTTCAGTACATTATAATCCAAGAACTCAACTTCCTCTTGGAAAAACTTGCATTTCTGGAGTTTGACAAAGAGTCTGTGTTCCTTGAAGCATTGTAGGACAGCTTGAAGGTGTTTACTGTGTTCTTCAGAGGTGTGACAGTAGATGAGGATGTCATCTAAGTAGGCTACACAACACTGATCCTTGAGTCCTCCCAAGACCACATTCACCATAGTTTAAAAAGTGCTGGGGGTGTTGCACAAACAAAATGGCATAACCAAGTATCTGTAGAGACCTTGTCTAGTTTTGAAGGTGGTCTTCCATTTTTTGCCAGACCTGATCCAGATCTGGTTAAAGGCATCCCTCAAATCAACCTTTGAGAAGACATTGGCTCCTGAAAGCTGGTCTGAGAGGTCTTCATCATTGAGTACAGGATATCTGTTTTTCACAGTGATTCTGTGTCAGGCACCCACCCACTTGGAAGTAATCTCCCAAGGTAGTGAATGATTGCAGAGGGATTTAGTCCAGTTACCAATGAACCTACGGGCAAGGACACCATACCAAGATGAAAGAGTTCCCCAACCAGTTGATACCAGCCTAAAAGTGGATTGAATTGTCCAAGGAAAAAGTACACTCCTAAATAACACAAGAGGAAGGCAGAGGCCAATGGCCAAAAGACCTGGGGTTCAGCGGGTTTGTATACAGACTGGTAGTTCTGAGGCTCCTCCTTCCAAGGTGGGTTGTGGGACAAAGGAGTAGCTGTATACCATACGCCTGGTATTACCTGGCACCAGGAGCTATTCAAGAATTGAGTTTTGGGTGAAGTGCCAGAGTTGGCACGCAAACCTATTGATATGCAGGCCAATACAACCAGCAACAAGATCATCCAATAGATTAATTTATACCCAAGAGACTTCATAAAAGAATTCTTGGGTAATCTCATGTTTAGGATAAAAAAAGGTTTAAATCAAGCTAAGAATGGACAATAATTCACTTAGGGTGAATATAGACTTTATTGATTGAACAAATTATAGAATATGACTTACCAGCTCATATAGCATGGTAAAAATGGAGTGGTTGAAGAAAAGAGTAAATGATTTGAGGATATTTGGGAAAGTTACTAGAGATTATGAAATCTTGTGCTTAAAAAATGATGGAGAATGAGCTTCTACTTCATAGTATGTGCTTAATTATCAAAGTATTCTAATAAATTTGAATTCAAACCCCCACAAAGAGCAGCAAAACTCCGGGGCCATCTTAAGCTATCCCCCACAGAAACCAGGAGAAGGATCAGAACAGACACCAGCAACAGAACTAGAGGACAACAGACAAGCCAGAGCAAAAACTGAGTCAGGGCAGCTGCCAGCGTCATCAATATTGCTCAAGGGATTCAACAAAAGGATTGTTGCTATCTCTGATTGGCTAGAACCAAAAGCAAAAGATAATGATTTGTTCTTTTCTATTTTAGTAATTTTTTCTTTGAGAAAAAGTGCGTGTGAACCAGAAGAAGACCCAGGTTTGAATCCCATGCTGTCATTTCCGGATCTGTAGGGTTAACTAACCCCAGTTTTAAAGGTAATAAGGGATAATTACTACTAATCAAAACATGGTTTTTAGGAAAATAAGTAGCACCTAAATGAGGAATAAATTCTTTTCCTGTACCAGAATTTAAATTGTTGTCAGAATTTTCAGAAGAAACATTCCTGACACTACCCCCACCTAAGGGAAGAGACCCCCTAGCAAGGAATTCCCCAAGGACCTCTGAACAGTACTGAAGGTTCTCCTCAGGTTCCCAGGAACTGGAATTTTCTCCATAGTCCTTCCATTTGACCAGGAATTGTGACTTCTCCTTGACTTGGGGGGAGTCAATGATGTCCTCAACCTCCCAGTCAAAGGTGTAAGAAACAATCTGTGGGTCTGGATTTCTTTCTTCAAGAGTCTTGGGATCACCAACAAAAGGAGTGAGGAGATCCACATTGTCAAGCTTGACAATTTGTTACCCCTCAAAACATGGGCCCAAGGGAAGGATTTGAACCCTGAACCTGAATTCCTGCGGGCCGCTGGGCCCATGGACTGAGAGCCTGCCCACCTGTGTCTTTCTGAGATCAAGCCCTCGCAAGCTGATACCGAGAATGTTGGCCTGTGCAGTGAAACAGGCCAAACCAAGGAAATCCTTGTACCAAATGGAAGAATAATCACAGCTCCTAATGGAGGTACTGAAGTGACAACTATTAGCTTTATGAATTTGAAGTCTACACCAGTGGCCAATCAAGAGCTGTCCCCAGGAAGAGGCATGGTCCTGTGGCCCAACCCCATGACCACATCTCTAAAACAAGTTAATCAGGTGCCAATTTGAGGTTCTTGACCAATGAAAGAACTCCCAGGCCAAGTGCCATTTTGCTGCCTTTAGATCCAAGCACCCAGTTCCCCCAGGCCTGCCTTTCCCAATGTCCTGATGAACTCCCATGGAAAATATTAAGTTTGGAGGTGGGGTGCTATATAGACCAAAGGACCCCACACTCCAAACCTATTGCTATTTTTGAATAAAGGTTATGTTATTTTGGCTCACACAGCTATTGCCTTATTTTTTGTTTGCTATTTACCAATTCAGTTCAAGATCTCCTGGCCCTCCTGACCCACTGCCTGCAGTTTTCTGTCCTCCTGGTGTACCCTTTGGACCCGTCCATTTTACCAACTACCCTCTGAAATCTGAGTACAAGGACTACACCCCGGAAAAGATACTCAAACTCAATCCTTTGGCCTGCATACAATCTGCAGTTAGATACAACCAATAAGGTCTGTGGATATTTTCAACACCCAAGTTATTCAGAGGGAAATTCAACTATCTGTCTGCTTACAACCTACCCATGGAACAGCCTGTGACCCCAAAACCTATGCCCACTTCCTCACCTAACCTTCCAACTGACCATACTGGTAAGCTGTTTGGGAT
Source organism: Entomophthora muscae (assembly GCA_014839935.2). Lineage (NCBI taxonomy): Eukaryota > Fungi > Entomophthoromycota > Entomophthoromycetes > Entomophthorales > Entomophthoraceae > Entomophthora > Entomophthora muscae. The sequence goes on from QTSX02003645.1 coordinate 242,829, forward strand.
TGTGTACATCATCCTCACAGGGGTGATTGACACTATAATCCTGGCTGCTGGCCCGTAGTCCTGGATGAAAAAGTCTGTCTCCTACCTTTTTAAGTTAGCTCCCCTCTTGTGGTGGGCATTGCCTGCAAAAAAAACCTGGCCCAAGTTACTCCTGAAAACAACGGGCCGGCCGCCCAAGACTGGATCCCTGAAATTATGATGATTGTTATTAAACCTGGTACCCTAAGCCCCAAGATGTTGTTATTTCTTGGGGCATCTTGTATGCTTTTGCTATTAATAATCACTTATTACACCTATAAGATGACCACAAACCTGATCTCTTCCATGTGAAAGAATGTAAACCCAAATGACCCAAAGAGAACCAACACCACTACCGCTGATGCCAACAAAGCTCCCTCCTCCCAAGTGCAAAATGTGATTGTGAATCAGTCCCTCACAAAGGTAGAGATGCCTCAGATGGGGAAGCTCATGCTTGAGGAAGCTCAACGCGCCATGCCGGTCCTCCACCTGCATTTCCAAACCAATGCCCCTCTTACTCCAGTGACACCTAGAAGATCCTTGGGGTTGCTTTGATGCTATTGGGGGACGTCTTAGACTGGTTCAGCAAGGCCACAACTGAAGACATAGAGTTCTGCTTAGACTACACCAAGTTTGAGGCTGAGTTAATGGCCACTGGGGAAGATTGCAACACTAGATACTACGCCCTGAATTCCCTGTTAGAAATTTGACAAGGCCCCCAACCCATCCAAGCATATATTGACAAATTCCTCAAACTGAAAACCCATACCCAACTCAAGGACAAACTGGCAGCCATTATCTTCCAAAAGGGAGTCAACCTAGTAATGAAGGACCTGTTGAAGCATCACCCGCCCACCTTCAGCCTATACAAGCTAATTCCTCTGTTCAAGGGTCTTAGCATGAATCAAGAGAACGCTGGTCCCTCCCAGACCCGCCAACCCCAAATACCAACCCCCAATAGAACAGGGATGACACCTGAAGAGCTCCAACAACATTACCACAAAGGACTCTATTTCCACTGCCATGAGGCGGGCCACTTGACCAGAGCCTGCCCTAAGAAGAACACTGCCCCAATCTCTCTGGCAAAAATAAACACTTCTTCCCAGTCTTACAAATTCATCCAAGTGACCATAGAACTATTGGGAAACAAGCGCCAGATTGAAGCTTTTATTGATACAGGAGCAGATGAAAGTTTCATCAACACCAGCCTAGCAGAGGAATTAGGATTGGAAGCCTCAGAGCATAGCCTACAAGTAGTCATGGGAAACAGCTCTGTGGACACTGGCTATGAGTATGAACACAAACTTCCGTTGACCATTGGACACAATGTATACCCGTTGTCCCTGATCCTTTTGTCAGGACTACCCCACCCCCTTATACTGGGTGACTCCTGGTCCAACAGACATGGCTTGATCCTGAACTATTGCAAGAAAACTGCCACGTTGGGCTGACCTGAATCCTGTGACACCGTTTCTTTTTGCATGAGCCATGAACAATCCCCTACCAACAAACTCTTGGCCATAAAGATAGAACCTAGGGTTGGGATACTGCCTACCCCCTACAGAGATGGAACCATGTGTTTAGTGAAGAAGCAGTCACAAAACTACCCATACATTCAATCTACAACCACACCATAGACCTGCTACCAGGGGCCCAACCGCACCACGGCCCCATATACAGCTGTAACCACTGCAAGCAAGTAGCTTTGAAAGCATACCTCAAGGATATGACAAAAAAGGGTTCATCTGAGTGTCAAAAGCCCCCTGATTATTGCCCATGCTGTTTGTAGGAAAAAAAAGATGGTGGGATGTGTCCATGTATAAATTACCAGAAACTGAACAACATTACAGTGAAGAACCTCTATCCCATCCCCAATGCTGACAACCTCTGTGATGTACTGACTGGAGCCCAAGTGTACTCAAAAATTGACCTTGGAGATGTGTTCAACCAAATCCAAATCAAGGACAGAGACAAATACAAGACAGCTTTCAAAACCTGATATGGGTTGTACAAGTACCTTGTAATGCCCTTTGGCCTCTGCAACGCACCCAACACTTTCCAAAGGATGATCAACACTGTCCTAGGGAAATACCTTGACCGTTTTTGTGTGGCATATTTGGACAACATTCTCATCTACAACAAGATTTACAAGGAACACTTGCACCACCTGGACCTTATACTAGAAAATCTTTTCCAAGCAAACTTACACGCTAAGCTTAAGAAATGTGAATTCTTTCAGTCTGAAGTTGAATTCCTGGGATACATAGTGAAGACCAGCGGCTTTGTCATGGCACAGGATAAAGTAGAAGCAATAACAGCTTGGCCGGTGCCTGTCAGGAATGTCAATTTGGATGCTCCTAAATCTCAAAATACGGAACCAGAGTTGAATCCTGGACAAAACCCTTTGCAGACTGCCAGACCCATGGGCTGTGAGCCCAATAACCCACTACTGATTGATAAAGTTGTTACCAGCCTGCCAGGACCCAAGCCCTTAGCTGTCCTGCAGGATTATGTAAGCAAACCGCCAATGCAAGATACCAAGAATTTCCCTGAGGTGCCAACGCCTGACACTGGCAGTTTTCTCAGTGAAATACGCAAGTTTCTCCATGAGGGTTATTTCAAATTCCCCCAAAGTCCCAGGGGAGGCACTGAACCCAAAGAGGCACCCAATACCCAAATTGACAAACAGAAGGATTTGAAGTCTTCTCATCCCAAAGCAGCCAGTGGCAAACCGCAAGTGCCAAGCATCACACTGCCATCTGAGACCCCTGATGCCAACCCTCCTGAGCCCAGAAAACCCAACCAGGTAGTGAAGCCTGGCATTGTGGTATAAATACCTGCCAGGCCAAGATCAACCCACATTGTCATTTTTAAATAAAGGTTATGAGATATTGGTTTTCCCAATTATTGCCGTATTTTATTCTTGTCATCTGCCAGTTAACTCAAAGATTGTCTGACCCCTCTGCCAGTCTGCTAGCTACGTACCGCCTGTCAGGTGCTCCCTTTGGTCCTGTCTATTTCACAGAGTACCCCTTAAAGCCAGAGTACAAGGACTACACCACTGACAACATACTAGCCCAAGACCCCTTGGCCAGAACTACAGAGTTAACCAGATACAACTGAGAAGGCCCTTAGTATGTTACCAAACCCTACCTGTTCAGAGATAAATACAACTTTTTTCCTGCCTACCAAATAAACATGGAACCACCTGTCACCCCCAAACCAATACCTGCCTCTGCCGCTGAGCTCCCACTGGACCATACCAACAAGATTTTTGGAATTGTATATATTACTCTCACAGGAGTAATAGATACTATTGTCCCTGCCACCAGTCCATGGTTGTGGGTGGGCAAGTCAATGTCCTACCTCATTAAGTTAGCACCAATCCTTTGGTGGGCCCTGCCCACCCAGTCTGCAACCTGCCAGTTCCCAAACACTAATGAGCCGGCTAATCAGGGTTGGTTCCCTGACATTATGACAATCTATTTTAAACCTGGTACCCTGAGCCCCAAGATGTTGATTATTCTTGGGGCATCTGGTATGTTTTTTGTAATTATAATCACTTATTACACATTTATAATGACCAAGAACCTAATTTCTTCCATGTGAAAAGAATATGAACGTGAACCCAAACAACCCCAAGAAATCCAACCCCACTGCCAAAACCGTTAAAGGACCCTCCTCTCAGGTTCAGAATATGATAGTCAACCAATTCCTCATCAAAGTGGAGATGCCCCAGATGGGAAAACTCACTCTCAAAGAGGCCTGTCGCGCCATGCCAGTGCTCCAACTACATTTTCAAGCTAATGCCCTGTCCTATTACAGTGACACCAAGAAGGTGCTGGGAGTAGCTGCCATGCTATCAGGAGATGCCCTTGATTGGTTTGGCAAAGCCACCGCCAAGTACATGGAATTTTCCCTAGTTTATGCCAAGTTCAAAGCCAAGTTGATGGCCACAGGAGAAGACCGCAACACCAGATACTACACCCTGAACTCCTTGTTGGAAATCTGGCAGGGCGCCTGTCCCATCCAAGCGTACATTGACAAATTCCTCAAACTAAAGACCTGCACCCAACTGGAAGACAAACTGGCAGCCATTATCTTCCAAAAGGGAGTCAACCTAGTAATGAAGGACCTGTTGAAGCACCACCCACCCTCAGCTTAGACAATCTAGTTTCCCTGTGCAAGGGCCTTAGCATGAACCAAGAAAATGCTGGCCCCTCCCAGACCCTCCAACCCCAAGCACCAACCCCCAACAGAACAGGAATGACACCTGAAGAGCTCCTAAGACACTACCGCAAAGGGCTCTGTTTTCACTGCCATGAGGCGGGCCACTTGACCATAGCCTACCCTAAGAAGAACACTGCCCCAATCATACTGACGCAAATAAACATTTCTTCCCAGTCTTATAAATTTATCCAAGTGACCATAGAACTATTGGGAAACAAGCGCCATATTGAAGCTTTTATTGATACAGGAGCTGATGAAAGCTTCATTGACCCCGGCCTAGCAGAGGAATTAGGCTTGGCAGCCTCAGAGCGTAGCCTACAAGTAGTCATGGGAAACAGCTCTCTGGACACTGGCTATGAGTATGAACAGAAACTCCTGTTGACAATTGGACATAATGTGTACCCGTTGTCCCTGATCCTTTTGTCAGGACTACCCCACCCCCTTATACTGGGTGACTCCTGGTCCAACAGACATGGCTTGATCCTGAACTATTGCAAGAAAACTGCCACATTGGGCTGACCTGAATCCTGTGACACCATTCCTTTTTGCATGAGCCATGAACAATCCCCTACCAACAAACTCTTGACCATAAAGATAGAACCTAGTGTTGGGATAATGCCTACCTCCTACAGAGATAGAACCATGTGTTTAGTGAAGAAGAAGTCACAAAACTACCCAGCCATTCAATCTACAACCATATCATAGACCTGATACCAGGAACCCAACCTCACCACGACCCCATCTACAGCTGCAACCACCGCAAACAAGTAGCCTTGAAAGCATACCTGGAGGATATGACAAAAAAGGGTTTCATCCGAGTATCAAAAGCCCCCTGCTTGTCACCCATGCTGTTTGTAGGAAAAAAGATGGTGGGATGCGTCCATGCGTAAACTACTAGAAGCTGAATGACATTACAGTGAAGAACCGCTATCCCATCCCCAATGCTGACAACCTCTGTGATGTACTGACTGGAGCCCAAGTGTACTCAAAAATTGACCTTGGAGATGTGTTCAATCAAATCCAAATCAAGGACAGAGACAAATACAAGACGGCTTTCAAAACCTGATATGGGTTGTATGAGTACCTAGTAATGCCATTTGGCCTGTGCAATGCCCCTAGCACTTTCCAATGGATGATCAATACCGTCCTAGGGGAATACCTTGACCAATTTTGTGTCGCATACTTGGACAACATCCTCCCTCATCTATAGCAAGTCACATAAAGAGCACCTCCAACACCTGGACCTGATACTGAAAAAACTCTCCCAAGCCAACCTACACGCCAAACTTAAGAAATATGAATTCTTTCAGACTGAGGTCAAATTCCTGGGATATGTGTTAAAGACTAGCGGTTTTGCTATGGAACAGGACAAAGTAGAAGCAATAACAGCTTGGCCGGTACCCAAATGCAGAAATGATGTGAGAAGTTTTTTGAGCCTGGAAAATTATTGCAGGGATATCATCCAAAAAAATTCTCACATTACTCTGCCCCTGACCCGCCTTTGCTCTGACAAGGTCACTTTTGCTTGGACTGATAAGTACAGATCAGCATTTGAGGCCCTAAAACTTGTGTTCACCTCCGCACCTGTCCTGGCAATGCCTGACCCATCCAAGCCATTTGTACTGGAAACCAACATGTCCAAATTTGTGGTGGGTGGGGTCCTTCTTCAGGAAGGAGGGGATAGTATACTACATCCTGTAGCATATTACTCCAATAAGATGTTACCTGCCAAAGGAAACTACCCAATCTACAACAAGGAGATGCTTGCAATAATGAAGAACTTGAAACATTGGTGCCAGTACCTATGTGGCGCTGCATTCCCAGTAAAAGTCCTAACTGACCACAAGAACTTGGTTTACTTCTTTAAACCCAGACAGTTGAACCAAAGACAGGCCAGATGGGCTCTAGAACTGGCCAACTACACCCTGACAATTGACTACAAACCCAGAAAAGTCAACATAGTACCTGACGCACTGAGCAGAAGAGCAGATATGATTCCCACCACAGCTGAGACCAAGGACCACAACACCCATGTACTCCTTGACCCTGCCAGCCTAGGAATCCAACTGATGTACATGAAGATCATGGCCTGTAAGCCTGACATAATTGAGGTGCAGAAATTAGACAAGTATTCAGCAGAACTCATTGCCAACTTGACCTCAGACCCAGATAGCCACCACTACAAGAAGGGATTCTTATTGAAAGGAACCACCCTGTTATTACACAACCAGATATATGTACCAGAAGGTGAAACAAGGACCAAAGTACGCATAGACTATCACAACTCAGAAATGGCTGGCCACCCTGGCAGACTCAAGACAATCCAAGGAATCAAGAAGAATTATGCTTGGCCCCAACTGGAAAAAGACGTTGTTGCTTACATTAAAGGCTGTGAAACATGTGGAAGGACCAAACCCTGTAGATCCAAACCTGAAGGCTTTCTAAGACCACTAGACATACCAGAAGGACCTTGGAAGTCTGTTTCAATGGATTATATTGTGGAACTTCTCCCTTCTAATTAGTTCAATGCAATCCTAGTCATGGTAGATAGATTCACTAAAATGTCCTATTTTGTCCCTACCACCACCCACTGCACTGCTGCAGAGACAGCTAGACATTTCCACAACTGCATCCTAACTCAACACAGCACTCTGGCAGAAATCATCACTGATAGAGGCCCCAAATTCACCTCCAACTACTGGACTCAGGTGATAAAAGACTTAGGAGTAAAACACTGTGTATCCACTTCTTACCACCCCCAGACTGACGGCCAGACTGAACAAGTGAACCAAATACTTGAACAATACCTACAATGCTACGCCAACGCTGACCAAGATAACTGCGCTGAGATGCTACCCATGGCACAGTACGCCTACAAAAGCAAAGACCATGCATCTACTGGAATGTCCCCTTTCAAAGCCAACTACGGGTTTGACCCCTTATGGGATCCTAGCATTGGAAACAAGGAAACCAACCCATCTGGACGCGCCTGGATTAAAAAGATCCACAACACCCAAACTATATGCCTAGAAAACCTGAACCAAGCAGTACAGACATACAAGGCCTTTGCTGATCAAAAACGGACCCCTGGTAAACCCCTCCAAGTTGGAGACAAGGTCTATTTGGACTCCTGTAATGTGCCCCTACATATGCCTTGCAGAAAATTAGCTCACAGAAGAAGCAGGCCACACAAGATCACCAAGCTCATTAGAGAAGTTGCCTTCAAGTTAGACCTACCCCCCATGTGGAAGATCCATAACGTGTTCCATTGTCCCTTGCTGTTCAAAAAAGACAGAAACTCCCTTCCCCACCAGAAGATCAAGTCTAGCCCCCCACCAATCCGGGAGGACCACTCAAATGAGTACAAAGTTGAGTACATCCATGGCAACTGAGTCCACTACAAGACCCCCCAGTACTACGTCAAGTGGTTAGGCTATCCCCCCTTGGAAGAAAGCACTTGGGAACCCTTGAGCAACTTAACCAATGCCAAACAGGCCATTCAACAATACCTTGGGAAGAAGGCCCTGAAAGGAGGACTTTTGGGGGAAGAAGGGTATGATGTCAGGAATGACAATTTGGATGCTCCTAAATCCAAAATACAGAACCAGAGTCAAACCCTGGACAAAACCCTTTGCAGACCGCCAGAACCATGGGCTGTGAACCCAATAACCCACTACTGATTAATAAAGTTGTTACCAGCCCGCAAGGACCCAAACCCTTAGCTGTCCCGCAGGATTATGTAAGCAAACCGCCAATGCAAGATGCCAAGAATTTCCCCAAGGTACCAACGCCTGACACTGGTGGTTTGCTCAGTGAAATATGAGAGTTTCTCCATGAGGGTTATTTCAAATTCCCCCAAAGTCCTGGGGGAGGCACTGAACCCAAAGAGGCACACAATGCCCAAATTGACAAACAGAAGGATTTGAAGTCTTCTCATCCTGAAGCAGCCAGTGGCAAACCGCCTGTGCCAAGCGCCATACTACCATCTGAGACCCCCAATGCCAACCTGCCCAAGCCCATAAAACCTGAGCAGGTAGTGAAGCCTGGCATTGTGGTATAAATACCTGCCAGGCCAAGATCAATCCCCATTGTCATTTTTAAATAAAGGTTATGAGATATTGGTTTCCCCAATTATTGCCGTATTTTATTCTTGTCATCTGCCAGTTAACTCAAAGATTGTCTGACCCCTCTGACAGTCTGCCAGCTATGTACTGCCCACCAAGTCCTCCCTTTGGTCCTATTTATTTCACAGAGTACCCCTTAAAGCCTGAGTACAAGGACTAAACCACCAACAACATACTAGCCCAGGACCCCTTGGCCAGAACTACAGAGTTAACCAGATACAACTGAGAAGGCCCTTGGTATGTTACCAAACCCTGCCTGTTCAGAGATAAATACAACTTCCTTCCTGCCTACCAAATGGACATGGAACTTCCCGTCACCCCTAAACCAATGCCTGCCTCTGCCGCTGAGCTCCCACTGGACCATACCAACAAGCTTTTTGGAATTGTATATATTACTCTCACAGGAGTAATAGATACTATTGTCCCGCCGCCAGTCCGTGGTTGTGGGTGGGCAAGTCAATGTCCTACCTCATTAAGTTAGCACCAATCCTTTGGTGGGCCCTGCCCACCCAGTCTGCAACCTGCCAGTTCCCAAACACTAGCAAGCCAGCCAATCAGGGTTGGTTCCCTGACAGTGCCCAAATGCAGGAAAGATGTGAGAAGTTTTTTGGGCCTGGCAAATTATTGCAGGTATTTCATCCAAAAAATTTCTCACATTACCCTCCCCCTGACCTGCCTTTGCTCTGACAAGGTCACTTTTGCCTGGACTCTTGAATGTACCACCGCATTTAAAACCTTGAAACTTGCCTTCACCTCTGCCCCTGTCCTGGCCATGCCAGATCCCTCCAAACCTTTTGTTCTGGAAACTGACACGTCAGACTTTACAGTGGGTGGGGTCCTTCTTCAGGAAGGAGGAGATAGTATGCTACATCCTGTAGCATATTAATCCAATAAGATGCTATCTGCAAAAGGGAACTACCCAATATATGACAAGGAGATGCTAGCTATAATGAAGACCCTGAAACATTGGTGCTGATACCTATGTGGCGCTGAATATCCAGTAAAGGTCCTGACAGACCACAAGAACTTGGTCTACTTCTTTGAACTCCGCCAGCTTAACCAACAACAAGCATGATGGGCCTTAGAACTGGATGACTACACTCTGACCATAGACTACAAGCCAGGAAAGGTGACTGTGGTACCCAACGCCCTAAGTAGAAGAACTGACCTGGTGCCTACCCACCTAGAAACTTGCAACCACAACACTCAAGTTCTCTTGGACACAGCAAGTCTAGGCATTCACCTGGGATTGATGAAAATCAGAGCCAGCAAACCAGAAGTAATAAGGGCCCAAACACTAGACAAATTCACCAAAATCATGATCTCTGACCTCTCTAAATCTTTGGATAGCGCCCACTACCAAAAATGCTACTTGTTGAAGGAAATGATGCTAATGCTCCACAACAGGATCTTTGTACCAGAAGGGGACATCAGACCCAACGTCTTGAGAGAATACCACAATTCTCAGATGGCTGAACACCCAGGTAAGCTCAAGATCCTCCAGAGCATCAGAAGGAACTTTGCTTGGCCAAAAATGGATAAAGAAGTAAGCGCATACCTGAAGGGGTGTGAGACCTGTGGGCAGACCAAAACTCGCAGAAACAAATCTGAAGGACTGCTAAGACCCTTGAATATGCCCCATGGACCTTGGAGATCTTTTTCCATGGACTACATTGTGGAACTGCCCCCATCCCTCTCTTTCAATGCAATCCTGATCATGGTAGACCGCTTCACCAAGATGGCATACTTTGTGCCAACCACCACCAATTGCACAGCAGCAGAGACAGCCCAACACTTCCACAACTGCATCCTCACACAACACGGAATACCTGAGGAAATCATCACAGACACAGGACCCCAATTCATGTCAAACTAAAGGAACACAGGTGATGAAAGACTTGGGAATCAAGTAATGTGTATCTACCTCTTATCATCCACAGACAGATGGCCAAACTGAACAAGTAAACCAGATCCTTGAACAATATCTTTGATGCTATGCCAACACTGATCAGGACAATTGGGCCAGAATGCTCCCCATGGCCCAGTTTGCCTACAAAAGTAAAGACCACACCTCTAAAGGCATGTCCCTGTTCAAAGCCAACTATGGTTTTGACCCTACCTGGGACCCCCAGATTGGCAAGAAGGAATCAAACACCACTGGGAGCTCCTGGATTGAACAGATTCACGACACACAAAAAACATGCTTGACCAACCTGAACTGTGCAGTGCAAATATACAAAGCCTTTGCTGACTGCAAACAAACCCCAGGCCAACCCTTACAAGTTGGAGACAAGGTATACCTAGACTCCCAAAATGTACTCCTGCACATGCCCTGCAGGAAGTTAGCTCACAGAAGAAGTGGCCCCACAAGATCACCAAACTAGTTAGTGAGGTTGCTTTCAAGCTAGACCTACCCCCCTCCTGGAAGATTCATGATGTGTTACACCGCTCCCTGTTGTTCAAAAAAGATGGGAACTTGCTTTCCCACCAACAGATCAAGACAGCCCCCCACCCATCCAAATAGGCTGCTCCAATGAATATTAAGTTGAATACATAAATGGTGACAGAATCCACTACCAAAAACCCCAGTACTACGTCAAGTGGAAAGGATACCCACTAGAAGAAAGTACTTGAGAGCCGCTGAGCAACCTAGCTAATGCCCAAGAAGCTGTCCAACTCTATCTGAACAAAAAGAACCAGAAGGGAGGGCCCTTGGGGGAAGAAGGGGATGGTGTCAAGATTGGCAATTTGTTACCCCTTAAAACCTGGGCTCAAGGGCAGGATTTGAACCCTGAACCTGAATTCCTGCGGGCCGCTAGGCCCATGGACCAAGAGCCTGCCTGCCTGCCTGTGTCTTTCTGATATCAAGCCCCCGCAAGCTGATACCAAGAATGTTGGACTGTGAAGTGAAACAGGCCAAACCAAGGAAATCATTGCACCAAATGGAAGACTAATCACAGTGCCTAATGGAGGTACTAAAGCGGCAACTATTAGCTTTATGAATTTGAAGTCTACACCAGTGGCCAATCAAGAGCCATCCCCAGGAAGAGGCACAGTCCTGTGACCTAACCCCATGACCACAACTCTAAAGCAAGTTAACCAGGTAGCCAATTTGATATTCTTGACCAATGAAAGAACTCCCAGACCAAGTGCCATTTTGCTGCCTTTGGACCCAAGCACCCAGTTCCCCCAGGCCTGCCTTTCCCAATGCCCTGATGAACTCCACATGAAAAATATTAAGTTTAGAGGTGGGATGCTATATAGATCAAAGGACTGCACACTCCAAACTTATTGCCATTTTTGAATAAAGGTTATATTATTTTGGCTCACACAGCTATTGCCTTATTTTGTGTTTGCTATCTACCAATTCAGTTTGAGATCTCTTGGCCCTCCTGCCCCACTGTCTACAGTTTTCTGTCCTCCTGGTGTACCCTTTGGACCCATCCATTTTACCAACTACCCTCTGAAATCTGAGTACAAGGACTACACCCCGGAAAAGATACTCAAACTCAATCCTTTGGCCTGCATACAATCTGCAGTTAGATACAACCAATAAGGTCTGTGGATATTTTCAACACCCAAGTTATTCAGAGGGAAATTCAACTATCTGTCTGCTTACAACCTACCCATGGAACAGCCTGTGACCCCAAAACCTATGCCCACTTCCTCACCTAACCTTCCAACTGACCATACTGGTAAGCTGTTTGGGATTGTGTACATCATCCTCACATGGGTAATTGATACTATAATCCTGGCCGCTGGCCTGCGGTCCTGGGTGGGAAAGTCCATCTCCTACCTTTTTAAGTTGGCTCCCCTCTTGTGGTGGGCATTGCCTGCAAAAAACCTGGCCCAAGTTACCCCTGAAAACAATGAGCCGGCCGCCCAAGACTGGATCCCTGACACATATGGAAGACATCATATATGCTAGATCCCACCAGAAGCTCCAGTCTGTAGTTAAGGATAGAAAGCTTCTCCAAAACCTTAAGGGGACCAATCTTCTTGGGGCCTAACTTCTTGCTAGGAATCTTTAGCTTCAGATTTCAGGCATTCAAGTAGACATAGGAACCCACAGAATACTCTTTCTCTGGAAATCAGCAGCAGTTGGTGTACTTCTTATATTCCTTGCAGGCCTTGATCAAAAATAAGATCAAGACTGAATGTATTTTCTTCATTTGGTTTGCAAGCTCATACGCCTGAGGATACATTGATTCCAAAATTGTGGTTGGGAAGCTCTCCAAATCAAACCCAAAGTTTGCAAAGAAAGGCAACATTACAATTGAACTATGATAAGCAGTGTTGTAGCATAACTGAGCCAGGTATCAAAAAAAACTCCAGTTATCTTGCTGGGAATTAGTGTAGTGCCAAAGATATCCTTCCAAAACCTGATTGACACACTTGGTTTGTCCGTCTGTCTGGGGGTGAAAGAAAGTAGACAAGTTGACCTTTACTTCCATTTTTTCCATTAAGGCCTTCCAAAACCGGGATGTGAACTGGACTCCTCTGTCAGACGTAATGTCTGTGGGAAGGCTGTGGTTGCATACTACTCTTGAGAAGAATATATTGGCCACTTCCTTAGTGGTGCAGGACATAAACAGAATAAATATTGCATACTTGGTAAAACAGTTGACTACTATCATAACCCCTGAGTTGCTGCTGCTTACTAGTAGGCCAACTATAAAATCCATAGATACTGAAGACCAAGGATGTGTTGGGATTGGAAGCAGACAAAGAAACCCCTGGGGCTTGGAGTTTCCTGGCTTATTCCTCCCACATGTAATACAAGAGAGGATAAAGTCACAAATGTCCTTCTTCATGCCAGGCCACCAATATTGTCTGCTTAGTCTCTTCAAGGTTTTCATTAGGCCTCCATGTCCTGCCAGTTGTCCTTCATGCATATGACACACTGCTTGAGTTCATAGGTTGCCTTCAGGAATGACTAAGGAGTCATTAACATAGGAGATTCTCTGATTTTTCACCACTACTGTGATATAGACAAAACCCAACTTACTGAAGTCCTGGGCAGGAGGCACAGTTGGCAGGGGGAGTAAAAGGAATCTCCAGCATGGAGGGCAAAATGATCACTCTTGGTGGCCAGGAGGGAGCAGATGTGTAAGGTTGTAAAATGTAGTGGAGTTACAAATAAATGCAAACAGAATAGTTATATTGGTGCAAAAGTAGATAGTTCTTGGAAGAAAATAAGGAATCCTGAGCATAAAGTTATTTATTTTTAAGATGTCAACAGTGAGGAGGGCTTCTCCTCCTCACTACTTATACTTACTGATAGTTTAGTGGTCTTTTGTGCCACCAAAGAACTGATGGTATCAATTTCAGTTGAACTTACAATTTTCACTGGAATTTGCGTACTTAGGCCAGGAGGTGGGTGCTCATTGGTTGGTATAACATGAACCTTCTTTGAACTGCAGCATGCCAAGGTTCCACAGTTATTTATAGATCCTGCAAGCAATTGAGCGCCCAATTGTGCAATCAAACAATTGCACTCCCAATGCACCATTTATCAATAGTTGAGAGGCCCTAATTTAATAATAGAATCAAAACCAGGGATTTGAGGCTTGTGTGCCTCTCAAATCCTGTGCCATTTGTTAGTTGAAAGGGGGGTTTTCTTGCTCTGGGAGATACTTGGTAAAGGTACCCAAGCTGTGGGGTTTTTTGTCTCTAGGCAGGCCAGCTGATTGTCCAGGGCATTCTGGGCCCTGACAGTTAACCTTCAGGACAAAATTAAGGGCACATACCTTAATTTTCTGGAACAAAAAATAATGACTTTCTTTTGGAAAAAAGGAAAGGAAAAGGCTTGAAGATTATAAAAGCCAACACAAATCTGGATAAACTTATCTTTATTTGGGGAAATGATTCTACTTAAGTAGTAGACTGGGAACACTGATCATTCACTAGGTAGACAGTGTGGCTGATGAGGACATTCTGAGCTGAACTTGTACCAGGATCAGACATGTGTATGTAGGATAATCTGGAATGGGTGGACATTGATGTTGACCCATTTAAGAAAGGAGAGCAATTTTTGAATTTGAAGGTAAACCCAACTAAGTCTTTGTAAGTATCAAGATTCAAAGGTGTAAGGAATTCCTTCCCTTTCACAAGAAATAAATCAAACCCTGGGGCTTATGATACAGAGAAAGAATTTAAAATTGCATTTTTAAATGCTAAAACCAAAGAAAATAGCAAAAACAGATTAATGGAATTAATCAAACTGAATATGCATTCAAAATTGATTAACAAATGCGCTATTGGCAGCAAAAACAAAAACAAGAAAAAAAGCAAAAACCAAGACCAGCTCAACAATATAAATTCTAGTTTAAAACCAAAAATACAAACTAGAGATGAAGAATACAATGGCAACAACAAAAGAGCATTTAAAATCAGCTCCAAAATCCCCACTATAGCCAATCAAACAAAAAATCAATGCTTAAATCCACAAACACAATATTCAGGGGAACCCAGAAGCCAATCAGTTGATCCAAAGCAATCAATCCAGAGAAGCACACCACATCCAACCCCAGAAACCATCCACAACCATAGGGAAGTACAATACTACAATGCAATATTCCAGCCTGCCTCTTCTTGCATTGCAGGCTGCAGCCTGCTGCAGTTCTGCAAGACAATACTTCTCAAATCACTCTTGCAGGTCCACCTGGTAACCACAATGTTCCCTTCATCACTTGAGCTCAGTATTTAAACTGGCAAATTTTCCCCTTTTAAATTGCACCAACAAATTTCTTATTCCTATCTTAGCCAATAAATCTATATTTTCAAAACTTTTAAAAACTTGATTCATAGATCTAAAAGGGCTCTCCTACAACAACATGAAGCTCATCCTCATTGTTTGGGATTTTTGTGTGTTAATTAGCTTTGGGCAAGCCAATGTGAACTTTGAAACTCCTGAACCTACCCCACTGATAAAACAGAAGGCTTCATTTGGTATTGTTTTGGACCATGCTGTTGCCATGTCCCTGTGTAGAAACAGCACAGTTTCCCCCCATTATTCATCCCAAGGCCCCCTGGTTGGTTTTGGAGTACACCAGCATCTATTATCTCTTAAACCATTTTACTCCCTTCCTGGGGAGATTCTGCCTATTTGGTCACCTTTTGCACATGTTAGTGATAGGGATCCCAGTAGGGTCCACTCTAGTCAAATTCAACTTGTAAGCTCTCCTTCACTCTATTAGAGAGAGACTTCCCAATGAGTGGATCCCTGACAAAAGGCCATATCAAAATAGCATTAATGGCACAATTTACGACAGGGAGTGTAAAAACTGTGGGGTTGACCCCCAGAAAAGTTTCCCACAAAAGACCCCTTGGTCCTTGACTCAAGTATCCTGGCACATGCAGCCAAAAGCAGAAGTCAACTTTAAATTACCAAACAAGGCAACATGAACTTTTGATAACTCAAATCCAGAGAAAATTCAATTTAATGCCTGATTCATTGGTAGGATCAAGTCACCCCTACACATCCAAACAATTGATCAGTGGATTCCTTGTTCCTCCTAAAGGATTCACCTATACTATATAATCTCTCGTATCACAATAAAGATATTATCTGGGTTGTATTATTTTCCCCTTGCAACTCTGCTAATACAGCACAGTTATGGCAATATCAGGGCTGGATTGTTGTAAAAGGAGTCCTTGTAGATGGGGTTTATATATTGGGGTGATTGATACTTTGTTAACGGGAATTGTATGGTCATATGGCTATACTTGGGACAAGGGAGTTTAATGCCCGAGCAATATCGATTTTTTAATGAGAACTATTCATTGGATGGATTAAAAGCATCCGTTTTATAAAAAGGCGTGGGCTGCTTCTCAAACCAAAGCCGAGATCGCGTCATCAAAAGCCTTGTCGCCATACTTTGCTTGGTAACCTCGCCAGGAACGTAGCTGGCTGATGCGGTGGCCACAGGACATCCATCTCTCACCCTCCAGACTGGGGATTCCATGGGCAATGGCGTGGATGGATAGTTTTCTTCGGCGGGGGCCGATATCGATGACAAAGGTGTTGAGAAAGGCCAGGATATCTTCACGCAGGATCTGCCTGTAATTCTGTTTCATGGCAAATTCTGCGGGTTAGTGTACATTTAATCAGCTTACTTCTTGCCACGGGAGGGATGCCTTTTTGGATCTGCTCCCAGTATTCTTGGGCGCGCGTCGCTTCGTCATACAGTGCCGAGTGGGCAATGAACAACTTGACGCGGGCAGAAAATTCTTCATCGCTCATCTTTCTTATCAGATTCTAAGTAACAGGTTAGGGTATGCCAAGGGTAGAGATATACTCGCATGGCCAGGAAAATGTTCTCTAGCCGTATTTCAGCCAGCCCGGGATCCACGGGTCCCTGTAGAGTAATCAATAGCCCCCCTCCACTTGGCCCGGTAAAGATATCGATGTGATGATCGTAGCCCAGCTTCTCCACAAAGCGGATTTGTTCAAAGAAGCTCTCCTTCAGCAGATAAAGCGCCATGCGTGTAAGTGACTCTGATTTTGGCGCCTTGTCATTGAAGGTGTGGAGATACACCGCCAATCCCGAATTTTTCTCCTGTGGGTCGGTGATCCTAAATCGATGGTAGAAGGAGGTACCATGCACAAACTTCTCGGGGAAAGGGTGGGGGCTAGGGGTTAGTTGTGGTGCATCATAAAGGAGAAGATTTCTAACGGTAGTTCCGTAGGTTTCTAACAATTCCTGCATGGGTTAGAATGGTTTAAATATGGTTTACCTCAAGGTCCAGGTTGCCTTGCAGATAAAATTGAGCTGAGCCTTTGTCAAACATCCGTGAAGCGAATTCCCTCAGCTGTGAAATGTTGATTGCTTTCATTAGCAATGTTGATCAGAGATACCTTTGGTGGCAAGGACGAGCTCTTCGGTGGACCAGTCTTCTTTTCCGAGGGCATATTTCAGCTTTGAGAAGGCTTGGTGGATTGGCTTCTCCATCAAATCGTTTTCAAAGCGTCGAGAAACCTTCTAAGGTTAGTTAATCTGAAGTTGTTTACGATTTCTTTGTGGATTAGAAAGCTTTCATCAGTCACTTGCGGCTTATACATCATCAGTACAATCTTCTCTAACAGAACAGGCAGTTTATCTGAGAAGCCTTGAATAAAGAATTCCAGGCAGCTGGGAGTGGGTTCGATGGAATATTTGTATTGTGCCAAAGTGAGTTGATAGTCCAGTTCAGAATGTTCTCTGACCTTGATTTCAGCCAGAAGATTCAACATTGCGTATTGGGAAAGAGTTGGGGGATGTGCTAGTTTTATGGATAAAAAAGCAAACGATGTGAGTGATTGCGTTGGCAATGCCCACAACTCGCCACTTTGATCCAAAATGATGGGCTTTGGATTGTAGAAATCGGTTTCGAAGTAATCAGGGAGGTTGGAGGGACGAGTTTTAAACTTTTCTGAGACGAAAGGGTTTTTTGTTGGAAGTTGGGGGTTGATGACTATTTTGGTGCTTGGTATTTGGTGGATAGAATAGTTTGTGCCAAAGATGGGTTCCCGTCGGTTGGTGGATGCAGACTTTGTTGAGAGCATAACTCTGGAGGTTAGATTGTGATGATGTTTTACCTTAGGTTTTCACGACGCATGGTATTTAGAATCACTGTGACTTTATAAAAGTTGTAATGGAATAGTGTGTTGTTAGGGCGGACGTAGTGCATCAGATTGGCAAGGTCCTTCACTTGGTCAACTGCCTTCTCTTCGATGTCTGATAACCACTTCATCTTATAAAGCTTCCGAAACTCCAAGTCTTAGAAAGACTTTTAAAATAAATTACCTCAACAAAATATTGTTTTTTGGTGCATTTATCTCGGATAAGTTCAATTGTCTGCATCACAATGTCAATTATATCACTTGATTTGTCGATGCCCTGGGAGGTGAGGATGATTCGGATTTCAAAAAAGCCAAAGTCAGTCGTGGCACACTCAATAAAGATTGCCCATCCTCTTTTCTTGAGGATATCAAGAATGGATCCTGGGCTGCTTTGGCATATCATGTCGCTTATGAATGCGCTAGACTGAGGGTTAGTGGATTCTTGGTGAGTACCTTTGGATAATAAAAAGGAGACAACTGCGAGAATTGAAGAAATAGAATGTCGTTGTCTTGGATTGGTGTACTTTTGATGAGTTGGTTTTTGTTTTCATTTAAGAAAGGGTTGCCTTCTTCCATGTCCTTAAAAGGCGTTCGTTTAAATTCGCTAAACAAAGGAACAATGGTTTGGATTTGTTCGCTGAGAGGGGCTGGATATTAGTGAAGCTGGTGTGAGTACCTGTTCCAATAACAACTAGGCGCATACGATGGCTGGAGTAGTGTGAGCGGTAAAAATCAAGGAGTTCCTTTTCAGCTTTGATGTGTTTGAGGGTGTCACTGTTGCCGCCGAAGTAGTTCGTGTAGGAGTGGTTGATATTGCCAGTTGTACGAAATACCTGGTTTAGTCGAGAATCGTCATTCTGAAGGTTATCCTTAAACTCTTGGTCCACCACTCCAGTTTCTGCTGTAATTCTTTCAATGTCGAACTGAGGCTTTGTCACCATCTCAGTAAACATCTTCAACGTTTCCTTCACTACTTCAGATATGACAGTGAAATAAAAGACTGTATGTTCATACGATGTCTCTGCATTCGAAGCTCCAAGGCTGCTTTCAATGTGCTTATATGTTATTTTGGAAATTGGAGTTGCTTACTGCGTCGAATGAGGGGTCAGTGAGAAGGTGTTCCAGAAGATGAGCCAGTCCCTGCCGATGGGGAGGGTCATGCCGTAGCCCCACCCGGACATCCAATGCCACGATGGTCTTTTTACGCAGTGGATCCTGCCCCACTAGAACCTGCATTCCGTTCTTCAGTCGAAGCAGCTGATACGTGCGACGATCCGCCGCAATTGACTCCAATTTCATCGAATCATACTTATACTTCCCCATACATCTTGGCACAAACTCATTCACCTTCTGTCCAGCAAAATCACTCTGACATTCCAGCGGGAAAGCTGCTGTCACTAGCCACACCAAGCTCAACAATTTCATCTCCTCGTTCCTTCCATAAATTCAGCCATTTAAATCAACATGCAAGTAGTCAACCCCAAACTGATACCTCCATCATTTATTCAATTATACTTCTTCTTCAAGTGGATCATCCTCCTGCCAAATATGGGTTGAATCCAATTATCACTCTCACATTTCATGTTTTATCTTCATTCCGAATTGAAGAGCGCTCCTATAAATAACTAAATCAGCCTTCACCCTTTCAAAAGTGAGCTTCTCATAAATCAGCCTGGATGAGCTTGTGGCGTAAGGCTTCCAGTTGAGCTGATCTTTTTAATCATCACCTATATTTAAAGCCACAAGCCAAGCCGACAGCTTGAATTTGCTCATCCTTACATGCAATCCCTTGAATGCACCTTTGAATGCATGAAGGTTGAATCTAGTGGAGTGCGGCCTAAATTATTGTCAAATCAGAATATATGCCACTCGGACTTTAATAAATTTATAAGTAACTGCTTGGTTTTTAAACAGTGGTTCAACCATGGCAAAGGGGCTTGTCTGTATTGATTATCCAACTCCAGAATGTGTGGATTAAAGCTAGAAGAGTGGCAACAGATTGTTTGAGAATAAGAATGAAATTCGGACCGATTTGCTATACTTTTATATGATTGGATGTTTAAACTCTATGTTGAGGATCGATCTGCTTGAGAAAAGATAGTTTGATTCGTTTAAAGAGGTATAATTAAAATATATATATACAAGTTTGTTTAAGAAAGAGATGGTTGGCTTAAAAAATTCGAATTTATTTATCTTCAATTGAAATAATAGAATATTCCACTCGAATGCATCACCTGATCCAAGTGGCTGCAGAATGTTTGATAGTTAACCTTGCTTACCATTACATCATCCTAATTCAGATGTGAGCAGAGTAAACAAGCTTAATAATATTAAGACTCAATAAAATAATTTCCATAAATTTCGGTACCTAGATAATTATTCAGATAAACCTGATCGAAATGGTACCAAACATGATAGCTCTAGCTACTCTAGATGCTGAGATATAGAGTCAAGTGCTGGAATTGGGCTCACAGTATAATCAAAAACGCAGACCTAATTTGATTCATTTAAATTCACTTGTACTACACATAAAAAACTAAAAACAACATACTTCTGGGAATACTAAGCCAATCTTAATGCCCAATAGCTTATTTTAAAATTACATATCAGCTTTATATTTCAATAAATTTAGCAAACAAAATATTAAAGAATTTAAGTTATTGTTTTAGCTTTACTAAACTTATAACTAATACTACACTTAATTATATTTCTAATTTATATCTACACTTGGGATATACCTTTTTATTTTCAAATAAATAAAAGTTCAGATCAGTTTTACAGGAGCCTTTTTTAATAGGAGGTGTAATTAAACAGACGATAGTTAATCCCGACCTAAAAATCCAATAAAATAGATTGTATCAATATAGTAGTTTTCAAAGCTATGGCACTAAGTAAAAAAGCTAATCTTTAAATGAAATCAACTCATTTGTAAGCAGAATCAACTCAGATGTAAACAGAATCAATAAGCTCAGAATGAAATAGAGATGAACCCAAATTTGTTGTTAATCAACATAACTTTATTTTTTAATTTTTTGCATCTGAGTTGATTTTGCTTACAAATGGGTTGATTTCATTTAAATATTAGCTTTTTTACTTAGTGCCATAGCTTTGAAAACTATTGTCTTGATTCAAATTTATACATGTTGTCAGGATTTTGGGATATTGTTGAAGCAGCAGGCTTGACCTGCTAGCAAGGTTCCAAGTAAGCAGGTTTGCAACCTGCAATCCAATTATCCAGTCACTTGGAGCCAGACTAGGAAATCAACTAAAATTTCTAAATCCAACAACATGAACAAATGATGATCCCTTATGGTAGATACCTTGTTTTGGCGCTTGACTCATTACTAGGATCAAGCCACCCCCTTCATCATCCTATTGTGTGATCTACACAATCATGTTCCTGTTATCAATGACTCACAATAACTACATAATCATTATCTCTCAATAAAGAATATTATATAGTTTCTAAATATTTTTTCCTGTGTAACTCTGCTAAAACAGCACAGTTACAACAATATCAACTAATTAAAATTTTCACTCAATAATTACAGGCTGTCAGGAATATTCCTGACAATAAACTTTTGCAAGACAATAGTTTGTGCACTTTTGGTCTCACAAGTCAAGACAAAAAATTGCAGCAGTTCCCCCTGATTGGGGAAACTGCTGCAAAACAACTGATGGATCAAAAGGATTTTAAAAATTCTAAGATTTTAGAATTCAGAGTTTATACCCCTGCTGCGGGCCGTGTGGCCGGCCGCCAGCCGTCCGCACACGCCCATCCCCAGCCAGTGGGGGACAGCGCACCCCCCATAGCAGGACTGTCCACCCCTGTCAGATGGAGAAATTGCCAAATTGGGAAACCCAAAAAGGCAATTTCCCTAAACTTAAAAATAGGGGAAAGTGCTGCCCAAATTTGGAATCTACCAAATTTGGATGGGGCTGACAGGCTGCCCTGCAAACCACTCAATGCAGAAATTACAGAAGTGAAATTTGGGTGCATGAAAGTACCTGAAGAAGCTCCAAAGCAATGTAAGTCAGAGATTAACAATTCATTGCTTGGCAAACCCCTCCAAACCCAATCCCAAAAGGGAATCCCAGACAACACCAAGTGTTTGGGGTTCCCTGTTCAATGTTTTGCACTATTCATGTCCCACCAAGGATGATACAGTAGTTTTAAAAGCTATGGCAACAAGTGAAAACAATCCAGATTTAAATGAAATGAACTCAGATTTAAATGAAATTAAAAATAAATGAATTTATATTGATTTACAATAGATTTTGGTTCATTTCAATTTTGCTTAAATATGAATTCATTTTGTTTAAATCTGAGTTCATTTTGTTTGTTGCCATAGATTTTAAAACTACTGTAGTATATAATAAAGCTCATTCACTTGATGATAGTTTGTGCTATCATTGAGCAAATTACCCCTCAATTGTTATCATATAAATCATCCAAGACTTTACCCTTCAGAAAGTTAAAGACACTAAGCTTTGTCTGCACTTCCCCAGGACTAGAAGATGAACCATCTTATCTTCTCAGCTGTCCTTACAGCCTGCCTAGGGATTGGGGGCCACCAACAATATCAACCACATGGGCCATTCAATGATCCAACTGGCGAGCACTTTTATGAGGAGCCAGCACAGCTCAACTCCTCTGATCAGTACTCCTGGCCCACACTGGTTTTGTATCACTCCACTCAGTCTGTAGCTATATATAACTTTATATACTATGTACTCACATATTTTGCCAGTAATTTCAGACATTATAACATACACACAAAGGTCTTTGGATGGATGATGGTGGTCTATCTTATTGTGACCGCGCTCACTGGATTCCAAGTGGCCAACTTGGTACCCTACTTTGCTAAAATACTTCCCCATTTGTTGGGTCTTTACACAGGCATACTGTAATGAAGCCCTGAGGATGGGCACAACATAAAATCTGGGTAACTAGGCCACAGGAATGATAAATCAATGGTCAAATCACATCCTGGCACCAAAAAATCACTATTCCTAATTAATTCATGGAACCAGAAGATATCAAGCAATTGATTAGCACTTCTCAAAAGACTCCCACATATGCAAATTATTATAATAAGTATTCTAATTGTTAATTGTATCCTAGAACAGAAGGGCTCTCATATGAACTATCACCTGAATAACACTTAGTAGAATCCACAATGAATTGGGCTACCAGGTCACCTGCTCTAAGATAAAAGGCTCAAAAGCCTATTGTATTAGAGCAGCTCTGATAAAACTAAAACAGTCATCTCCACCAACTAGCAGCCATCTTTTGGTTGGCTAGTCCTGGGTTATGACCTAGGTAGATATTTGATTCTTCTTGTTGAGGGATTCAAATGTGGAAGTTGCTGTCATTGCTTCAGACCAATGTCTTTGGTCAAATGCCCTTCAGTATCCAGAGCCACTTCATAAGGCTATCTTATAAAAAAAACTTCCTCATGCTGCCCCCTGATGTGATGCCCTAATGCAGCCTAAGTCTTTTTCTTAGAGTTGTCAGCTAACTTCAGAAAAATATGGGCAGCTGGGCCAGCCTCAATTACAGTCTTTATGAATATAGTCTGATGTTAATCAATCTGATCTCTCTTTGGACTGAACAACAAATTCTAGCCCCCTTTCATTATCTCTTTCCACACTCAGATATTGTATCAGTTCAGAGCAAAAGATGGTGCTGTTCTCATAAAGTAAATTTCCTCATGTTATAATGTTGCAACTGTCAAGATTTTGGGTTCTTGAAGAAGAAGGATGGGTTTTATTATAGTGTTCTGGCATTCTGTTTGTGTTGATAAAAGTGTATCTGTATTTTTGCAACTGAACCAATGAGTATTCAGTATTTGGAATTGGGGAAGACAACAGTTCAATAGAAAGGACAGGAATAATAAGAATAAGGTATTGTTTATTGTAGAATATTGTGATTAATATACTATATGGGGAAAGCCACACAGCCACAAGGGGGTGGCATGGTGGCTTGTTCCATGTAAGGTTTTGAGTCAAGGAATAACTTGTGCAGGGATCAACAGGTCAAATTGATAGTGCTCCTAATTAGGAGAAAGTGCCTGCAATTTGATATTACCATCAGATTGGTTCATGTTGTCAGATACATCAAGGGGCAACTCATTGAGTGCCCCCTATGTATTGTAAGATACATGGGCAGGCAAGTCTGGAAACTTGGTTGCAACACCCCCCTTGCCCCCTGCTTGTTGTCAGACACCAGGATTGGAGTCTGTGGGAGATCTGAGAAGTTCTGCACGAGCAACCTTTGTGTGAAGATGGTGAAGTAGGGGCGCAAGCAATTGTGGTGGAGCGTCTTGGTGTTTCCTTGGGCATCTTCAAACTGATAGGGGTGATTGTCATAGACTGCAGCTATCTTGAAGGGCCCTAGGTGGTTGGGCTCTAACTTGGCCAAATTGGGGTTGAGGGTGTAGATAGGGTCATCTACAGTGTATCTGGTTTCAAGGTGCTTTTTCCCTCCTTCAATTTGTTTGTGCTCAATTTATTGGGCTTTGGCACGCCATTAGTTTAGGGATGGAGTTGTCAACAGGGGGTTTCCTGGGAACTGTGAAATGTAACTTTCCCTGCTTGACCCCTGTCAGACTTTCAGGCGTCCCAAAGATCAAGGTGCTGGGACTGAATCTGGCGCCTTGGTTGATTCTTGCTTGTAAAATAAGGAGAGCAGTGGGCAAGTGTTCAGTCCACGCGGTATTGGGGTGTTCCTGTGAGAGCTTGGCAATCAACTGGACCAGGGAGACATTTAACCGTTCCACACATCCATTGGCTTATAGATGATAGGGGGTGGTAACTACCCGTTGGAGGGCGTTCTTGGCGCAGTATGCCTTCATGACTTGTCCAAAAAGTTTGGGACCACCATCTGTGATGAGACATTTGGGCTGTCCAAAGTGGGCCACAATTTCCTTGCCAATGAAGCAAGTGATGGTGGTGGCGGTGTGGTTAGTTGTTACCCAAGCCACTGGCCAGCAAGTGAACTAGTCAATGACAGTTATGATGCCTTTTTTTCCCTGTCTGTCTTCAGGGAGGGGCCTAAACACATCAAGGGCCCACTGTTTGAAGGGTTCCATGGCCTTGATAGACAGGACAGACTTGGGAGGTGCAGGTTTGGACATATTTTTTTTGCACAGCACACATGTTTTGAGGAGATCCAGGATATCTTGGCACATGCGTGGCCATCAAACCTTATGTTTCATGATCTCAAAGAGGTTGCTTCCTCCAATGTGGCCCAAGGTGTGGTGATAATGCAGTATTGTGTCACCTTATTGTGTGGTGGGAATGTAAGGCGTCTTTTAACTGGTCTCTGCCCAGCGGCAGACATTGCCAGCATTGGTGGTGAACTGACTTTCATTGTCCTTCAGCTTGGAGATGGTTACTGAGTTAAGGCCTTTGTACCAAGTTACTTCAGGGCAGAGGTACAACATTGGCCAGTTGGGATCCAAGCCATTGTCCCTGGTGATGGACGCTACATAGAGTTGTGAGAGGGCGTCAGCTGTGACAAGTTCCTTCCCAGGCTTGTACTCAATGCACAACTGGTAGGGGGATAGACGCTTGACCCAGCCTGATTAGCGCCATATCAAGTGGGACTGTGTGTTGAAGTACTGGAGTGACTTGTGATCTGTCAGGATGCGGGGTGGAAAGGTCACCCCTTCCAGGTAACAGCACCATTTCTCAACGCAGCACACAATTGCTGTCAACACTTTATTGTGTATAGGGTAACGTTGTTCTGAGTCAGTAAGCTTCCTGGATTCATATGCCACAGGGAAGAAGACATCCTTGTCAGTTTTCACCCGTAGCATACCCCCTATGGCTCTGTCAGAGGCATCAGTCTTGAGTTTGTACTGGCAGTTCCAATTGGGAAATTGCAATACAGGTGCAGTTGTAAGTCTCTGCTTCAACATCTCAAAGGCTTGGTCTCTGAAAGGGGTTCAGTGGAAGCGCTGTTTAGTGTTCAGGAGCTTGGTGGAGGGTGCAATAAGTTCTCCACAGCTGGGGGTGAATTTACACATGTAGGCAACCATGCCTAAGAATGTCTGCACCTGGACCACATCAGTGGGGGGTGGCATGCTAGTGATTGCCTTGATTTTGGAAGGGTTGGGCTTTATCCCTTGAGCAGAGATGATGTGCCCAAGGAATAGCAGCTCTGACTTGAGGAACTCACATTTGGAGGGTTTAGCTTTTAGCAGATTTTTCCAAAGGGTGTCAAGGACAGCACAGAGGTGTTGGAGGTGTGTGGTTTGATCTTGACTGGAGACAATAATGTTATCAAGGTACACCACTGCGCATTTCCCAATCAATTACTCAAATGCTTTGTTCATCAACATGGCAAAGGTAGAAGGAGTGTTGGTCATCCCAAAGTTCATGGCTTGACACTCAAACAACCCGTAGCGTGTGCATAAGGCAGTTTTTGCCTCATCCCCTGGTGCAATGCAGACCTGTTTGTACCCTGCGGTGAGATTGATCTTGCTAAAGACCTTTGCACCTGCGAGTGTGTCAAACAGGTTATCAATCAATGGCAGGTGGTACTTGTTCTTAACTGTTACCTCATTTAGGGTGTGGTAATCTGTTACCAGACAAAGGGACCTGTCCTTCTTGGCTACAAAGAAGACAGCCGCCCTGTATGGAGAGAGCAAGGGGCAAATGAAGTCCTTGTCAAGTGCATCCACAAGGTGCTGGTGGAGGGTCTCATCTTCTTTTGGTGTGAGATGGTATAAGGGATGTGCTTTAGGTAACAACCCTTGGAGTTGTAAAGCGTGCTGAATCTCCTGAGGAGGAGGTAGTTGTTCAAGTGTCTCACTGAACACGTCCTTATACTCCTCAAGGAGGGTGGCAAGCACTGGTGAAGGTACAGTGGTCAAGGGAGGGGCCGCAGGTGGTTCTGCGCGGATAACTTTGACTGAGCATTGATTGAAGTCTAGTTTTTCCTCCTTGAAATTGTACAAGCCTGTTTCTGTTATTCTGAAAAACACAGTATTGTGGAGAAGCTTGCTCATTTCAACAGGATAGATCTGAAAGCCCACACCATTTCTATTGAGGGTGATAACAGACATATCCCAATTGATGTAGGGATAATTGTGACAAAGCCAGTCAAGGCCAGCAATTACATCATGGCTGAGCCCAGCCATGATTGACCCAGAGAGCTTAACCTGGATGTTCCCCATTCTCACAGAGAAGGGGACTGTCTTGTGGGTAATTGCTATTCTGTGTGAGTCAGCTACTTGTACTTTCTTGAATCTGCTGGGTACACAGTCTAGCTGCTGTGCATCAGCAAATGCCTGGTTCATCATGGTGTGGTTGGCCCCAGTGTCTACCAAAAATTTGTGGGTGTTTCCACAAAAACAGAAGGTATAAGCTAAGCGGGTTACTTTATTGAGGGAGTGGCTTGCTTGAAGCACAGGGCTGTCACTGTGGACCTGAAAGATGTCAAGGGTTTCAACTTTGTATACATTATAGTCACATGAATTTTTTGCAAGGAGGGATTGAGAGTGTGGGTCAGGTGGGGTTGTAGGACCTCTTGTACCTACAACCCCCAGGCTTTTCCTGGGTCCTTGATTTGGGCTAGCTGGAGCTCCCCCTTGCAGGGCGTTTAGTTCCATTATCCTGATGATAGGGCTGGTAGCGGCCTACTTGGTTTTGGGCGCTGCCAGGTGTTGCATGAGGTTGAGGTGAAGCATTATTTGTACGGCAGCAGCCCATTGAAGCCTGGTTGTTGGCCTCCACAATGGCTTTGTAGCAGTATCAATGGAGGTGCAGCAACCTACAGGGACCCACTTACATATGTGGGGCTTGAGCCCATAGACTATCAGGGTCAGAAGCATGGTGTTCCCGTCAGTCACAGCTTCTGGGACGGCAACAAGAGCTTGTTGCCAGGCGGCAAGGTATTCAGGGACGGATCCAGTCTGTTTGATTGCTAGGAGGGGAGTTTCCACCACAATAGGAGAGAAGGTTTTGCTGTAGCAGGACCTTGTAGCGTCCCTGAATGCCAGCCAGATGACTTCAATTTCCTGACTGGCCCAGATGGTAAACCACACAGCAGCAGGCCCCGTGAGGCGCCCTAACACAGTAGCAACCCACATGGGCTCAGGTAATTGGCAGATACAAAGGCGGGTCTTAGTGGAATGAAGCCAACTGGGAATGTTGGCTCCTTTGACCCCACCCGCAAAGGATTCCAGCTGAAGGTTGAGCATGCACTGCAAAATATCCAACTGAGGCAGGGTGACGCTGCTGTCACGCTGTCCAAGATGAAGTCAATTGTACACACTTGTAAGAACTAACTGGTCTTGATAAATAAAATACCTGTCAGGGATGTCCCCCTTGGGGATTAGCAGGAAGATCTCTTGATGGGGAGTAGCCATACGGCCCGTACTCTGTCCTTTCTTAGAGGGTTTTTTTTTCTTTAGGTAGGTTGTGAACCTACTGCTGCTACCACTGTTGCAACTGAACCAATAAGGATTCAGTATTTGGAATTGGTGAAGACAGCAGTCCAATAGAAAGGACAGGAATAATAAGAATAAGGTATTGTTTATTGTAGAATATTGTGATTAATATACTATATGGGGAAAGCCACACAGCCACAAGGGGGTGGCATGGTGGCTTGTTCCATGTAAGGTTTTGAGTCAAGGAATAACTTGTGCGGGGATCAACAGGTTGAATTGATAGCACTACTAATTAGGAGAAAGTGCCTTCAATTCAATATTGCCATCAGATTGGTTCATGTGGTTAGATACGTCAAGGGGTGACTCATTGAGTGTCCCCTGTGTACCGTAAGATACATTGGCAGGCAAGTCTGGAAACTTGGTTGCAACAGTATGAAGACATATGTGCTACCAATTGGTGTTGTTATTAATGCATCAACTGGCAGTGTTCTGTTGTTGCTGGAGCCAAGTAATTGGAGAGGTCCTGTGTTAAATAGACACAGCACCAGCAGCTTTGGGCAGAGGTGGGTTGGCAGGATTGGTAAAGTATCAATAATACACTCTTATTGAATACTTGGTGCTACTACTATTTGATGAGTAGTAATGTGGGTTGTTATTAATTGTCTGTCTTCCAAGTGATCTTAGAAGGGCTTTTTATAATGTAGGTTGGCTGCAGCTAGACTTGTGTGTAGCTGCAGATAACTCTTACTAGATAGTCTATTATTCTCAAGCTACTAGTTTCAACCCCCAGAGTTGGATTATAAACCCAAATAGTGGTTTTAGAATGAGGTAATATCCTAGGCTGTTAATTTCTCCTCTTCAGCATGGATATTCCTTGACTCAGTTGGGACCACCTAAGTTGACATCCATTGGGCAGGGTCCTGTCTTGTGTTTGGTATAATACACACAACACACAGGCAGTCCTCTGTCTCATTTCTTGGTAAAACAGGATGTTGTAATACTCTGTCTTATTCCATCTGGAAGAGGCATGTCTGCTTTAGTAATCTTGAATGGTTTGCACTTAATTATTTGAGCTTTTTGATCAACCAATGATTTTGGTCCTGAATGTCTCAGATATCTTCCAAAATGTAAGCCTATAATTAGCTTGATATATTTTTGCCATCATCCAGAATAGATGCTGTGTGTAAATTCACTGCCACCTCTGGCTTTGGACCACTCAATCTTTCCCCGTTGTACCAAGAAAGGTCCTAAAACGCCCGCCAAACCCCTCCATTTGTTGAATGATTTAGCTCACGCGGTTGATGAGAGGTTTGTGCTGGCTTATCCTGTGGAATCCCTGCCTTTGGTTGCTCCTTCCTGGGAAGAAACCCTGGTTAATTTGGACTACCTATTAGCCTGGTGTTGTCTGTTTTTTAAAACTATCAGAGCCACCCAATCAGGTGTTGCCACATTGACGCTTGATAACCCAGTTGACCCCCAAATGCCTGGCATCTCTTCCAGCCAATCAGATTTGATTTTGGAAATTGGAGTAAAACTCTCCAGTCCCCCTGAGCCCATCCAGCAAAGTTTTGTACCTAGCCAATCAGGCTCACCCCCAACTGTCATGTGACCAGTTTTTTGCAATCCATTCCTTTTAACCAAGCAAGCGAACTTTCAGTCCCCTGCTTGTCTATTTTCCACTTACATTAAAGTTTGGAGTCACCTGCACCTTAATTTTCTTAATTTTGAGTTGCCTGGAACCAGTTGCGTCCCTAAAGCTCAAAATATTAGAGTGTAGCCCCTGCCCTAAGCTTACCTTTAGCCAGCTGGTTTTGAACCCGGCTTCTCTTCTGGCTCCTTGTACAAGTGTTCCTTCACTTAGTTGTCGTCTCTTTTGCTCTTGCCTTCAAAATTAAAGTTTGAAGCTCAAAATTTCAATTGAATTTTCCTATAATTTCTATTATTATCTCAAATTTACCTTTAAAAATCATTGTTTTTGAACCCAATTTTGCTTGCAGTTATAATCCAAGGGCCCCAAGACAACAGCAAGGCTACCCAAACCTGTTCTGCTGTTTTCCCAAGGATTTGCCAAAGACTACCCTAGTCTTGCCATTTTCTCTCCGTTTTCTCCAGAAACTATACCATACTACCCCAAATTTTGTGCTGGTTCCTTCTATGATACTGCCAGCTCTTAAATTTGTTGTCTTTTCCCTGGCTCTGTTTCTCTTGCTTCTATGGTCCACCTCCCCTGACCTGTGGGGAGAAATCTCCTCATTGGCCCGTTTGGTAGGTAGCAACCCTGAAAGTCTCTGGGACCTCCCCAGCAGTCTTCTCTTTCCCAGAGAGGCTGTGGTTAAGAGCCTGACATGTGAAAATCTTGACCTGGACGTCGTGGAGCTTGCTTTGACTAGTTCTGAAGAGGTAGTGCCCCCCACACCTCCTCTCCCCTCCATGGTTCAGAAGAATGTGGTAACCCCCAGGTCCTCCAAGGTGGCCTCTCCTGCTCCTACTTGCACTCCCTGGTTGCTCACTGGTCTGATTCTAATGGGTTTGAACGCCTACTTCCCCCAGTTGTCCCTGGTGTCCTCCCTGTGGTTCCCTCTCCAAGCAGCCATCCCAGTTGCGCACTGGATGGTATCCTGGTGGTTTTTTTCACTGGGATGGGAGCTGAACTTAGTTTAGCCCCTCTCTCTCACACTGTGTGCTTGGGCACAGCCAAGGGGCATACCAGGAAATCCTAACAGTAGGATTGGGTTTGTACTAAGCCAAGGGTTAGACTTCAGGGATGAATAAGGAAGGTACCTTAAGGCCCTGAGAATGATAATTATCAGAAATCTCCTCTAGACAAGACTAGGGAGATGGCGCCAAAGTACAAAAATAAACACACAAAAAAGAGTGTAAATAGAATTAATTTTATTGGGTGAATCTAAATGATTCTTCTATGGCTATTGTCTACCACACAATGGTAGAAGGACAGATAGATCACTGGCCACTCTCATAAGTGGGTCAAAGATCACTCATGTCACCAGTCAGAATGTAAATGAGTCATTCACCCAATTTGGAGTGAACCCCATTTTGGGAAGAGAGGGAACTGAAAGATTTTGTACTCAAAATGTGATCCCATCAAAGGCAAAATCAATAATTCATGGATATCAGGATTCACGACAATATATGTCTTACATCTGGCAGTGGCCTGTCTATTATTAACCCATAGCTTCAGTGATGAGAATATGGATCAGTCATCCTGATTTATCAGGATTTCCTGACAGCAACCAAAACCAACACCTTGTCTGTCAATGTATCTAATTATAAATCCACTGCCATCTTTGGCCTTAGATCAAACCGTTTTTCCCTGCCGCACCAAAAAGTGGCCCAAAAGTTACAGCCAAGCCACTTAATTCTCTAGGAGATTTAGCTCATACTGTTTATGAGAGATTTGTTCTGGCCTACCCTGCAGACCCCCTGGCTCTGATTGCCCCAGCCTGGGAAGAAACACTGATCAATTTGGACTATTTGTTGTCATGGTGTTACCCTCTCTTAAAAACTATCAGAAGTGCCCAATCAAATGACACCACATCAATAACCAGAAAGTCAAGTGAATCCCAAACGCTTGGGGTGGCCTCTAGCCAATCAGGTGGAGCCACAGAAATTGGCTTGAAACCCTCCAGTGCCCCTGGCCTTGGCCAGAAAAATTTCTCTCCCACCCAATCAAATGCAAGTCACAATAGTCAGGTGATCATTCATTAGCAACTCATCCCCTTTTTACAATGCCAGGGGACTTTGGGTCCCCTGCTTGTCGCTTTTCCAATTTATTAAAGTTTGGGAACTTATTGCACTTTGTTTTTAAATTATAGTTGGTTGGAACCTCTGTTTGAGTTCCTATCACCTAAAAATTAAAGTGTTAGTTGTTTTGTTAAACCTTACCTTGTGTTGACCCGCTTCAAACCCAGTACCTCTTCTGGGATCTTCAGAAGAAGCTTTAGCATATAGTTTTTGCTTCTTTACACTTTTGCTTTTGAAAGCAGCTCTCAAACCTAAAATTTTAATCAATTTTCAATATAATACCTATTCTTATTTTGAATTTTCTTTGCTTTCAAACCCAATTTTTGTTGTTCATCTTCCCAAGCCACCTGAGACCACCTCTAAGGCTTCTGAAAAACCATTCTGCTGCTTCCTGCTGGTTTTACTTTTGACACCCACATTTCCATAATTTTAATTGTTTCAGAGACAAAAACCACACTCTAAAACTCAGAATTTTCTGGTGAATTTAATTATGATTCTCCCTGTCTTGAAATTTGTGGTGTTTTCACTGGCCCCCTTTTTACTACTTCTTTGGACCACCTCCCCTGACTTATGGTCTTGCCTCTCTTCTTCTGCTTGCCTTGTGGGGGACAACCCTTCCAGCCTCCTACACTTCCCTAGCAAACTCTTTGTCTCCAGGGAGGCTATTATCAAGAGTTTAACCTGCAATGAATTGGACCTCCATGCTGATGATTATACTGTGCTTGCCCCCATATTAGAGGAAATGCCAATGCCTACCCCTCCTAGCTTAGATGGGAACAACTTGGTACCCCTCCAAGCACATGTGAAGCTGCCTCCTGCTCCCACCTGTATGCCCTGGTTGCTTGATGGACTAGAGCTGATGGGGCTGAATGCTTACTTCCCTCAGTTTTCCCTGGAGTCCTCCCTTTGGTCCCTCCTCCAAGCGGCCATCCCAGTACTCCACTGGGCAGCATCCTGGTGATTCATCTCACCAGGATGGGAGCCTAACTTAGTTAGTTTAGCCCCCCTCTCTCACACTAATGGAATGAGGCATTCTACTGTCAGTGTCAAAACATGGACAATATCTCTAAATTAGGAGCAAAGCTAATTTCATACAACAATCCCTTAATTAATTATTTGCCACTTACATCATATCTGGATCCTGTCACAATGCCACCCCTATGTGGATTAATGTCAGGAAGCCAGACATAGTTAGAGGCATTGGTTGACTTGGGACTGAGTACAGCCGGGCCAGTGGGTAATGCCCACCATAAGATGGGTGCTAACTTGATAATATAGGATACAGATTGCCCAAGCAAAGACCAGGGCCCTGAGTTGGGCACCATAGTGTCTACCATTTCCGTCAGAGTAATGTAGAGTACTCCAAACAGTTGAGTGGACGTGGTATCAGCAGTGGTGGGGGTTCCATTGGGCGGTCAGGTCATGGGGTTAAGGGCGGAGTCATGGGGACATAGTATGCAGACAGATAATTGTACTTGTATTTAAACAATCTTGGCGGCCTCTTGTACCACTTTCCTTTGTGCTATATTTATTTGATCTCTCTAGTCCTTTCCAAGGGATCAGAGATGAGGATGGTCTCCAAGTTGTACTCTGAGTAGGCAGGGTTGGGTGGGTATTTGGTAAAATGCACAGGTCCAAAGGGGGCTCCAGGGGGACAGTAAAGTGCCTGAGGAGAGTCAACAGGCTGGTCTCTAGAGTGGGTGGTTGCCTGATGGTCTACTTGGCCAGAGTTAAGATGGAAGATCACTAAGACTAGATAAGGTAAGATTTGTTTGAACCAAAGGTTCATAAAACTTTATTATTGAAAATGACAATGTGGCCATCCCCATACCGCCAGGTTCTTATACCATGTGATTTTGCTTCTTTGCTTTTTGCGGACTTTAGGTCTGGGGACAGTTCACTGGCAGGGCTTGGTCCTTGGCTTCTGGTTTCACGGGCGGCAGATCCTAGTTGTGCTTGCTCTGATGAACAGAATTGACAATGCTTTGTTCCATTGCTACTGTTCACTACATCACCTGAGCAGTCAAATTGTATTACCCATTCTGGACTGGAGGCTGGTATTAGCTGGTGATCATTGGTGGGAATGGCAGGAGACCTTGTTGTAACCTTCTTTAGGCAAGCTACAACTTCAACATAGGTCTGGGTCTTTGGTGGTACACAGTTAATAGCAATCTGATGTCCATTTAGGGAATTGTCTTCAAGAGTCTGGCGGGTCTTGGAGTAATTTGACAACTTGGGTCTGTAACTTAACAAGTTGGCGGGTTCTTGTCCATTT
Organism: Entomophthora muscae; assembly: GCA_014839935.2. NCBI lineage: Eukaryota > Fungi > Entomophthoromycota > Entomophthoromycetes > Entomophthorales > Entomophthoraceae > Entomophthora > Entomophthora muscae. Next base: position 277,242 of record QTSX02003645.1, read on the forward strand.
CGTGTGACTTGAGTAGCCTTTGGAGGGTTGGGGTTCAATTCCAAGGGTTCCAATGTTGATTTCAAACCTCCAGTCTTGACACTTGGCAGGTTAGCAGGTTTCTGTTCCTCCTGGTTGGGGAAAGATATCTTGGGCAGTCCAGGGTTTGGCCCAACTGGCAATCTGGCTGGCTCCTGTCTATCCTGGTCATAACAAGGCTTTTTCTGAGACCCAGGGTTTGATTCCCAGGTTTTCAATACAAGTATTAAAATGTCATTCATGACATTTAATGCCTTTTTTCACATCATATAAACTGTTGCTTCACAATAAAGCTTTTATCTTATCCTTATTTTATGTCCTTTTCTTTTGGAATGTTGTCTTAGCAAATACAAATACCAATCTATAATTATTTCAGCTGCAACAATAATAAATATTCAAGCTTGAACCATGACCAGGTATGAGAAGATTGTCTCACAGCCTTCTAGGACTCAGGCCCAGTCAGACTTCCTATACCTGAAATGTGTGAGAATTGAGGAGAAGATTATGAAGAAATAAAACCTAGATCTCAATCACAATAAATTGTGGTCTCAGCAATAATCAAAAGGTTGTCACTAAAATTTCCTGGGAGGCCAAAGGGGGGAAGGAATTAACTGAACACTAAAAGCAACAGACAAAACCAAATGGCCAGAGCTACTAACAAATTTCAAACTTTATTAGGTTGGAGAATGATGAAGCAAGATCTTTTACAAAACTTGCATTCATTTAAGGGAGAGAATGGGTTTGGAGTGAGAGGTTGGGAGTCCTAAACAAATCATCTAATGATATAAGGGAGAATGTGTGCATTTATTGAGACAGGAAAATGTGGACAAATTCAAATGGACAAAATAAAAAGGAAAAACTGACTCAACTAAAAATGGTGAACCTGTCTTGAACACACATAACACTGCTCCTGGCTGCTATTGCACATGATATTTAACCAGGGTTTCTCTTGTTTGGTTTAGGAAGGGCATCTTTGAAATAATTCTGCAATTAATAGTGTCAAGGAGCTGGATGTATGGTTGTTCTGGCTACTGCCAACCCACTTAACATCCAGTCATTGACCAATTTGGTGCCTTTTCAATATGCAGTTTGACATGCCGGAAATGGCAACAAGCCAGTATCACATGACTTTCCAAGTATCCAGTGACTCAAACCCATCCCGCACATGACCATCTGTGACAGTTCAATGTTTGGTGGTTTGCAGGTGGGGCTAATGTTGGCCAAGTAAAAGTTTGGTGGTTTGTTGCAGGTAGAGGCCTAGTAGGGAATGATGGCTACTAGGGAAGGTAAGGCCTAGCTAGTAGGTGTAAAGACTACTAGGGGCAGATGTTATCTCCACCCAGCAGTAGATATTGGCTGCTGTGGGCTAGAGGTCCTCACCCAGCAGGGCACTGTGGCTGCTAGGGGTGAGGAATGAGATAGATCAGCAGGGAACTTTAGCTGCTTGGGGTGGGTAGCATGTGCTATACAGGCTGGATGTTGTTTAGACCCTGGAAGGTAACATGGATTGCTAGGGTAGAAGTGTGTGCCAGCATGGTAGGTAGCTTGCCTACCAGGGCTGTAAGTTCTGGACCCCTGGCAGGTAGCTCAGGCTGCCAGGGAGGGGAAGAGCTCTGAGGGCTCTACATACCCTGATAATCTTACAGGAGGTCTGTAAGCAAGCATCCTACCTAACAGACTGGTAGGATGTCCTTGTCTATGTCCCTATGGGAGCTTTGGGGAGAGCCCAGAGTGAGCATTGGAGGGCATGGATTTGCTCAGAGGTGTCACCAAGGGGATTGCTCAGGGAAGCAGCTGCAGAACTTGGTATGATCAGGCCTCTGGGAAGTAAAGCTGATTACTTTGCAACTGAAAGCCCAGACTTAATCACATGGGTGAGTAAAGATAACAGCATAGACTTAGTTGATCTATGGTTGAATGTCCTAAGTGGATTGTCGCTTTCAAGGGCCCAGTCAAACGCCAGCTCAATGTAGACTCCTGCCTGGGTCTACAGGTTCTGGTAATGGGGACTAAGATAAAGAACCAAGGTGGTTCATAGTATGGGATCAGCAGAGAAGACTAGTAAGAAGGACTGTATGATCACAGTGAAGACTAGTTGAGGGACTGTTGGTTCATATTGAATTTTGGAACCAGGAGGGTGCATTGTGCAGTTGAAACCAAAGTGGTTCAAGAGTAGCTGATAATGATGCAAGAATAGCTAAAGAACTGATGACTGGAATGAGCTGGTTGATGACTAGAAGGAGCTGTTTATGGACTAAGATGGACTGATAGCTGGTTAGGCTAAAGATCTGGAAGAGATGGTTGAAGAACTAGCTAAAGGACCAGAAGATTTTAGTGCAGGACTATCTATGGAGCTAGAAAATGACTCAGAAGGACTGGCCAGACTGGATTCAGGAGCCATAATGCTGATTTTTGTGTCTTAGAGAGGAAATATTAAGAAAAGAAGCAGTTAAATAATGATTAAATACTGCCTAAATATGATAGAAAAGAATTAAATATCATAATAAGTTAAAAAGAAAAAAAGAGAAAAAGTAATGATTTATAGCGTTTAAATTGTGAATTTATTAAGTTTGTATTAAATTGAAAGGAGTCAGAAAGAGGCTGGAAACAGAACAGAGAAACTGTGAGGCAAATATGCAAATTTTGCTGAGAACAACTAGGAGAGATGAAAGGTGAGCAACAGGCAAGTTTGAAGCCGCAAAATGTTGAAGAAAATGCAGAGAAACTTGGAGAAACGTTGAAGAATTGATGGTTTGAAATTCCCCTAAGTAAAACATATGCAGAAGCACTCAAGATTTGCTGGAGAAACGTGATGGAAATCATGGTGAAACTGTTCAAAATGCGGGGCAGTTGTTTACCTGGAGAGAGACAGCTTCAAGTTTGAACCATAGTCAAGAGCAAGTCATTCAGGCAAACTTTTTGGCAAAACAGCTGAATTGAGGCGTATGATTGGCTGCAAGCAGGAGTTTATTTAATCAGTGTTTTGAGGGCTTTAACTTAAGAGTTAAAGCCTAAAAAATGAGGTACAGAAGCAGAAAATTCAGAACTTTTATTGGCTGAAGTAAGTTATTAAGTTTAATATATTGTAGATGTTACAAAAGTAACAGTTTCAAGGCCCCGGGCAGGAATCAAACCCGCTCCTAGCCACCAGGCGGGGCTAGTGGGCAGGGGAGATTCACCTGCACCTAGATTTTTGCTTTTCAAAGCAAATCCAGGTGCAGAAACCATTCCTGCCCTGGTGGTAGCTGAGGGGCCCACTTTGGGCCCCAAAAGCTACACCCAAGCCTTGGTGGGTTTAGCTGCCCAGTAAACCCAGATCAAGCCCACCCTCCATTAAGTAATTTGGGGTCCCCAATTGGGGACCCCTTTTTTAATCAAGTTCTTTGGGCTCAAGAGATCCTGTCAAGCCAGTCCAAAAATGGTGATCAAATTGGAAAAACCCCCAAAACCCCAGAAGCCAAACCTGCCAAAATCAATGACCAGCCAAGCCAAGATGGACCATCAAAAAGCCAAACAACTGTTCCTGAAAACCCCAAAAATAACCATGAAGCAGCCAACCAAAAAGCAGAACCTGAGATGCCAAGCCTTGTCACACAGATAGCATCAGAAGAATACCCAGAGGCACCTGCATGTGAGTAAGTATATAAATCAGAAGCACTTGAAAAATTCTGTATTGTCATCCTTACCAAATAAAGTTGTTATGAACCTTTGGTTCATCAATCTGTTTCCATACCTATTTTTGATACTCTTCCATCTGCATACACCCAAGCGTCAGTACCCATCTACTGGGATAGATAGTCAGACTCCAGTTGATAAAACCAAAGCCTTTGACTACTACCACCCACCCAAAGCTCCCTTTGGCCCTGTGCATTTCACTTAGTATCCCACCAATCCTGATCACAAACCCTGGACATTGGAAGACTTGCAGTGGTACACCTGCCCAAACGCTCCCAAGGAACCCTACCAAATTGTCTGTGACGGCAAAGCAATCACCATCTACCCTTTGATCTTCAACAGGAAGTACAACAATCCTGCCGCCTACTTGGTCCCCATGGAACCGCCCCCAACACCCAAACCAACCATCTCAACCCCCCCACTTCTGACGCCACTGGCCAGAGTAGTCAATTCCTGGGAGTGCTTTACCTTGCGCTCACGGGATTGATTGACTCTGCCTTGCCAGCGGCTGGACCTTGGGCTGTGGCTGGGAAGTCCCTTTCCTACCTGGTAAAGTTGGGTCCCATCATCTGGTGGGCCATGCCAGTACCTGCTTTGACTCCTCCCTCACCTGCTGGAGCTCCACAGTACTCCTTGTACCCTGACAGTAGAGGGAGGAAAACTAGATAGTTTAAGCTCTAGAAAAGCAGAGTTCTGAGAGATATTTTGGACTTAAACAAGGAGCTATAAAAGGGGGAGCTATCTGAGGCTTCTTAGACTGAATCAAGTGGATTACAGAGGTCACAAGGACTACAGAAGGAGCTGAAAACCAAGCTAAAGGTTCAGAAGCCCAGGATAAAGAAGCCAGAGCTGGGGATAGCGTAAGGGATTCCATCTCTCACACAAAAAAGAAACCAGACTTGAGGACCTTAAGTACAATCCAAAAACCAGAAACTTCATTTTTAAATGCAAATTTAGAAATCAAGAACAGAAACAAAATAATTAACTCAATCAATCCAAAAACACATTCAAAATTGATAAATGAATGTGTTTTATTCAATTTCAAATGCAAAAACAAAAGCAAGCGTAAAAACAAAGACCAACGTATAAATTATATTTCAAATTTGGTTTCTAAAGCTTTGAATAATGATAACAACAACAGGAACAACAATTCAGCATGTAAAATTGGCTCTAATCAATATACAACAGCCAAATAAATTAAAAATAAATGCAGAAATCATCCAAAACAGATATTGAGGGACCCAAGAGACCAATCAAAGCCAGCAAACCAACCAAGCCAGAGAAATACATCACATCCAACCCCAGAAACTATCCACAACCATAGGGAAGTACAATACTACAATGCAATATTCCAACCTGTCTCTTCTTGCATTGCAGGCTGCAGCCTGCTGCAGTTCTGCAAGACAATACTTCTCAAATCACTCTTGCAGGTCCACCTGGTAACCACAATGTTCCCTTCATCACTTGAGCTCAGTATTTAAACTGGCAAAATTTCCCCTTTCAAATTGCTCCAACAATTTTCTTATTCCTATCAACCAATAAATCTATATTTTCAGCATCTAAAAAACTTGATTGGTAGATTCAAAGGTTCCCTCTTCAACAGCATGAAGTTCATCTTCCTTGTGTGGAATTTTTGTGTGTTAATCAGCTATGGGCAAGCCAATGTAAACTTCAAGACTCCCAAACCAACTCCCATCAATAAAACAGAAGGCTTCATTTGGTATTGTTTTGGACCATGCTGTTGCCATGTCCCTGTGTAGAAACAGCACAGTTTCCCCCCATTATTCATCCCAAGGCCCCCTGGTTAGTTTTGGGGTACACCAGTATCTATTACCTTCTAAATCATTTTACTCCCTTCCTGGGGAGATTCCGCTTATTGATCACCTTCTTCACATGTTAATGATAGGGATTCCAGTAGGGTCCACTCTAGTCAAATTCAACTTGGGTGCTCTCCATATTCTATTGGAGAGAGATTGCCTAATGAGTGGATCCCTGAAAGATAGGAAGCCAGAGCCAGAGCCAGAGCCAAAACAGAACACAGGAGCCCACAATAAAGGTGCAGGAGCCCAAGATCAAAGCGCAGAAGTCCAAGACTAAGGTGCAGGAGTCCAAGACCAAGTAAAAGGAGTCCAAGATATGGTTGGAGGACTCTAAGTATTGGCAAATCCATATTGTTTCCCTGACCCCCTGGGCCATATACCAGAAGGTTTCTAAGGGGATCTTCCTTCTGAGAGTGAATAAAAGCCCATTTTGACCCCTATACATATTTCTGAGATACATTTTCTCTAACTAGAGGATGACAACCCCAACCTAGCCAGTCCCTGGCTTTGACCCAGGACACACTTGGCGACCTCCTAGGAGCAGGAGAGCCACACCACTCATGATGAATCCAGAAATTATGACTAGGATGTTCACTATTCTTACAGAGAAGGATACTGTCTTATGAGTGATCACTACTTTGCGGGAGTTGGCCACATGTACTGCTTTAAATTGACTGGGCACTTAGTCTAATTGCTGGGAATCCGCAAATTCATGGTTGACCATGGTGTGATTGGCCCCAGTGTCTACCAAAAGTTTGTGGGTGCTCTCACGGAAACAAAAGGGGCAGGCCAAGCGGGTGACTTTATTTGAGGAATGGCTGGCTTGGAGGACAGGACTGTCACTATGACTTGGAATACATCTAGGGTCTTCACCTTGTGCATACTGTAGTTTTAGGGATTCTTGGCAAGGAGAGATTGAGAGTGTGGGTCAAGCGGGGCTGCAGAACCTCTTGTATCTACAACACCCAGGCTTTTCAAAAACCTTGATTTGGGCTAACTGAAGCTCCTCCTTGCAGGGGTGCTTGGCCCCATTTTCCTGCTGACAAGATTGGCGGCAGCCTACTTAGTTGTGGGTGTTGCTGGGTGTAGGACAAGGTTGGGGAGGGGCATTGCTGGATCTTCAGAATCCCATTGAGGCCTGATTGCTAGCTTCCACAATGGCCTTTTAGCAATCATCAATGGAGATGCAGCATCCTACAGAAACCCATTTGCAGATGTGGGGCTTCAGTCCATTGAAAATGAGGGCAAGGAGCATTGTGTTTCTGTTGGTAATGGCTTCTGAAGAGGCAGTAAGATATTTTGAGACACTTCCTGTTTTCTTGATGCTTGGCAGGGGAGTTCCCACCATGATAGGTGAAAAGGTTTCACTATAGCGGGATTTTATGACATCTCTGAACAACATCCAAGTGAAATCTATCTCCTGGCTGGACTAGTTGGTGAACCACACTGCAGCAGGTCTTGTAAGGCTCCCTGAAGCAGTAGCAACCCACATGGGTTCAGGCATCTGACAGATACAAAGTCGGGTTTTGGTCAAGTGGAGCCAACTGACAATGTCAGCTCCTTTGACACCACCTGCAAAAGACTCAAGTTGGAGATTTAGCATACACTGAGAAAGATCTGATTGGGGCGGGGTGACACTTGTGTTGTGCTGCCCAAGGCAGAGTTGTTTGTACACGCTTGTGAGCACCAGCTGGTTTTGGTAGATAACATACCCCTCAGGGATGTCTCTCTCAGAGATTAGAAGGAAAGTTTCTTGATGAGGGATAGCCATACAGCAGCACTTGGCCCTTTCATGGGAAGAATTTTCTTAAAGGTAGACCATAAATCAAACCTACTTCTGCTATCACTGTTGCAACTGAACTAATGATAATTCAGTTTTTGGATTGGGGAAGACAGCAGCCCAACAAAAATGCCAGAATTAAGGGTAAGATGATAACTTTATTGGAAGTTTAACACTATTGTACTGTTAAAAGGGGACACTAATTCACACAGAGATAGCATTGTGATGGGGTCCAAGTATGGTGTGGATGGCAAATAACTTGTTGAGGGATTGATGTCAGAAATTGGCTTTGCTCCTAATTTGGGGATATTACTTGTATTTTGATATTAGAGGAAGATAGCCATATTCTGTTAGATAGGTCACAAGGTGGCTCTACAAGCGCCTCCTGCATGTTGTAAGATACATTGGCAGCTGAGGTGCTGATCTGAATTGCAAGGCCATTAGAAAATAAAATGAAATTATTTTTAATTTGAATATATATTCAATTCCAATTTTTAGTCCATGTTTGGGGTATTGTTTTCATTGGTTTATTATTTAATGAAATTGTTATTCCTATTTTTGTGTGTTGAAGTGCATGATATTTTGCTTGGTCTTTTTTAGGTGTCTTAGATTTTATGAAGTTTTCATATCTAAACATGGCTATTAAACCTGAATTCTTAATTGATTCTAGTCATAGTAAAGCTTCTTAATTTGGTTTAGTGTTTCCTAGTTTACTTCATGGGTATTTGAATCAGATTCTAAATCCAGCATTTGATTTTTGAATTTACTGGTGGCATTCAATTGTGATTTTTAATTTGGTTCCTGGATTTGAAAGTCCTGTAATTTCAAAAACATATAGTAAACTTGATGAAGACAGTTGGCAGATATGAACAATTCAATTCTGCTTCTAGGTGATTTTGTTTGTCCACTTTGAATATGCAGCCATGACTTGAAATTTGCAAAGTGTCTATGAGATCCCACAATTTGAAATATTCAAATGAAATACAAAGAAACCAATTTAATCAAGAAAAAAGCCAAATCACAATCATGGCTTGAAATTTGGGCATTGGATTTGACAATCCTGAATTTCTGCCATTAGGATCTGGATCAACAGTAAGGTATTGGGATAAAGAATGAGTTGAGAGGATCAAACAATTAGTTTCTGCCATATTTCTGGTTGTAAACAGAAAAGGAATGAGTACCTGAGTGTGCCAAGTTGGTTGAGGCATTCTAACTTGGCCCCAGGGGGCCCAGGTTCAATTTCTGGAACTTCTCCCTAGTCCTGCCTCTATGTAGCTGTTATTTGTTGGACCTTGTAGTTGGAGTTTCCAGCATGGACTGGCCAGACAATCCAATGTCAATAAAAACATTAAATTGACCCCCTATCCCCAATCCCCTAAGACTGCAGTATTTTATATAGCCGCTCTTAAAAATCTTTAATAAAGCTCTATTTTATTAAAAAAAGGCAAGGAAAGAATATGGAGTATATCAGAAAGAGAACATTTGTGGGTTTGAATCCACTTACTTATCACTGTTTTTAACAATGCAATTTTTTGCTCCAACTTTAGCACAACTCTATAAGTGATGCAACCATGTTTTTCAGTTTTGATGTTGATCAGGTTGCATTACTTTGGCCCACTAATGTTATATATACCCTCTGGTAATCCTACCAAAAACTGAATGTAAATGGTAATTGCATTATCGATTTTGATGTTTTTAAATCTCTGGTGGTGATATGTCTAGAGATTTAATTTACAAATGGAGTTTTTGATGGTTTGATTGATCTGTGATATATTAGTTGCACAGTGAGAAACAGGACCTTATTTTTTTCACCACTTTTAAAAATACCATCAGCTTTACTGTAAAACATATTGCTATTATTTCCCTAAAAAAGCTTAAAGCCCTCCAACTTGGCTTCCTTTATAAAAACACAGTTTATATTTGCTACAATTAATTATTAAAGCCCTCAAGCACGAACCAGTTTTTCAGAAAATCCCACTGCTCCGTAAAATAGCATGCCCCTCTCTAATTAGTTTTTAAAGGCCTCCGCTTTTTAGAACTGTTAGTCAATATACCACTGATCCGTCCAAGCACACAATTAAAGCCATTGACTCAACCAATATATAGCAAACTCTATACTTTTACTATAAAACCCATGTATCGATATTGAATTGTTTCACGGCGCTTGGTTACTGGAGTTGATCCTTAAGGGTTCTGACAGGTGGATGCTTCGAAATAAATCCTCACTCGGTGGGTCGGCCCATGTGGAAAATTTACAATGTTTGGGGACACTAGGGGAAGGTGTAGCAGCCTTGCCGAATTATGGTGACGCAGATGACTGGCTAAAGTGCCCACCTTACGAGGCTATTGGATGTGTTTATTACTTCTGACATATAATCGAAATCAGATCAACTGGAAAGGCCAATCGGAGTGGAATGGTGACACGAGTGCCTCGTCGTCAGAGTATAATCAGTAACGAATTGGCCGAAAACTTCTTCCTTCTCTTAAGATAGACTTTTGATTTTAAATATGGCCCCCGTCGCTTTCCCCGATCTTAGCAAAGCTGTCAAGGATCTCTTGACCAAGGACTACCCCGTTGGCCAAGCCAAGCTCGAGGTTAAGACCTTGACTTCTAACGGTGTTGTAAGATTATATAAAAAATATGCTCCTAATGTTTTCAGAACCTGACAATTAATGGCCACCAAGATGTTAAGTCTGGCTTTGTTTTTGGAGAAGGCAAAGTTAAATACTCTGACTACACCAATGGCCTTGTTATCACCAATGCTATCACTACTTCCAACCTTCTCACCACCCAAATTGAGCTTGAGAACAAAGCTGCCAAGGGAATCAAACTTGATATTCTTGCTGGATATCTCCCAATGACCAGGTACTTAAGGTTCACTCACTCTTAGCAGTCATCTAATTTTTATAAGCCAAAAAAATTTAAAAGCCAATATCTACTACAAGCATGATCTTGCTCATGTTCGTGTTGCCGCTGATGTCTTCAAGGGCCCTCAATTCAACCTTGACTTTGTTGCTGGGTAAGTGTTCAGGTTGTTTCTTGCTGACTTTGCAGCCAAGATGGTGTCTATCTTGGTGGTGAGACTGCTTATGATGTTGAAAAAGGAAACGTCACCAAGTACAATGCTTCTGTTGCTTACATGCATCGTGATTTCACTGCTGCTCTTCATTCGTAAGTATTCTGGAATACATTTTTGCTAATACATCTAGCACTGACTCTTTTGGAAACTATGCTGGTACCTTCTACCAGCGTGTTAACTCTGATGTCGAGGTTGGTGTTCGTGCTGCTTGGGATTCCAAGGCTGTTACTAGTGCTGTCAATCTTGAACTTGGTACTAAGTATGCTCTTGACAGAGATGCCTTCATCAAGGTACACTTGAACAGCTATCTTGACTAACATTTTTCAGGCCAAAGTTGACAACCAAGGCAAGCTAGGATTAGCCTACACCCAGCTCGTCAAGCCTGGTGTCAAACTGTCTCTCGGAGGAGCATTCGATACCACTAAGCTCAATGAGCCTGCTCATAAGATTGGCTTCAGCCTTCTGTTTGAAAACTAAGATTGATGGTACCGTACTAAAAACATGCCATTAATATTGTAATAAACTCATAAACATTGCTTTAGTCGCTTCTTATAGGCTTTTGTCCCTGCCAACCGCTTTCATGATATTCAACTCATGCTTTCGAAGCAGCTTATAGTTTAAGTATTAAGTTTTTATTACTGATCCTGCCATTAAAAGTTGAAACTAAGTTATAATACGAGTCATTTTGTGCAATCACTCTAAACTGGGCTTTAGTTTTTTTTCAATTTAGTCTTACTTTTCATTATTACGTAAACCCATTCTTTAGATATAAGGCTAATAAAATAAAAATGATCCTGGTGTCTATGAATTAAAACATAAAAATCCTTTAGCCATGTTTGCAGGAATTAAAGTTCCATGACTTCAAAGCATTAATTCAAAAAAGTATCATCCACTTTAGTATATAAGTTTAATGTGGTGGAAGTCATGCAGCCCTAGCGGAAATGCTTATGGTCCTTGAATAATCTATTTATCGATCCTAAGCTTAAGGAACAGATTGAATGAAAGATAACAAAGCATATGTCACAACCTCTTTGATTACTCCCTCTTGGGAAATCAGCTCCCAAGGAATAACCCAATCACCAAAGAAAACAGTGGCACCAACATCCCATCCAGATATCATACTAGGATCAGACATTTGAGTTCCATGCAAAACAAGGTTTACACAAGCCCCATGATGTACATGGACACTATATGGCTTATCAGTTAACTATATAATACTCTTCTTCTATATCAATAAAGAAATCATTCTCTTCTCTAATCTCCTCTTTATTTTGTATCGTATACTTCTCAGAAGTATATACCCAGCAGTAGTAGCAAAGGTAGGTTTCCCACCCTACTTTAATGAAAAAAATATTTCAAAGAAAATAACCCAATAAGTGCCATTCCCTACAGGCTTGAGGACCTATGAGAAAAGAGAATACATCCTCACAGGATACACCATCAATGATTTTCTTGTACCCATCAAAAAGCTCAACTTCCTCACTGCAAGAGAGACATCAAACCAACCTGCACCACAGGTGGTGCCTGATATATCACCTGTAGTGTTTTAACAGCTCTGCACTGCAGAGATTGGCACTTTTGCTGGCCTACGTCAAGAAACCACCACCTTATTGATCCAGAACACTCAAACCAAGTTTACACAAGTTGGCCTCCCAAAAAACTCTTGGCAGGCAAGGTCTTGCTCAGAGCCACAGGGATTTTTTTTGCCAATTTTGTAGGTGAACAGGTTGAAGCCAACCTACCCTAGAATGAGAACTGGGACCTCTTCAAAAAGGCCTTCATAAATAAGTTTGCATGCCAAGGCACTGATACAATGATCACTCAAGAGCTTGAGAAACTCAAGATGATAGGGATCATTGATGAGTATATTGCCACCTACAAGGTTATCTGAGATGAAGACCCCAACCATATGAACTTTGATGACCCCTTTATTCTATTAAAACTTATATGGTGACCTCCCTGTAAGAAAGGGGTGTTAGGCTCTGTGATCCTAGCTCTTATCCTGATGGCAAGTACCACCAGGGTGCATTTTTAAAAAAGTGCTGGAATTGAAAATCTAGGGAGGCTTGAAAAAAGATGATTGGGAAGAGTACAGAAACTACTTAAGGATGGTTAGAAAGATGATACCATCAATCAATCAGGAGAGGCAGCTAGGGAAAGCCAGGATCTCTAACTTGGTTAGGTGCTCAGGATTTGGGACAAGGACCATACTCTTGGCTTGGGATAGACTCTCAAGCTCTTGGCTAATAGAACTGGACACCCGGGGTCCTGAGATCCAAGAAGACTGGGAACTGGGGATGAGAGCAATTCATCATATAACACCTGGCCTACAAGTAATCTTTGGAGGCAGGTTGATTTACTGAAGAAGTTGGCTGAAAACAAGTCAGCCTTCAGGAGATGAAAATTAGAGTAAATATCAGGCAAAGGGGTTAATAAAACCCAGATAGGCCCCAGGATAACAACCCAGGAGTGAAACTAATTGCCCATATTCTAAAAGAATTGGCAAGGGACAAGAGCAAGAGCCTGGGTGAAAACTTCTGGAAACTTGGTGCAGGAAAGTGGGGCCCCTGGTAATAAAAAGCTTAACTTTGAGGAGCCAGAAGGATACCTGACAGGTACAGGGAACTGGTAAAGACAATAAGGCTTGGCTGTATGTGAAAACAAAAGACTGCAATCTGTCAATGCAGCTGAAAGCTTATCCTGTGAGCCTAAAAGGGTTTAAAGTGGGCATAACCAGGGGTAAACCCCAGTTTTGTAGTTAATCCTAACTTTAAACTTTGAGCACTGGGAAGTGAAAGTGTAAGTTCACTGCCACCGCTGGCTTTGGATCACTCAATTTTCCCTTGTTGTACCAAGAAAAGTTCTAAAACGCCCGCCAAACCCCTTAATTCTTTAAATGATTTAGCTCACACGGTAGATGGGAGGTTTGTGCTGGCCTACCCTGCGGAACCTCTGCCTTTGGTTGCTCTCTCCTGGGAAGAAACACTGGTTAATTTGGACTACTTATTAGCTTGGTATTGCCCACTTCTAAAAACCATTAGAGCTGGCCAATCAGAGGCCGCCACATTGGCACTGAGCAACACAAGTGAATTCCAAATGACCAGTGCCTCTTCCAGCCAATCAGATCTGACCGCGGAAATTGGAATGAAACCCTCCAGTCCCCCTGCCCCTGCCTAGCAATGTTTTGCCTCCAGCCAATTGGATTTGGTTCCACTGTCATGTGACCTAACTTATTTGCAGCCCATCCCTTTTATGCAAGCAAGGGGACTTCTAGTCCCCTGCTTGTCTATTTTCCAATAATATTGAAGTTTGGAGCCATTCTGCACTTTATTTTTAATATTTGTGTTATTTTGGAACCCAATTTGAGTTCTTATAGCCTAAAGATTTTGGTGTTAGTTTCTACTTCAAGCTTACCTTCTGTCAGCTGGTTTTGAACCCGGCTTCTCTTCTGGTTCATTATACTAGTATTGGTTCATCCAGTAGTTGCCTTTCCCGTTCTTGCTTTCAAAACAGAGTTCAAAAACTTAAATTTTCAATTAATTTTTCTTATAATACCTATTGTTATTTTGAATTTTCTATTGAAATCATTGGTTTCAAACCCGCTCTTGCTTGCCGCTCTTCCCAAGCCTCTCACAATCATTGCAAAGCTCCCTGGACCCGTTCTGCTGCTGTTTGGCCACATTTTTCTAAGACTACCCTACCAGCACTTTTCCCACTCAATTTTTGCCAAAAATTTACACCAACCTGTCCCAAATTTTGTGAAGAATATTTCTATGATACTCCCAGTGCTTAAATTTGTGGTTTTTCCCTGGCTCCGTTCTTGCTACTTCTGTGGTCCACCTCCCCTGATCTGTGGGGAAAAATCTCTTTGTCAGCCTGTCTGGTAGGTAGAGACCCTGCCAGTCTCTGGGACCTCCCCAGCAGTCTTCTCTTTTCTGGAGAGGCTGTGGTCAAGAGCTTGACATGTGATGATTTGGACTTGGACACTGTGGACCTTACTTCACCTGTTTCTGAAGAAGCAGCGCCTCCCATGCCTCCCCAACGTGGTCCAGAGGCATGCAGTACCCCCGGGCCCTCCAAGGTGTCCTCTCTCACTCCTACCCTCACTCCTTGATTGCTCAATGGCCTGATACTGATGGGTTTGAACACCTACTTCCCTCAGTTGTCCCCGGTGTCCTCCCTGTGGTCCCCCTCCAAGCGGCCATCCCAGTTCTGCACTGGATGGTATCCTGGTGGTTTGTTACACCAGGATGGGAGCTGAACTTAGTTAGTTTAGCCCCCCTCTCTCACAGGAAGTCCTAGTATGATCAAGTAAAGAGATATGTTCCTAACAGTATGTATAGTAATGAAATACAAGCTATACAAGTCTTATATCAAAAAAACCTGAAGGAGAGAAAAGTAAGACAACCTGGTAGAAAACTTGGTGTAAATAAAAAATTGTCAAAACTGCAGGCTCAACCCGCCAACAAGGTTCCAACCAAGCAGGTTTGTGACCCACAATCTGATTATACAGTCACCCAAAGCCAGACTAGGAAGTCAACTAAAATTACCAAATCCAACAACATGAGCAGATGATGATCCTTCACAGTGGATACCTCAATTTGGCGCTTGACTCATTATCAGGATCAAGCCACCCCCTTCTTCCATCCAACTGTGTGATCACCAATCTTGTTCCTACTATCCTTGATTAACATGAACTATATAACCACTATCTCCCAATAAAGATTATTATCTAGTTTCTAAATACTTTTCCCTGTGTAACTCTGCTAAAACAGCACAGTTATAACATTGGTAGCACAGGTAGGTTCTCCATCCTACCTTATCTTGAAAAAATTCTGCCTGTTGCCCGCACACGCTGCAACCAACAAATCCTCAACAGAATCATGTCTGGCCTCCTGCCCAACTGGACTCTGTATACTCCTGGTACCAAGATACCCGATGGTTTTGTCCTCTACCAAAACACGGTGATCCCGCTACCCGCCTTCAATGCCATGTCTGCGCAAGGGTTCTTTCAGACACCCTCCTTGATGCTGCAACCAGCTGACAAAACCACTATGCCCGCCTATGTAGCACAAAGGCTTTGCAGCGCCGCCTTGGAGCCCTTTGCTGGGGCCAACAACAACAATGCTGCTGCATGGATCCAGTCCGCCCAAAGTAAGCTGGCTCAAATGGAATGCCCACAGCAATTCTGGATTGCGGAGATTTCCATTTGCCTGACCCATGACACTGGCACCTGGTGTGACAAGTGGCACAAAGAGAACACCAACAAGAACTGGGATACCTTTAAGCAGGACTTCTTGGCGAGGTTTGTGCTTAAGGATACAGCGCTCATGATCATACATCAAGTAAAAAACCTGACCCAGACAGGCACCGTTAAAGAACTCACCCGCGCCTACAAGGAACTCTGTCTCCGTGCCCCATCTGACATGGCCTTTGACACCCCAGCTACACATCTTATGCACTACAGCACCCTCAAGTCACACGTGATGAGGCATGTGAACCTGGACCAGGTAACCAACCTGCAAAGCCTGTACTGTGAAGTGGAAAAAGCGGAACAAACATCCAACACTCTACACAAGGCACAGACTGGGAAACAAGAAAGGCCCAAGGACTCTCATCCAAGCGGGCGCTCTACTCAACCACCTCCTGGAGGCAACAGAAACAACAACAACCACAAACCCACGGGTTTGAATGGACATAAAAATGGAAATAATGGCCAGTCAAATTGCACTCATTTCCGTGTCACCGCCACCCAAGGCAACCAAGAGGAGGGAAAAGCCTGGGGAGAGCACTAAGCAAGCCAAGCTCTTCCCACACAACTCCTGACTTGCCCAACAATGAATACCAACCCAAGGACGTGGGCCAATGCCCAATGATCCAAGTGCCCTTGGAAGACCCGGTACTATACACCATTGCCAGACATCCCAATAAATTGATGTCCTATCCTTTCCGTTTTTGCAGTTATACAGGCTCGGCACTCCTGGACTTGGGCGCAGATTGAACCCTAGTCAACAGCAGCTTTGTAGACAAGTTCAAGCTAGCCACTAATCCTTTGCAGATTAAAAACGTGGTCCTGGCTGATAAACACCACATTGCCGTGACAAAGAAAACTGCCCCCTTCTCTGTCATGCTTGAGAACCTCCACTTCACCATCCAAGGACCCATCATCAACTTCCCTAAGTTTAACATTGTACTGGGACTAGACTGGTTACGGAAGAACAACCCACACATGGACTGGGCAACCTACGTGTTGACCATCAAGCGTGAAGGCGTCAACCACCAGATCTACCCTGACTCAGTGGACCAACTCCTATGTGACCACGTCTTTGTGCGCATCACTGAGACTCTGGACAAAAAGGAAAACCTGAAGGCAATTGACTGGGATTCTTGTCAGTATAACATCATACACTTCAAGGACCACCAGGATACCTCCAAGCCTCAAGACTGCAACATTGTGGCCTGCCATCCAGAAATCTTTAAGAAAGCGTTACCTGGGCTACCCCCTGAGAAGTACATCTTACTCTATCCAACTCAAGGGGGCTGTACCCAAGGCACGCCCCATTTACAGGCTGACCCCAAACAAGGACAACACCCTGCGCGCCTATCTCAAGGAGGCACTAGAAAAAGGACTTATCCGCCCCTCACAGTCTCCCTTTGGGGCCGCCATATTCTTCATGGCTAAAAAGGACAGTACCTTACGCCTGGTCACAGACTACCGCGCCTTAAACACAGTCACCATTAAAAATTGTTACCCACTGCCACTGATTGACAACCTTTTTGACGCCTTGGGAGGAGCCACCATCTTCTCCAAGATCAATCTAACTGCAGGCTACAATCAGATTTGTATCAAGGAGGAAGACATCCCCAAGACAGCCTTCTGCACCAAGTATGGTTCCTACAAACGCGTGGTACTCAACTTTGGCATGACCAATGCCCTGTCCACTTTTGTAACCTTCATGAACAAAGTGTTTGCGCCACACATAGGCAAACATGCCCTAGTGTACTTGGACAATATTATTGTCTACAGCCCCTCAGTGGAAAAGCACCACAAAGACCTGGAAGAAGTCTTTGCAACCTTGGCACAACACAAACTGTTGGCCAAACCCTCTAAATGCCAGTTCTTCTGTGAGCAACTACCCTTCTTGGGACACATAGTCTCAAAAGATGACATCAAAACCAACAGTCAAAAGATACAGGCCATCTGCAAGATTCCACCCCCCAAGGATAAGTTGGAACTCCACACCTTATTGGGAATGGTGGCCTATGTACAACGCTTCATACCCAGCTGTGGCGTCTTGACTGCCCCCTTATCCGCCATAATAGGCGCCAAGTCTAAGTTTGTATGGACCTCCCAACGTGACCTCTGTTTTAGATGCCTCAAAGAAAAGCTCACAACAGCTCCCATCTTACAATACCCCAAACGTGACAGGGAATACCAGATGGAAACCAACGCCTCAGATGCATTCATTGGGGGAGTACTACAAATTAAGAATAGTGATGGTGACTTCCTGCCCATAGCCTACAAATTGCGCAAACTGACAGATTGCAAGTGCCAATACCCTATCCACAAAAAGAAACTTCTGGCCATTGTACTTTGCCTAGTCAAATGACGCTGTTACCTAGAACAGCAGGAAGAATTCACAGCACTAAACAATCACAAGTTGCTCATCTATTTCAAGACGCAAGCAAACCTTTCACGCCGCCAAGCGCGGTGGATGAAAATATTAGAAAGGTTTAACATGCTCATCCAATATAAGCCTGGGGCCAAGCTTGCCATGGCAGATGCCCTGTCCTGTCTGTATGTCCATGCTTCAAGGAGAGAGAATGGGCTTGACCCAGACTAGCCTCTCCTAGTGTTACATACAAAAGACAAAGGATTCCCTGCAGGCACAACCAACATCACCAAAGAAACAGTCATCAAGAATGAACATCTCTTTGCTGACATATACGGGACTCTTCACAGAAAAATGACAGATGGCACAACCATTCCCTACATTCCCACACATCAGCAAGTTGGCACCATTCTTTGCTACCACAGAGATCTTGGACATACTAAGAGCCAAAATATATACAGGTTCCTAAAGCATAAAGCCTGGTGGCCAACTTTATACCGCAATGTCCAGGAAGTGTTAGAACAGTGCAAAGTTTGCAAAAAGTTTGCTAAAAGCAAAACCCCGCCTATGTCTGTACTTCCCATTTGGACCCAACTACCGTTCAAAGTATGGGCTCTTGACATCATGGGCCCAATGCCAGGAAAGCACAACAACAAAAAATACATCATCACAGCCATTGACTTTGCAACAAGGTGGCCAGTAGCCCAAGCAGTGAAGGCGCACACCAGCTGTGAGATTAGGCTGATTGACCACAAATGATCAGGTTAATCATTGCACGCAGATCTTAATCAGTTATACGCTGTATTATCACTGGTCATCATTATATTAATAGATATGGCAGTTATACACTGTGTAATTGCTAGTTTATCATAATAGATGTAACAATTATACGCTGTGTTATCATTTGGTTATCACTTAATCAAGTGTAGTTATTATACACCGTGTAATTGTTAGTTTATTATGATAGATGTAACAATTATACGCTGTATTATCACTTATTGTCCCAGTGTGATGTGATTATACAACATATATTGCTTGCTTTATTATAATTGATGTAACTATTATACGCTGTATAAACGTTAGCCAATATAGTGAATATCACTGATTACACGGTGTGTAATCACTAAATCATCAATTGTATATTACCTATTCTACCCTACTGGATGTTGTATCAACTCAGCCCCAAACAGCCTGATAGACGTATATGTTTATATCAAACAAGTGATATACAAATGACTAAGAAATACCGAGTTTGGATCAGTATTACACAGCATATAATTGGGTTCCTTATTGGTTTGGGTCAGTATTACACAGCAGATAATTCTTTGAGTCACTAATGGATCAAGCCTGCTATTATACGGCGTATAATCCCTAATTTGACTTGTTGCATTAATAAGAAGAAGGTTTTCCAACCAGAAAAGGATTGCTGATTAAACCCTGCAAATGGAATACCAGAATTCTACCTTCTGGTGTAGAAGGGCTGAACAGAAACAATTTCTAAGCACCAACTAAATACGGCATAGTTTCCCAGCGCAATAATAGGCGTGTAAGATACAGCCAATCAATAAATGACAGTAGGCTAGCTCAAGAAGAGCGTAGGCTGTAGCTGAAGTGCCATAGACGCCTGCTAAGGCCAGTGGCATATCACGTGCCAAGGACAGCCAATCAGGATGGGCGTAGCCAGCAAAGATAGACCTATTGCAAAGGTAGCCACTGAGAACTGTCTGAAAGGACAAGAACAAGGGTTGTTGCAGTATATATTGATATAGACACCTGAAAGGATGACAACAAGTTCTTAGTTACACCTGGATAGATTGCAGCTGCTGGCTAGATTGTACTCCAGTTTCAATAAATGTAATTATCTTCAAAGTTCTACTCTATTACAGTCTGTAGTGCTCTTGCATATGATTAGGTAGAGTACATTGGCAAGGCTAACATCTATCTGTAGCTTTGAACATACCAGTAATATCACAAGTTGCTCAACACCAGCAACAACATACAACAATTTATTGGCAAAGAAATAATCAGCAGGTGCGGAAAGCCAGAACTCCTGATAACCAATGGAGGCAAAGAATTGACCTCCAAAGACACCAATGTGCACCTCACCAAGAATGGGGTCAAACACACCGTCACAACACCATACCATCCAAAGGCCAATGGACGCATAGAGCAGCTTAATGGTAGCCTTGTGCAAGCCCTAGCCAAACTCACCGCCAGGAGACCTGAAGACTGATATAAACAGCTACCAACCCATTACTTGTGTGCCAAACCTAAGTGAACAGACCCACCAGAAAACCCCTGTTTGAACTGGTATATGGCACACAGCCAAATATCATTCAAGCATTGACAAGACCTAAGTTGGAAATTCCAAGTCAAGTCCCCCCTTGCTTGGATCCTCAAGTAGTAGAGGCCAACAGCAAGCAAAAATCCAAAGAAAAGGAACGCCTACAAAAGACATTTGTTCCCATCTGCAATAGACATGAAGTCGGGGACAAAGTTTGGGTCATGAATGTTGACAAGAGCAAACTACAACCCAAGAAAGTAGGACCAGCAATCATTCTGAAGGTAAACAACAATAACACTTATCTTGTGCAAGGGCTTGGGAAACACAAGCCAGACAAGACCTTACACCACAACCGCCTACAACCCTGAAAAGCAAGACAGAAACAACAGGAAACCGCCCTGCCTGCCACCAAACAACAACTGGTTCAGTATGGCGCCCGGGCTCCTAACAATCTCCCTGACAACCTGCCCCCAGAGGAGGCCAACCTTCAGCTGGGGGTGTGTGTGTGTCAAAACCGCAGGCTCAACCTGCCAACAAGATTCCAACCAAGCAGGTTTGTGACCCGCAATCCAATTATCTGGTCACCTGAAGCCAGACTAGGAAGTCAACTCGAATTACCAAATCCAACAACATGAACAGATGATGATCCTTCACGGTGGATACCTTGATTTGGCGCTTGACTCATTATCAGGATCAAGCCAACCCCTTCTTTCATCCAACTGTGTGATCACCAATCTTGTTCCTACTATCCTTGATTCACATGAACTATATAATCACTATCTCCCAATAAAGATTATTATCTAGTTTCTAAATACTTTTCCCTGTGTAACTCTGCTGAAACAGCACAGTTACAACAAAATTAATCAAAAATTAGTAATCAAGGGTCTTAGAGATACTGGATTACCTTTTTGAAGTAAGAGGGGAAAAGGTTGCACATCATTGGCTGAGATATTTTGAACTTGAAATTTTTTCACCTGAGATCAAGGATCAGGAAATTGTGGGTGACTTCAAGTTGTTTGAGAGACAACTCAGATATCCTAAATTTATAACTATACCAGCATTGTTGGTAGAAGTGAAGGGAAATATGGGTGTTGATGTAGAATAATATGATTGGTTGAAGTGTGAATCCTTTTAAAAGGGCTTGGCTTTATTGATAAAAGCCTCAGTTTTACTCAAAATTCTTCCTTAAAGGGGTTTCTATGGGGGTCCTACAACAGAAATATGAGGATATGTTAACACATTTCTCTTAAAAAGTATGAGCTAAGTCTTCCAGTTTGAAGAGAGATTTGAATAGATTTACAGTATGCTTTTTTTCATGAGGTGGTCTTCTCTATCTAACATCAGAGGTATGTGTGCCAGAAAATTTATCTCTCATCTTATAGCATGTGAGACTTTTAACTGAGCAACTGCACCAACCTCCAGAAAACTTTTCTGGAAGGAAAATGTGCCATACAGAAAGCAGCCAGTTTGTGCCAAACTTCAAAACATAAATAGAGTATGACACCTAGAAATAGTACTTGTCCCAGTAAGCAAGCCCCCTGCACCAACAACTTTAACATCAGATGAAGAGCTTGCATATCTCAGGAAAACTACATGCAGAGCACCAAGGAGACCTCTGGTACAGGAAAATAGCAGATGTGTGCTTAAGAAAGCTGCCCTCATCTGTACAGAAAGAATTTTACAAAGATCAGGATGTGTTTCAATAACCATGATCTAATTACCCTCTATTAATCCCATACTGTTTGCTGATCAGAATGGAAATAAACGGCAACAGTGGCAAACTCAACTGTAGGAATGAAAAAGTGAGAATCTAAAAGTGGCCATGTTGACCCTTTTTTAAAATTTCAAAATGGCTTTTTATAACAAATTAACTAATTTTTATTGACTTTTTAGTTGAGAGAATGAATAAAAAGTATTTCATATGTCCATAATAATATTTAATTTCAGATAAGTTGTTTTAATTTGATTTTGAAATTTAAAAAGTGTTGACATGGTCACTTTTAGATTCTCACTTTTTCATTCCTACACTCAAGTTTGCCACTGTTGCCGCTTATTTGCCTTGGTATGTCCTAGTAGGTAGTGAAAGCGTAATATGGTATCTACCCTTTGTTCTAGGGGAACATATGGGACTTGTTTGCCACTTGATATTTTGTATACTGTGGCATTGAAAACGTGGAATTTAATTTCATTTTGTATCAATGTATCATGTGTCAGTTGTGTTATATTTGGATCTTTCCCCTTTGTCTTATAATCTGTGCTATATAGGTTAGACCTTTCAGGGTCAAGGTTATCAGGGTGATTTTATCTAGGCTGTCATAGCCTAGAGAGAGAATATTCAGTAACCAGCTCTGCCCCTTTTAAATTGAATGTCCAAGTTTAGTTATTCAATTAACTGCATCCACCTGGCCTGTCAGAAAGCAAGTGTGTTTTTGTTTTAAAGTATATAAGTGACTTGTGATCTGTGAGGACCCTGACTCTTGGGTGACCCTCAAGGTAGCAAGACCATTTGCGGCATGCATGGTATTTATCCAGTAACTCTTTATTGTGTATTGGATATAGAGTCTCTTTGTTGATAAGTTTTATGCTTTCATAGCATACCAGTAGGCAGTCCTCCTTCCCTGACTGTTGGATGGAAAGTACAGCACTAATAGCTGTATCACTTGCATCTAGCTCTAGTTTGTAGCAACCTTTATTATTTGGATATTGAAAGATGGGTGTTGCGCTTTTTGCTTTACAGCGCCACAATTATTTGAGATTATAGGGCAAAGGACATTTGTCAGAATACAGTCATATTTGAGGATATGAGTAGTACTGTATCAGAAGAGCCAGGATTGAACAGAACCATGATTATTGCCCAGAAATGGCTTCTGATTGCGCAGAAGCACTTAAGAATTAGGATAAAGGCCAATCAGATTAAGGATAAAATAAAGATGGTTCAAAGATGATTTTATTGTAAATGATTAATTATTATACCTTCTACCAGGGTATTATCTGGGCTGTTAGCAATGTCTTCTAGGACATTCTAGCACACCCCTAATTTGGGTAATTATTAATCTAGGTTTGGCGCTTCTTACATGTCAACTAATAGAATATCATCATCTTCATCCAGCACAGGTGATCCTTGCTGGTGTGGAATAATTTAGTTACTTCAGGATCACTTACTGCTTTCTTGGCATCTACAGGCTTGATGCTTATTAATGTGACAATTATGGGAATTTGAGATTATGGGGAATTGAACCCAGCGCCTTGGCGCTCAATGTAAAGTAAAGTGGCGCCTTGGCGCCTGCAATAATTTTCAGTTGGTGCGGCGGCACTTGACATAAAAGTAGTTTGGCGCTTTGGCACCTAATTCAATTGCTAGGCAACGCTGCAGCGCTTGTGTATTTTTAAAGTGCCGTGTTGGCAAATCATGTCTCATTTAATTGCCGCGGCAGCGCTTAGCATTGGCTAGTTCAAGGCTCAGGTCAGCAGACTACTGCTGATCCAATATGCATATAGTTTATACTACCAATTTATGTAGTTTGGTAGCTGCAATTCATATCTGCAAGCTCAGTCATAATTAGTATCATTGTATTTTGTACTACTAATTTATGGATTTGGTTGTAACAGTCCCAATCTGTGGGCTCCGTCATAATTGGCATTATTGCTAGGTCAAAATTCCCAACAATGGGCGCTTCAATCAGCCGCTGCTTTAGAGCCTGGAAATTTTTATCACACTCTGGTGTCCAGTTTATCTTTTGTTTTTCATAACCCTTGATGAGATTGTTGATTGATGCTTCAAGCTTTCCAAAATCTTTAATGTACCACCTGAGGTATGCAATTGTTCCTAAGAAACACTTGACATGTTTTACTTAGGTTAGTCTTTGCATGTTTTGGATAGCTTTAATCTTATTTAAGTCAGCTTTAATGTCATAATATGATACTATATGACCAAGTAATAATAGTTCTTTTTTTGTGAATTGATATTTGGATGAGTTTATATATAATTTATGCTGAGAAGGTGATTGAGTGTCTCACATACATATTTCATGTGTTCAGTTTCTGTTTTGGAGAAGATAATAACATAACAAGATGATATATAGTGTTGGGAAGTCTATTTAGGGCTTGATTTGTCATTTTTACATATTAGAAGGGGAATTAATCATGCCAAAGTTCATTTATTTAGGCTACCCAGACATTGCTGACATGATATAGCAATCCCTAAACACAAGTGCCAGTAACAGGGATCAAACCTGCACATGCCTCTGTTCATGCACAGCAAACTAACAATCCAGGCAGATCTGGTTCTATCATGCCAAAGTTCATAGCCTTGCACTCAAAAAACCCAAAATGGGTGTGAAATGCTATTTTTGGAATATCTTTTTCCTAAACCTCTACTTGGCTGTATCTGAAGGTGAGGTCAATTTTGGAAAATAGCTTTGCACCTGAGAGGCAGAAAAAGAGGTCCTCAATTAGGGGAAGAGGGTATCTTTTCTTTTCAGTTCTTGCATTTAGTGCTTGGTAATCAGTTACAGGCTGGAGGGTGCCTTATTTCTTTTTGACAAAGAATATTGCAGCTTCCCATGGGGAGTCTGATAGTTGTAAGAAGCCTTTTTTTAAGGTTTTTATCATCATATTCCTTGAGGGCTTTCATTTCTGTCATGGAAAGTCTGTAGAGAGGGGCTGCTTTAGACATGGCCTTATGGAGGTCAATTGAGTATTCAAATTCCCTTTTTGGGGGTGATTATATGAGAGTTTCCTTGAATATGTGCTTATATTCATTAAGGAGTTCTTTTAGCTGGGATGAGTTTGAATCTAGTAAAACTTTTTTGGAATTGGTGTTTTTTGTATCTCATTACGTAAAAAGTACTGTTTTGTGTTATTTCTTCATATTCATCTGTGTTTATGACTTATAAAAAGATGGTGTCTCTCAGTATGAGATATTTGGCTCCTTTAAGATGTTAAAGTTGACCCCATTACAGTTTATTTTAAGGGTTTGGGTTTTTCAGAACATCCTGGGGCTTACCCTTGTAAACCAGACCATTCCTGCTACAATGTAAGGTCTTTCCCAATAGAGTGCAAGTTTATATACGTTAACATGCAAAGCATTTGGATTTAGGTTTAAAAGGTAAATAAAAGTGGGTACAGTTTGTAAAAGTACCTTTGGGAGACCTGCTAAAAACTTATGGTTAGACATAAAAGGTGTCATCAAGTTAACTAAACCTAAACAAACTACATATAATAATGTATTGAATAAAGATTTGTTGGTAACTAAAGGGATATCTATATTGGGAGATTCCCTGTGCAAATATCTTAACATAAAGTTAGTCAGACTATCCCTAATATTAAAAAATGGTGACAACAAGATGATTGCCTGTTGTCTAGCTATATCCATCCTAATTATACTAGATTTTTAAACTCTAATAAATCTGGAAGCAAATTGAGACCTGAAAAATTTGTAATTTACTATAAGCCTGAGTTTAAGAGAGATAAGATCCTAAGTAAATTTTGAAGCTAAAATTTGAAGATTGAGAAAAGAAAATGAAAAGATTGAAGTAAAAAACCTGTATTGGTGATTGGAGAACGCCACTTAGAATTTCAGCTTAGAAGCCTACCTTTTTAAGGTCTTTATTTATAGATAAGAAAATTGAACCCTGGAAGGATCTGAAATGGTAAAACAGGAGTTTTTTTGGCAAGGTATAACTGCTGAACCATGGACAACAAATGGTAGTTGAGGAAGATAGTCTTGCAACAAACAACCCAAAGATCTACAATTGCAGTGGTTGGGGAGCAGCAATTACGTCAGCAGCAAAAGGAAAAAGAAAACCTATTTAAAATAGAAATTTATAAAGATAACAATAAAGGGACCATGCATGAGCATGTGAAAGTAAAAAGCAAAGCCAGAAGCAAGCAAAATCAAGGTAATATTGACTAAAGAATAAACTAAATAAATTCTACTTCAAAATTTAAGTTCAAATTTGAACTTAAAGTTGTTTAGGAGCCTGCCCTTTGGGGCAGGGCACAACATACAATATCATAGTTTTTTTGTCCATAAATAAGCTTTTGATGGTTTTTTTTGGACGTCTTACAAGTCTATCTTGAAGATTTTGTTTCTTCTTCTAGGCATACCATATAATTGTCTTCCATTATTGTGTATTTAAAATTGTTTTAACTACAGGGTGCCTGTAGGTTTTTACAAAGTTCTTTTTGACCATCAAGTGTTGTGCTCCAGAATCAAATATGATTTTGTGGGGTTGGGAATGGAAAGTGCATGAGCATACTAGAAGTTGGTATCTTGCTTTTATTTTTGTGGACATAAAAGTAGTGAACTGGGGTGTTTGTGGAATGTATGAGGCTGCATTCTTTGGGATATGATTCAATGTCTTGTTTGGTTGTGGGAGGACAGTAGCTCTTATTTCTGGCTCCCCTGGTCTTTTCCATCCTCTTCATCTCAAAAAAGTTCTGTCTAAAATAGGGGCTTTCAAGTTGCAACATTCATTGGTTTGAATGTTGTTCACTTAGGTGAAATTAGTTGAAGTGGAGTTGTTGTTTCTGAAACAGCCATTGTTTTGGTGTTTATTTTGATATTGTTTGAGCTATCATTGCCATTTGAGCGCTTTTTGGCATTATTGGAACCATTTGTGTTGTTGTTTTCATTTGCATGTGTGTACTGCATATTCCATGTTTGCATGCTTTTCTGTGTGTTTGGCTTCTGCAATAGGGGCAGGCATGGAGGTATTTGCCTCTGGGCGTATGAAGTTAGCAATCAACGGTTTCATTCTTTCATAAATGAGAATCCTGTGTGAAAATTTTCAGCTTATTCTGGGTTGATAGTCTTGCAGCATATATCCTTAGGGTGCGCTGAACTTCTACAGGCTCGTCCTGGTAGTTTCCTGTCAGCATTTTATTGTAAAGTAGGTCAGAGACATCAGCCAGGTGGGCAACTGTCGGTAACCAAGACAGTCCATCCACATTCTGATGTTTGACTCCTGCTCTGTGCTGATATTTGCAAAGTTGTAAGGCTGAAAGCTTTGGCTGCAACTGTGCTAAATTCTTCAGGTTCTGCTTCAGTTTGCAAGCCAGCACGTAGTGGTGCATGATCCGTGATTACCTTGACTTGAATATCATGAAGGTATACTAGACTGGTTTGTTTGTATGTGTATATTGCTGCCAAGAACTCAGTTCAGTCCCAGTATAGTTGATTTTCGCTGAACGATTTAGGGTTCTCTCTTTCTGGTAAAACACGGAGTGTTCTTTACCGATTGGAGTCCACCTGGGAAAGCACACCACCCACCGAGTCAGTGAGGGCATCTGTTTGAACAATGAATTTGTAGCTGAAATATGGGTATCTCAGGATTGGTTTTGTTCATGAGCTCAAGCGTAGGGTGTCAAATCCAAGTTGGCATTCTAGGGTCCAGTCAAATTGCACATTGCTCTTCAGAAAATGGAAGAAACCTCCCCTTCGCTTGAGAAGTATTTGACAAAGCACAATAATAGCCAATCATGCCCAGGAACACTTGGACATCTTGTTTATTGGATGGCACCTTCATCTACTCTACGACCTCAACTTTAGCTGGCTGAGGCCGTAGCCCTTTGGCATTGACCACAAAGCCAAAGGTAGGGATTTTGTTCCTTGAGAAGTCACACTTCCTGGGTTTGACCTTAAGGTTAGCAGCCGCCAGGCGTTGGAAGACCTCCTCAAGGTGTTGAAGGTGATCCAAAAATGTTTGTGAAAATACATTGATGTTGTCCAGGTAGACTAAAACGCAGCTCAGCTTGAGGTCATGGAGCATGTTGTCCATGGCACATTGGAATGTGGCAGGGGCATTGCACAGTCCTTGTGGCATTTGGGTGGGTTGGAAGAGCCCTTGACTGGTGATGATGGCGCATTTCTCCTGCTCCTTGGGGGCAATTCAATCTGCCAACATCCAGATATTAAATCCATTGCAGAGAAAAACTTAGTGCCTCCCAGGCAGTTGAGTGCATTGTCATTTTGCGGAAGGGGGTATGAGTCCTTCTTATTGATGTTATTAAGCTTGCGGTAGTCAATAACAACACAGCTGCTCCCATCTTTCTTCTTGACTATTAGTACTGGAGACAACCACAGGCTCTTGGATGGGACAAGCAGGCCTAGTTGGACCAGCTTCCTGATTTCCTCATCTACTGCAGCGTCAGAAGCACAAGAACATTGTATGGGGTGAAGGCATATAGGGCGTTCCTCACCTGTGTCAATGTGGTGGAGTGTGTTTTGTGCACACCCCAGGTTGAAGTCATCCTTGGCAAATATATCCTTGTATTTCTTGAATAGTGCAAGGGCTGCGTCCTGTTGAGCTACAATGAGCCCTTGTAGTTGTTCCTGTGGGATGATTGTGCATACAGCAGGCGGCATTTCTTCTTCTGAAGGAAGGCCAAACTCATCCAAGGTGCCAAAATAATGTATCTCAGTCACCTCTTCAATTGGTAATAGATGCAGGTACGCCACTACTTGATGGTGCTTTACCTCAACAGGAGAGTGATTGAGGTTGGCAAGCAATACCTTTATAGGCCCATTATTAGGGAGTACAATGCCAGGCACAACCAGAGGTTCTAGCCTAGAGCAATTCCTAGGGGTTTTTATCTCCCTGTAAAGCCCTTTGGGGATCTGTAATTCCAATCCAATCTCCAAAAACACCTGATGACTGGCCGGGATAGTGTAAGAAGAATTGGCACGCAACGGCAGACCCTTATATTCCTCAACTTGGGTGAAAAGGTGTTTAACCTGGCGCCCCATTTTACAATACTTGACTGGGACAACACCATTGCAA
>QTSX02003646.1:0-87790 GCA_014839935.2 Entomophthora muscae
TGGACGTCTTGGAGGTTAACGTCTATAGTGCTAGCTTGGAGAGTATGGTTTCAGGCCTATACACAAATTAATACAAGTCTTAAAGACTCTGAAGTCTTTACCCTTAAATCTAAGGTTACAGCTAATTAAGAGTGTAAAAAGGAATTAGGTAATGTGTGAAAGTATAAAACGTATGTTTATTTAGAAAAGAAGGGAAGTTTTATATACTATACTGGCTGCACAATGAATGCAGGAGTGTTATTAACACCTGAAACATTGTCAGGAACATTACAGGATCTTCTGGTGTCCACCAGGCTCTGCATCATGTTCTTTCCATCTTGGGATGATCCAGATAATCTGACGGAGAAGAGTGGATGCACATTACCCCAGAGTGGCTACAGCTTGCAGCTGCCCATTACAGAAGCTGATTTCAGTTCCCAAACTTAATCCAACTGGATGTAACAGGTTGGCCAAACATTGTAACATCCAAGATACAATTGAATTGCAAACGCGATCAGCGGATTTGGGTGAAATCAATTAGCCTAGACTACCAGGATTAATTCCACTGATAGCCTTGACCATTCTAATATGCACCTAATTTACAACATTTCCACCACTAGAATAGGAAAGGCTATAAATAGAGGGTACTGGAATCAAGGGCTGCATATGTCAGGTAATTATTCCAATAAAGCCTTTTTCACTGTATATTGCCTTATTCCTTTCTTTTTCTAACCAATAACAACCCATCGGCATTTTTATCAGGTTTTTTTTCTGAGATTGCTGTCCTAAAGGGAGTTTACTCTGAATACCAGCAGCAACACACAATGAGTTGTGTACTCTAGTAATCAAGTGGCCAGTATTTTTATCCCTTAGTGTAGTTCACAGGATCCATTTTCTTGTTGGCTCTTAATAGGCCCTTGCCACTTAGCATGACAAGTGTGTTTTCACATCAATGCCTTCTATTACTATAGAAGTATACAGCATCACTCACCTTGTACAATGGGAGGAGTGGATGGCTATTGGAAGCGTGGTCTACATCCTTCTTCCTGATGTTCAACTTGGCATGATAGTCTTCAGACTCTGTATTGATCAAGACCTGGGGCAACTTCTGGAGGTAGACTTCTGGGGTGACAGACAGTCTAGGCTTCATCAGGAGAGCAGAGCACCAAGGCAAGTCAGGTGGGCGTCCATGGGAGAGTTGAAGGAGTGGCTTTGTCAGCGGCTCTGCAGTACCTAATGTTAAGTACCATTGCAGGATGATGGAGCAATCCATTACATGCTGCATTTGTGGTCTTGTTGTTGTGTGAGGTCATCAATTCCTGATAGTGATCCTGTTTGGATAGTGCTCTCTGTGTGGAACCACGTCCTGTGGGTCCTTGATCAACAATCACTGAGTCCTACACTTTCACATTGAGTATTATGCAAGAGATATTCTTAAGATGCTCTGAAAAATCACCAGAAATGTAGAAGAAATTAAACTGATGAAAAGCATGTAACCTTATCAAAGTCAAGATCAAATTTTGTAGGCTCAGAATTTTTAATCTGGGTGATGGTATTGAGAACAGTTGATTTGATATATAGCATTTAAAAATTACAATAAACATTATTAATAAATTTTTGCTAAAAAAATCACAACATGACTTGAAACAGGCTGGTATTATTTAATTCTAAAAGAGAGATCAAGAGAATAACAATATATATGTGTATATAAACCATTATCTTCTATTAGATGGTAGTGTGAAAGATAATTGTTAATGTTTCCAGTAATTATCCAATTAAAACAATGTCTGATATAAAGCAATCAGGAAATTAGAGCTTCTTTATACCCTTAAATAATTTAGATGAGAGTTGAAAACTAACCGCTGTGACTTATGGGAGATGTATACATTAAACTATAGATCTAAATTATATCACAGAGATTTTTGGGCTATCTGGAAGAGAATATTATATTTAAATTTTCAGAAGCCTGATTGAAGGTCTTAAAGGCTTTCTGCAAGTGAAGAAAAGGCTATTGATAGCAGAAATTTTGTAGCTTACTTCTGGAAAAGAAGGACTTCTTTTGTGAAAATGACAAAAAGATACAAGTGTAGTAAAGTTGAATGGAAATAAAAGTATTCAATTTAACAAAAAAATACTTGGTAAATATAAAGAGCCTTAAATTATTTTTATTTAAGAAAAAATATCTTCCCTTTTTAAAAATAAGGCTGTAAAACTTTTAAATGCAGCAGTTTTCAAAGCTGTAACACTAAGCAAAATCAACTCAGATAAAAATTAAAACAACTCACCTAAAAGCAAAATGAACTCAGTTGCAAAAAATAAGAACCAATAAATGTATATTTATTAACAATAGAATTGGGGTCACTTCTATTTTTTATCTGAGTCCATTTGTCTTTTAGATGAATTGTTTTTGTTTGCATCTGAGTTGATTTTACTTAGTGCCATAGCTTTGAAAACTACTATATTTAAAAGTTTTAGAACCTTATTTTTAAGGAGAGAAGAGGGTAGCTCTTATATAAAAAATAACCTTTAAATTTATTTCACTTATTTATTTTAGCCTTTAATATATTTTACTTCATTAAAATTCTTAGCTTTAAAATAGTCATTTTTGTAGAAAGGCTGCTGTAATTAATATTTTTCACTTATTTGATATAATATGAATCCATAAAATATTTCTGTACATATTGATAGATCAATAATATATCTGTCTGCATTGCTACCTCTTATTTTAATTTTTTGGGCTGTTGCCTTGGGTCATATACCAAATAATTTTTCCCATCTATTTTAACACATCTGCCATAAATAGATTCTGTAAGTTATGAGTTGAGTGATTATTTACAGCCCAAGTAAATTTTTTATTAAGTTTATAACAATTTAGACAGCTCAACTGCCAATATATCTGACATCAAACACAGCTGCACATTGAGTCACCCCATGACATGCCTAATTTTATGGCTGCACTTGACCCACAGGCATAACAAGCTCTCATATTTTTGAGACAGGAAGATCTTCTATCAATTAATGTTCTATTAACCAATTTTACAGCAAGAAACATTACACACACTATTTTCTTACTGTTCTGATAAACAACAAATAAAAATATATCAATTTCACAACAGCAAAAATGAATATAATTGTTTGCTAACTTCTACAGTGAATAAAAGTTACATATCAAGCTAAGCCTAATTTTTGATAACAGATAAAAGTAACTAAATCTATTAATTTTAAATAAAAGAGAATTTAAGATCTTTGAATACAAAATTTAGTATCAAAAGAATAAAAATACCCCAATTTTTTAACAATATATATATAAAGTTAAATGATTTTTTTATTATATGTATTAATGACATTGTTTAAAAGACAGAGTTCATAGCATTTGAGACCTTCTTCAGGTATTCCAGATCCCATCTTTATTGTAGCCTCTATTTATTAGACTGTAAATCATGTCCTTTTTGAGTTCATGCTAAATTTTCTGGAGGTGGAGGTGCTCTTTTTTTAATATCTCTAAGAATCCTATCAGCCCTGGCTTTTGACTTCTTCAGGCCCAAAAACAGCTTTTCTAAGGATGGCTTGCTAACTCCTGCTGACTTGGCAAAGTGTGTATTCCATTCTTTTAGAGCAGAGATGGTCTTGATATTTTCAGTCAGGAGATAATCCATGTAGTTCCAGCTGATTTTTTTCATGTTAGGTTTCTTTCTCATAAACTTCCCAGATTGCTGATCTTTTAATTAGTCAAAGAATCCAGCCATATGTTCCTGGTCAGCCATATTTAATTCATTCACATCTAGGAGCTTTGATCTCTCAAGATGACATCCTTTCAGAAAGCACATTCAGGGTACCTTTCAATCATCTGCTTGGTAATACCTGAGGTATCTGAGGTATAATTCTTGAGAAGTTCCTTGAAAGTATTTTTCTTCCTAAGGCAGGCTTAGAAAAAATGAAGGTAGTATTCTTGGGTTTCACAGCAAAATACTTATCTGAATGCTATTGATTGAGCAGCCTCAAGGTCAGTCAGGGCTAGCTCTGGATTCTTGAGTCTGATTGAGACAATGAGATCCTTGTGTGGCCTTTCTACTGAAAAGGCATTAGTTTCTTGCTCCCCCAGGACTATCTTCTGTATCCTTGCTTGATTATCTTCAAGGAATATATATTTAGGATTCTTGGTTTCAATCATGAAGCTGTGGATGAGAGGTACTCCTATTCCTTCTAATCTAGCATGGATGACATAAAGCTGGTTGAAAACCTTGAAGAATCTGGCAAAGATTGCATCTGATAGCCACATCACTTGCTCCTAATAGCTTTCAAGGTCTTGTTGGTTGCATATACAATAATTCTCTTCTCAATCTTCTTTTGATATTCATGAAGCAATAATAGGTACTCATCAATGAAAAGCTTAACTTAATCATCAGTAACCAGATCTTTTGCTGTCTCAGAATTGTTTTTAGGGATCTAATCATTTTTTGGCTATAAATATAAAAAATTGATAATAAGTTTGGTCCATAGATTGCTGGGAGTCATTCAGACTTGCTACAACATGAGTAGCTATAACTGAGAAGAAAAATTTTGACTTCAGAGACTTTTTTTGACCAGGTACCACTCCAGTAGGAGCTTGATTGGATCTTTGGTAGTAATATGATAAGTTTAATCAGGTGAAGTCTCCAGGGACCCAAAATTATTGATTACATTCATGAATGATTATTTTTTATTATTACACCTGATTTCAGGGAGCCAGTCTGCAGCAGGTTCAGGGGAGCTTGCGGGCAGACAGCCTGCAGGCCCAGAGAAAAGGCCCACCACAGGATGGGAGCTAACTTTACAAAATAGGAGAACAATTTTCCAAGCAGGGTCCAAAGCCCATTAGTATGCACCATAGGATCAACTAGTCCAGCAAGTGTTATTTAGAGGATGCCAAATAACTGTGTTGAGGTTGATTCATTGGCAGCTACAGTTTCTTGCAGATATTTGGGCTGCAGGATCACATGAGGAGTCATAGGCACTAAGTAGGCAGGCAGGTAGTTATATTTATTCTGGAATATTAATGAATGTTTAATATACCAGGTGCCTTCACATCCAATGAGTTCAGGCTCTCTGGTTCTATCTTTGGGGTTATAGATCAGAATTGCTTCTAAGGTGAACTCTAAATAGGCAGTATTGGGAGGATATTCTGTAAAATGTACTGGGCTGTAAGATGCTCCTGGGGAACAGTATGCCTTGTGCAGATTGTCTGCGGTTTCTTGGGGTTGGCTGGTAAAAGGAACAGGGCCAGGAAAATAAATCTGTAAATGAAAAAGTGCTAAAATTAGGTATGGGATGACCTGAGGTAACCAGAGGCTCATAACACTTTATTGCAAAAATGGCAATAGGCAACTTTCTGGCGGCCCCAGAGTATAAGTATGTTCATCTATCATAGAAAACTTTTTCAGAATCTTTTAGGCTGGGTGGTAGCATTTACCAGGACTTGTTAATCTTTTTGGCATCTGGAATTGTTGACTTGTCATTGAATGGATTTAGGTGGAGAATTCCAATTTCCCTCTTTGAGGTGTAGGATTTGTCATCATCTGGCAGGACTTGTTTTTGGGGTAATTTGTGCAACACTCTATTAGCAGGGACCCAGTTGGTCACAGAGATACTATTTAGGCTGTGATTTTATTGGCTAGGCTAGAGGGATCCATAATAGGGTGTGGTTTGCATGTAGCTTGCACCTCATTGGTCAGTTTTGAAGGTTTCTCAGAATTCAAATATGTTCTTTTTTCAAGCCCAAAAATAACACGGGCAGCAGGGCTTGCAGGCTGGTGGCCTGTGGGGTTTGAATCCTGGGAATGGTGTTGCAACAGAGTTTCCAAACTTGCCTGCCAATGTATCTTACAATGCACAGGGGGCACTTGATGAGCTTCCCCTTGACGTATATAACAACATGAACCAATCCAATGGCAATATCAAACTGCAGGCACTTTCTCCTAATTAGGAGCACTACCAATTTGACCTGCTGATCCCCAAAAAAGTTATTCCTTGGCTCCAAACCTTACATGGAGCATGCCACCATGCCACCCCCTTGTGGCCCGGTGGCTTTCCCCATATAGTACATCAATCACAGTATTCTATAATAAACAATACCTTATTATTATTATTCCTGTCCTTTATATTGAACTTTTATCTTCCCCAATCCAAATACTGAATCCTCATTGGTTCAGTTTCAACAGTGGTAGCAGTAGTAGGTTGACAACCTACCTAAAGAAAAAATCCCCCCTAAGAAAGGACAGAGTACGGGCTGTATGGCTACTCCCCACCAAGAAACCTTCCTGCCAATCCCCAAGGGGGACATCCCCAACAGGTACGTCATTTATTAAGATCAACTGGTACTTAAGAGTGTGTAAACTGATTCTGCCTTGGGCAGCGCAACACTAGTATCACCCCACCCCAGTCAGATCTGTCACAACGCATGCTCAACCTCCAGTTGGAAACCTTTGCGGGTGGCATGGAAGGGGCCAACATTGTCAGTTGGCTCCACTTCACCAAAACCCGCCTCCGTGTATGTCAGGTACCTGAGCCTATGTGGATTGCCACTACTTCAGGCTGCCTTACAGGACCTGATGCAGTTTGTTTTGCCACCTGGGCCAGTCAAGGGATAGAAATCACCTGGGCGTCAATCAGGGATGCCGCAAAGTACCGCTACAGTGAGACTTTCTTGCCCATTGTGGTTGGGACTCCTCTCCTGGCTATCAAACAGACTGGGTCCGTTCCTGAATATCTTGCCACCTGGCAGCAAGCTCTTGCTGCTGCCCCAGAAGCTGTGACTGACAGGAGCACCATGCTTCTTACATTAATAGTTAATGGGCTCAAACCCCATATCTACAAGTGGGTTCCTGTAGGTGGTTGCACCTCTATCAATGACTGCTATAAAGCCATTGTGGAGGCTAATAATCAGGCTTCAATGGGTTTCTGCCACTCTAATGACACACCACCCCAACCTTGTCTCACACCTGGCAGTGCTCACAACCAAGTAGGTTGCCGCCAGCCATGCCAACAGGAAAATGAGGTTAAGCGCCCCTGCAAAGGGGAACTCTAGTCAGCAAAAATTGAGGACACAGGAAAAGCCTGGGGGTTGTAGTTACAAGAGGTTCTACAACCCCACTTGACCCTCACTCTTAATCTCTCATAGAAAAGAACCCCTGCAACTCCAACATTCACAAAGTTGAAACCCTCAACGTCTTCCAAGTTCATAGCAACAACCCCATACTTCAAGCCAGTCACTCTCCAAATAAAGTAAATTGCTTGGAATATCCCTTTTGTTTATATGGGAACACCCACAAACTACTGGTAGATACTGGGGCCAATCACACTATGGTTGACCAGATGTTTGCAAACTCCCAACAATTAGACCAAGTGCCAAGCAGATTCAAGGCAGTTCAAGTGGCTGATTCCCAAAGAGGGGCAATTACCCATGAGACAGTACCCTTCTCTGTGAGAATGGGGAACATCCAGGTTAAGCTCTCTGTACCAATCATGGTAGGGCTCAGCCACAATGTCATTACTGGCCTTGACTGGCTTTTTCACAACTGTTCCTATATTGACTGGGATATATCTGTAATTACCCTAAATAGAAATGGGGCCAGTTTTCAGATATATTCCGTCAAAATGAGCAAGCTACTTCATAATACTGTGTTTTTCAGAATAACAGAAACAGGCTCATACAATTTCAAGGGGGAGAAACTAGACTTCACACAATTCTCAGTCAAATTTATCCACACATAACCACCTTCAGCCCTCCCCTTGACTACTCCACCTTCACCAGCACTTGCCGCTCTCCTTGAGGAGTATAAAGGCGTTTTCAGTGAAACACTGGACCAACTACCCCCTCCCCGGGAGATCTAACATGTGGTACAACTACAAGGGTTGCTTCCCAAGGTACACCCTCTCTATTGTTTGACACTGAAAGAAGATGAAACCCTCCATCAGCACCTTGTAGACACACTTGATAAGGGCTTCATACACTCCTTGCTTTCACCATACAGGGCTGCTGTCTTCTTTGTAGCCAAGAAGGACAGGTCCCTTTGACTAGTCACAGATTACTGCGCCTTAAACAAGGTGACTTGTAAGAATAAATACCCCCTGTTGTTGATTGACAACCTGTTTGACACGCTTGCAGGTGCAAAGGTCTTTAGCAATATTGATCTCATTGCAGGGTACAACCAGGTTTGCATTGCACTAGGAGATGAAGCAAAAACTGCCTTCTGCACATGCTACAGGTTATTTGAGTGCCAGGTCATGAACTTCAGAATGACCAACACTCCTTTCACCTTTGCCATGTTAATGAACAAAGCATTTGAGGAATTGATTGGGAAATGTGTAGTTGTGTACCTTGACAACATTATTGTCTTCAGTCAAGATCAAACCACGCACCTCCAACACCTCTGTGCTGTCCTTGACACTCTTTGGAAAAACTAGTTGAAGGCTAAGCCTTCCAAATGTGAATTCCTCAAGTTGGAACTTTTGTTCCTTGAGCACACCATCTCTGCCTAAGGGATAAATCCTGACCCTGCCAAATTCAAGGCAATCACCAGTATTTCACCTCCCACCAATGTTGGTCAGGTGAGTACATTCTTGGGCATGGTTGCCTACGTGCGTAAATTTATCCCCAATTGCAGAGAACCTACACACCTCTCACTGAGCTCCTGAACACTAAACAGTGCTTCCATTGAACCCCTGCCAGAGGTCAACCCTTTGAGAAGTTGAAGCATAGGCTTACAACTGCACCCATATTAAAATTTCCCAATCAGAACTGCCAATACAAACTCAAGACTGATGCCTCTGATAGGGACATAGGGGGCATATTACGTGTAGAAACCGATGAGGGTGTCTTCCTCCCTGTAGCATACAAATCCAGAAAGCTCACTGACTCAGAAAAACTTTACCCAATTCATGACAAGGAACTAGTGGCAATTGTGCACTACATTGAGAAGTGGTTCTGTCACTTGGAAGGGGCCACCTTTCCACCCCGTATCATGGCAGACCACAAGTTGCTCCAGTATTTCAACACACAGTCCCACTTGACATGCCGCCAGGCAGGCTGGGTTGAGTGCCTATCTCCTTACCAGTTGTGTATCAAATACAAGCCTAGGAAAGAGCTTTTCATAGCAGATGCCCTCTCAAGGCTCTACGTGGCGTCCATCACCAGGGACAATGATCTGGATACAGATTAGCCAATGTTCTACCTCTTCCCTGAAGCAACCCTCTATGGAGGCCTTAATTTGGTAACCATCTTCAAGCTGAAGGACAATGAAAGTCAGTTCACCACCAATGTGGGCAATGTCTGCTGCCGTGCAGAGACAGGAGAAACAACATCCTACATTCCCACTATATAATAAGGCAACACCACCCTGCACTATCACCGCATCTTGAGCCATGTCAGAGGATGCAACCTCTTTGAAATCATGAAGCGTAAGGTTTGGTGGCTGTGTATGCACCAAGATATCTTGAATCTCCTTGAGAAATGTGTGTTGTGTGAAAAGAACACATCAAAGCCTGCACCCTCAAATCTGTCCTACCCATTAAGACCATGAAACCATTTGAGAAATGGGCCCTCAACATTCTTGGACCTCTCCCTGAATACAGACTTGAGAAGAAATATATCATCCCAGCCATTGACTACTTCACCCGTTGGCCAGTAGTGTGGGCAACCACCAACCACACCGCCACCACCATTACTTGCTTCATTTTCAAGGAAATTGTGGCCGGTTTTGGACAACCCAAATGCCTCATTACAGATGGAGGCCTGAACTTGTTGGGCATGTCATGAAGGCATACTGCGCCAAGAACGCACTCCAACATATAGTTACAACCCCCTACCATCCGCAAGCCAATGGGTGCATAGAGCAATTAAATGGCTCCCTAGTCAAGTTGATTGCCAAACTCTGTCAGAAACATCCTAATACTGCATGGACTGAACATCTGCCCACCACACTGCTCATCTTACAAGCAAAGATCAATAGGGGCACCAGGTTCAGCCCCAGCACCTTGGCCTTTGGGACGCCCAATGGCTTGGCAGGAGTAGAACAAGAGAGATTGCAATCCACAGTTCCTGGGAAACCTCCCCTGTCAACTACTCCCTCCCTGAGTCAATGGCATGCCAAGGCCTGAGACATTGAACACAAGCAAATTGAGGGGGAGACAAAACACCTCAAGGCAAGATATGCTGTAGGTGACCCCGTTTATGCCCTCAACTCCAATTTGGCCAAACTGGAACCCAACCACTTGGGACCCTTCAAGATAGCCACAGTCTATGACAACCACATTTACCAACTTGAAGACGCCCAAGGAAACACCAAGAAGCTTCACCACAATTGCTTGTGCCCCTGCTGCGCCATCCCCACACAAAAGTTGTTTGTGCAGACCTTCCCAGATCTACCGCAAACTCTGATCCTGGTTTCTGACAACAAGCAAGGGCAAGGGGGGTGTTGTAACCAAGTTTCCAGACTTGTCTGCCAATGTATCTCACAATACACAGGGGGAGCTTGATGAGCTGTCCCTTGACGTATCTAACAGCATGAACCAATATGATGGCAATATCAAACTTCAGGCACTTTCTCCTAATTAGGAGCGCTACCAATTTGACCTGCTGATCCTGCATGAATTATTCCTTGGCTCCAATCCTTACATGGAACATGCCACCATGCCACCCCCTTGTGACCCGGTGGCTTTTCCCATATAGTATATCAATTGCAGTATTCTATAATAA
The DNA here is from genome assembly GCA_014839935.2 of Entomophthora muscae. Classification (NCBI taxonomy): domain Eukaryota; kingdom Fungi; phylum Entomophthoromycota; class Entomophthoromycetes; order Entomophthorales; family Entomophthoraceae; genus Entomophthora; species Entomophthora muscae. Next base: position 10,712 of record QTSX02003646.1, read on the forward strand.
ACAATACCTTATTCTTATTATCCCTTCCTTTCTATTGGACTGTTGTCTTCCCCAATCCAAATACTAAATCATCATTGGTTCAGTTGCAATAATGGGGCTCTATCTTGTGAATAAAATGAAGATGAATATCTCTTGTGACATCTGAAGTGCTTAATCACATCATATATAAATATGTTATTGATATATAAGTAATAATCATCATATATAATAGATGGCCTTTACTAGGAAGTCAGCATAAAAAATAAGGCAAAAAGCTCATTGAGGATAGTTAAATTTCCACTCTTGTCAAAAAATGTTTTGATACTCTCTGGCTCAAAGCCAAGAGCATCCTTCTTAGCATGTCTTTTTTCTGCCTTTCTCTTTATTTGAGTTTTAGTTAATGTGTGGCTTTTGGTAGTATTGGGGTACTCTTTTACTTATTATGGTAATTCTATTAATCTAAATTATCTTCATCATCTTTTTGAGGATTTTATATAAAGTTTTTTGGTACTATCTCCCTTTTTTCTTGACATATTATGACTTTTGAGGTTTAATGAAAGTTTCATCCCCAGAACTGTTATATAATGACCTATCTTGGAAGATTATTGTGAATTTTTTCTGATTATCATATGCTAAAAACTTTGAACCAAGGTAATGTATCAGACACCACTATGGAATCATAAGCATTCTAAAATTAAGAATGGCAGAAATAAGCTGTGACCTTGGCATTATCATTAGCCCTTAAGGTCTACAGATGAAAGAATCCTGACTGGGCCTGCAGCTCAGAAAGCAGATATTGCAACATTTAAATCAGGGAAAAGGTTCAGTTTAAATCTGTCAAGTTTATACTTCTGGGAAGTATAATAAACAGAAAAAAGGGGAAGATTTAAGAAGAGAATGATACTTTTTTGAATATGAATATAGAATAATATATAGTATCATGAAAAGCCACATACTGCCCATGTACATCATGGGGGTCATGGGGCTTATCTGAGTAATGTTCCTCTTGAGTCACAAGGCTTAATCAAGTTGCGTTCCATTTAGGACCTGGATTGAGTGATACCTGTCATAGATGATTGACTGATAATGGTGCCACCAGTTTATTGACTGGCTGATGAACTATTCAGTGAGCCATTTGGTGATCTACTTGGGGCATTAATTCCCCAAGAGGGAGTAATAAAAGATGTTGCAAAAAATACATAATTATATACAAAGTTATGCTGTATGAAAACAGTGTTATATTTTCTCTATCTTTTTATATAGCAAGTATGGAAAGGAATTAAGGAGAAAAAACTATGCTTTATTTTTAAGTTCAAAGTAAGAAGATAGTTTAATATAAGTTTTTATTCACATATACTGACATGAAGACTGGCTCAGCTATCACTGTTGTGTGCTACCATAGGTGCAGCCAAGGGACACAATGGAGGAATTCTAACAGTAGACTTGGGTTTTTACTAAGCCAGGAGGTTAATCTTCAGGAAATAATTGTGAATTTATCTTAAGGAACTGGGAAAACATAATAGACATGATAATCCTCTAGGTGTTGTTAGAGAGGGAGCAACAAAGTACAGGAAAACAAACAAAATAAAAATTTGATTTGAACTTAGATTCATTTTGGAATTCTACTAAACTTTTTTAGAAGTTATCATAAATTTTAAAAAGCAAAGAAAAATACAAGAACCTCAAGTTTACTTTGGAATTTAATCCTACCATAAGCAAAATTGAAATATTGTGAATACAGATATTCATAATACCCATATAATTTCCAAATTTAGCTTGAAGCTCTAAAAATAGACTGATGTATAATTAGGGCATCAAAGAAGGTAGCCCAGGTAGGGGCGTTTTAAAAAAATTGTAAGATGGTACTAGATGCTGAAGGCAATCAGCCTAAGAAATTAGTATGAGGTAAGAGCAACAACTTTTACACTTGTGACCTTAAAACAAAAGAAGCCATGTGTCTAATTGGGTCACAAATTAGGGCTAGCCAGCCAGCAAATGACTTCTAGTTGATAAAGATGATTGTTTCAATCTAATTATATATGTTTTAATATAATATGATTTTGAGCCTTCTGTCTTAGAATGGGTGGTGTGGCAGCACAATTATTTATGGATTTTTATATGCTATTTGGGTGACATTTCATATTACAGCCTTCCTGTACTAGTATATAATTGTAAAATTACTCCCCCCTTTGGCCTCAGATAGAACAATATTCCCACACCAAACCAAAAATGCCCCCAAACCCTTGTCAAACCCTTAAATTCCCTGGAGGACTTGACACATACAGTTGATGTAATATTTGTTCTTGTGTAACCCTCCCAAAACCCCCTCTCTCTGCTACATCCCACTTTTCTGTCCCTGAAAGAAAAATTGATCAATTTGTACTGCCTGTTATTCTGGTGTTATCTATTCTTTAATAAATTGTACTACAACTAATCAAAAATTGCCACATTATCTCTTGCAAATTTGAAAACTTCAGGTATAAACTCTTCCTGGGACCATCCATTGGGCACCAGCCAATCAGATACAAGTTTGGAAATTGATTCTGAAAACTTCTAAGCCTTAGGGTCATGGGCTACAAATTTTATCCTACAGCCAACCAGGAGGCTCCCCTGCTCCTGGTGGCTCTGCTGAACAGAAACTTGTCCTTTAAAAGACAAGCAGGCCTATTTTGGGTCCCTGCCTGTCTATTTTTCACAATAAAGTTTTACTTTTAAAAGAATAAACTTTTCTGTTTGGGCTCTATATTTTGAGTTCTTCACCTAAGAACTGTTAGTAAAATTTTGGTCCTGCCTTACCTCAGCCTTCTCCCCTTTGCTTAGAACCACTTTTCTGGAGCCCCTAAGCTTAACATTAGCATAAATACTATAAATTACCTGCTTTTGCTTTCAAGAATTGAACTCAAGCTTGATTTTAAGTTCAAATTTTATGTGCCAAGTGATGGGCTGAAAGTTTCAGAGAAAAACAATGAGGATGAATCAAGCAAATTTTGAGCTACTTCAACAGCACCAGACTGAATTGGGAGGAAGAGCTTACTAATTGAGAGCCCTTTAAAGTGTATCTCACTATTAACATTAAGATCAAAATTAAGAGCAGCATCTGTAAGGGGAAATCAGTAAAGTAGGTAGAAAAAAAGTAGTATAGAGGGCAGGCCAGGGTGACACCAAGGAGTCAGAGGCTAACTGGTCCATTCCTGAGGAAATTATTTTCAAACACTGGGGCCAAAAGGCCCAAATATTGAATCATTATGGAAAAACTTCCTTTATTTCAGGGGAAAGACAAAGATGTAGGGAGTAAAGGAGAATAAAAGGGCAGCAAAACAAACAAAAGGCCAAAAAAAAATTACTTTCTTGACTTAGTTGAGAGAATGAAAAAAGATTAAGACCATAAAAAGATAGGAGCGAAAATTTTAAAATTTTAAAAGTGTCGCACCACTTTACACCACTTAATCCACTTACACCCCACACCACGCCAAAGTGATAAAGCTCTCTAGAAACAAGTTTCTAGAGAGGAGTGGTGAAAGCTTGTAAAAGGCTTTAGGATAAAGGAGGTGGGGATTTCATAATTGCTGATTGGTTGGTATAAATATTTTCAGCAGCTGGTGGGCCTAACTTGGAATTTAGATTAATGATGTCATAATCTAAAAACTTTGGCAACCAGTAGGTTGAGCGCTACTGAAACTAACCAACAAATATTGTGTGATTAATTTCTCAAAATTAATTGACTCAAAGACAGCCAGATTCAGATTTTTGAAGGTGAATTTGGACAGCTCCTGCTTTCACCCATTTTTTTATCAAGAACAACATTTAAATCATCTAACATAATTAAGAGTTTAGCAGCTTTTTGCTGCTGGTTTTGGGTTCTGCACAGCCTTAATATACCTTTCATCTGACTTACTACCCTAACAAAAATACTATATAATTTTGTATAGTAAGTTTTAAAATTCACTGTTTTTGCTTGTTTTAAAACCTGATCATCTATATTGTCAAAACCACAGGCTCAACCGGCAGCTAGGTTCCAACCAAGCGGGTTTGTGACCTGTAATCCAATTATTGGGTCACCCAAAGCCAGACCAGGAAGTCAACTTGAATTACCAAATCCAACAATATGAACAGATGATGATCCTTCACGGTGGATACCTTGATTTGGCGCTTGACTCATTATCAGGATCAAGCCACCCCCTTATTCCATCCAGCCGTGTGATCACCAATCTTGTTCCTACTATCCTTGATTCACACAAACTATATAATCACTATCTCTCAATAAAGATTATTATCTAGCTTCTAAATATTTTTTCCCCATGTAACTCTGCTAAAACAGCACAGTTACAACATTGTAGCACAGGTAGGCTATCCATCCTACCGTATCTTGAAAAATTCCGCCTGTTGCCCACACACGCTGCAGCCAACAAATCCTTGACATAATTATGTCTGGCCTCCTGCCCAACTGGACTCCGTATACTCCTGGTACCAAGATACCTGATGGTTTTGTCCTCTACCAAAACACGGTGATCCTGCTACCCACCTTCAACGCCCTGTCCGCCTAAGGGTTCTTTCAGGCACCTTCCTTGATGCCGCAACCAGCTGACAAAACCACCATGCCCGCCTATGTTGCACAAAGACTTCACAGTGCTGCCTTGGAGCCCTTTGCCAGGGCCAATGACAACAATGCAGCCGCATGAATCCAGTCTGCCCAAAGCAAGCTGGCTCAAATGGAATGTCCACAGCAATTCTGGATTGCGGAGATTTCCATTTGCCTGACCCATGACGCTGGCACCTGGTGTGACAAGTGGCACAAAGAGCACACTGCCAAGAACTGGGACACCATCAAACAGGAATTATTGGCAAGATTTGTGCTTAAGGATACGGCGCTCATGATCATACGCCAAGTAAAGAATCTGACTCAGACAGGCACCATTAAAGAACTTACCTGCGCCTACAAGGAACTCTGTCTCTGTGACCCATCTGACATGGCCTTTGATACCCCAGCTACACATCTCATGTACTACAACGCCCTCAAGTTGCACATAATGAGACATGTGAACCTGGACCAGGTAACCAACCTGCAAAGCCTGTACCATGAAGCGGAGAAAGAGGAACAAACATCCAACGCTTTACACAAGGCGCAGACTGGAAAACAAGAAAGGTCCAAGGACTCCCATCCAAGCAGGTGCTCCTTGCAACCACCTCCTGGAGGCAACAGCAACAACAACAGCCACAAACCCATGGTTTCAAATGGGAATGGAAATAAAAATAACAGTCAGTCAAATTGCACCCATTTCTGTGTCACTGCCACCCAAGGCAACCAAGATGAGGAAAAAGCACGGGGAGAGCACTAAGCAAGCCAAGCTCTTCCCACGCAACTCCTGACTTGCCCAACAATGAATACCAACCCAAGGATGTGGAACAATGCCCAATGATCCAAGTGCCCTCAGAGGACCCAGTGCTTTACACCATTGCTAGACACCCCAATAAACTGATGTCTTACCCTTTCTGCTTTTGCAGTTACACAGGCTCAGCACTCCTGGACTTGGGCGCAGATTGAACCTTAGTCAACAGCAGCTTTGTGGATAAATTCAAGCTGGCCACTAATCCTCTGCGGATTAAAAACGTGGTCCTGGCTGATAAACATCACATTGCTGTGACAAAGGAAACTGCCCCTTCACTGTCATGCTTGAGAACCTCCACTCCACCATCCAAGGTCCCGTCATTGACTTCCCTAAGTTTGACATTGTACTGGGACTAGAGTGGTTACAGAAAAACAACCCCCACATGGAATGGGCAACCTCAGTGTTGACCATCAAGCGTGAAGGTGTCAACCAGCAGATCTACCTGGACTCTGTGGACCAACTCCTACGTGACCACGTCTTTGTACAAATCACAGAGACTTTAGACAAGAAGGAAAGCCTGAAAGCAATTGACTGGGACTTCTTTCAGTATGAAATCATACACTTCAAGGACCACCAGGATACTCTACGCCTCAAGGTTGCAACATTGTGGCCCGTCACCCAGAAATCTTTAAAGAAGTGTAACCTGGGCTACCCCCTGAGAAGAACATCCAACACTCTATCCAACTCAAGGGGCTGTACCCAAAGCACGTCCCATCTATCAACTGACCCCAAACAAGGACAACACCCTGCGCGCCTATCTCAAGGAGGCACTGGAAAAAAGACTTATCCGCCCCTCACAGACTTCCTTTGGGGCCGCCGTATTCTTTGTGGCTAAAAAGGACGGTACCTTACGCCTGGTCACAGACTACCGCGCCCTAAACAAAGTCACTATTAAGAATTGTTACCCACTGCCACTGATTGACGACCTCTTTGACGCCTTGGGAGGAGCCACCATCTTCTCCAAGATTGATCTAACTGCAGGCTACAACCAGATTTGTATCAAGGAGAAAGACATCCCCAAGACAGCCTTCCGCACCAAGTACAGTTCCTACAAATGTATGGTACTCAACTTTGGCATGATTAATGCCCTGTCCACCTTTGTAACCTTCATGAACAAAGTGTTTGCACCACACATAGGCAAACATGCCCTAGTGTACCTGGACAATATTATTATCTACAGCCCCTTGGTGAAACAGCACCACAAAGACCTGGAGTAAGTCTTTGCGACCTTGGCACAGCACAAACTGTTGGCCAAGCCCTCCAAATGCCAGTTCTTCTGGGAGCAACTACCCTTCTTGGGGCACATAGTCTCAAAAGACGGCATCAAACCCAACAGTCAAAAGATACAAGCCATCTGCAGGATGCCACCTCCCAAGGACAAGTCAGAACTATGCACCTTCTTGGGAATGGTGGCCTATGTACAATGCTTCATACCTGACTGTGGCGTCTTGACCTCCCCCCTTGTCTGCCATAACAGGCACCAAGTCCAAGTTTGTATGGACCCCCCAATGTGACCTCTGTTTTAGACATCTCAAAGAAAAGCTCACAACAGCTCTCATCTTACAATATCCCAAACAAGACGGAGAGTATCAGATGGAAACCAACGCCTCAGATGCATCCATTGGGGGATTACTACAAATTAAGAATAGTGACAGTGAATTCCTTCCTGTAGCCTACAAGTTGCTCAAACTGACAGATGGCAAGTGTTGATACCCAATCCACGACAAAGAACTACTGGCCATTGTACACTGCCTAGTCAAATGGCGCTGTTACCTGGAACAGCAGGAAGAATTCACAGCACTAACCAATCACAAGTTGCTCATCTATTTCAAGACACAAGCAAGCCTGTCACGCCGCCAAGCGCGGTGAACGGAAATATTAGAAAGGTTTAACATGCTCATCCAATATAAGCCCAGGGTTGAGCTTGCCATGGCAGACGCCCTGTCCCATCTGTATGTCTGCACTTCTAGGGGAGAGAATGGGCTCAACCCAGACTGGCCTCTCCTAGTGCTACGTACTAAAGACAAAGGATTCCCTGCAGGCACAACCAATATTACCAAAGAGACAGTCATAAAGAATGAACATCTCTTTGCTGACGTATACAGGACTCTTCACAGAAAATTTTTGGATGGCACAACCATTCCCTACATCCCCACACATCAACAAGTCAATACCATTCTTTGCTACCACAGAGATCTTGGACATACTAAGAGCCAAAATCTATACAAATTCCTAAAGCATAAAGCCTGGTGTTCAACCTTATACTGCAATGTCCAGGAAGTGTTAGGACAGTGCAAGGTTTGCAAAAAGTTTGCCAAAAGTGAAACCCTGCCTAAGTCTGTACTCCCCATTCAAACCAAACTAATGTTCAAATTATGGGCTCTTGACATTGTGGGCCCCATGCCAGGAAAGCACAACAACAAAAAATACATCATCACAGCTATTGACTTCACAACAAGGTGGCCAGTAGCCCAAGCAGTGAAGGCACACACTGGCAACAACGTCCAACAATTCATTGGCAAGGAAATAATCAGAAGGTTTGGAAAGCCAGAACTCCTGATAACCAATGGGGGCAAAGAATTGACCTCCAAAGACACCAATGTGTACCTCACCAAAAATGGGGTCAAACACACTGTCACAACATCATACCATCCACAGGCCAATGAACGCGTAGAGCGGCTTAATGGTAGCCTTGTGCAAGCCCTAGCCAAACTCACTGCTGGGAGACCTGAAGACTGGTATAAGCAGCTACCAACTGCATTACTTGTGTGCCAAACCCAAGTGAACAGATCCACCAGGAAAAGCCCGTTTGAACTGGTATACAGCACACAGCCAAACATCATTCAAGCATTGACAGGACCTAGACTGGAAATTCCAAGTCAAGTCCCCCCTTGCTCGGATCCTCAAGTAGTAGAGGCCAACAGCAAACAAGCAGCCAAAGAAAAGGAAAGCTTACAAAAGACATTTGTCCCCATCTGTGATAGACATGAAGTCAGGGAAAAAGTCTGGCTCATGAATGTTGACAAAAGCAAACTGCAACCCAAGAAAATAGGGCCAGCAATCATTCCAAAGGTAAACAACAATAACACTTACCTTATGCAAGGGCTTGGGAAACGCAAGCAAGACAAGACCTTATGTTGTGAATAACGGCATTCACCGTGTTTTGATTTCGCCTTTGGTGGGCCATTTCAAAGACAAATATCTTGCTTTTGCTTTCAAATCTTGAAATGAACTGGTTTCTATATCAGGAAATATGATTGTTTGGTTTCCTGACTCTGCGCAACTCACTCGCCCCACTCATGCTTGTGGCAAGTGATCCTACCGTCCTGGTTTTGTTTTGTGGTATTCCTAACCACTATATAATCCATTTCCTAATTTACCAATAAAATTAAGTTCTATTCATATTTTTGTCTTTATGTCTTCTGTGCTTCTGCGCCTCTCTCTAGCCATGCCTAGTAGAGATTATTCATCCAGGGCTGCAAGGTAAACACTTTTGCCTTCCCTGTCATCTAACCAAGACTTAGTACAAATCCAATCCTAAGGTTAGGATTTCCCGTTGTGTATCTGTGCCGCGCCTCAGAACACAACAAAAATGGTGCTCACTACAGGGGCTGTAAGCCCCTTGATTATCCCTTTTGCATCTACGTTTTCAGGTCTCTTGCCTCCGCCTATTTGGGAGTTGACCTTGCCTGAAATTACCAGCCCTCCTATTGAGGAAGAATTTGCCAAACCACCTATTGTCCCTACTGTATTGAACCTTGGGAATGGTCCCCGCCTAGTTGCTTACCCCATGGGTACCCCTGACTTAGAACAAGTCATGTCAGTAGCCCTTGGGATAGCCCGTGAAGGAGCCATCCCTCGCCTTCAGTTACAGTTTAGCCGTGCCAAATACTATGAGTTAATTGTGGCCCCTCAGTTTTCACAACATCTCCTCTCAGCGGCTGGCTCGGCTGATTGCCTGCTGTCATCTTTTGTACAGCCCACCTTGGCCCACCACTAGACGGTGTTGGGACTCCACGTTCAAGAGATTTTGTCTCTACAAGCAGCTGTTACCCATCATTGGGACTAGTTTGCCACCTACCAACAATGGATTCATTCCCTGTTCTCCCTGGTATCTGACAATCAGCGTGATTTGGTCACCTCTCAAACACGTTTATTCAATCCCATTGAGCAAATGCACCAGTCCATCCCTGAGTATGTTAGGGAGCAGCTACATGAGTTTCACCTGTTAGAACAACCCTGGCAAACTCAAGTAGACTCCACCCTAAATGCTTATCTCACCATCTTTGAACGCCTAGTGCAACAACTCAATGCATTCAGTGCCTATTCCTTCAAGCAATTGCAACAAGTAGCTGACCTTGCCGCCCAAGGTCTAAATGAACTCAGTGCGGAATTTGATCAAGAGAGATCTACCACTGCTGCTGCTATAGCCAAACTTCAGAGTCAAGTGAATGAGCTGTCTACTCCCAAACCTGATGTCCTGCCTTCTCCTCCTGCTGATGATCTGGTGGACAGAGAGCAGAGGATCTGGGAGGCCATCCAAGAATTACGCGTTTCCACTTGTAGCCAAAGACGTCCTACTGAAATGCCTCAACCTGACCCCCAGGTTCTTGCGCTGACTGCTCAGGTCGCTGAACTGCAGCAAGAAGTTGCTATGTTACGTGAGGTAGTGACAACCGCTGCTAGCCCACTTGGGGTTAACAAGGAAGATGGCTGTTGTCCTGGTTTGACAGGGGCTCCTCAAATCCACTGCGCTAGGGAGTTGGTTGCCCTAGCAAATAAGGTGGATCACTTGAAACAAGATCAGACTGAGTTGGACAGAGACGTACAGGAGTTGAGTGAGTTGATAGATTTGGTCAACAACAGATTTTCCCCCTGCCTATCAGTGGGGCCATCCCTTACTTTGCGGTTGGCTGAGTCCTCCACTGTTGTCACTACCCAAGGACAACGCCTAGATGTTACTGAACAACAGACTACTCTAACCAACACTAAGGGTGCCAGAACTACTGAGACTCTGACAACCCTTGAAGAAAGTGTTTGACAACTATGGGCTAGACAACCCCCCTCTGAATCTGAAGCTGAGTTCTCCCTGCGCATAAATGTACTTGATAGCAGCAATGGTGGTCCAGCTCCCAAGGCACACTTCAAGCCTACTTTTAAACAAGTCTTTGATCCCAAAACCTCAACAATTGCAGCTTTCTTAACTATTTATGAGACTGCCATGAGGCGAGCATCAGATGAGGTTAAGAAGGAACACATTCTAACCTGTCTACACCTGACCTGTCAAGAAATAGTCACGCCAGAGCTGCCCACCATTGAGACCTGGGAAGACATGAAACAGCTCCTGATTGACAAGTTTGGTGGTGATCTTAGCCTGGAGGTGAAAAATGATGCCTTCATGCACATATCTTTCAAGCCCAAAGAGACGTTAGCCAAATTTGCAGACAGATTTTACATGGAGGGACAACAGTTAATAACAAGCAGACAATTGAAGGCGCATGAAGCGTATATGGCCTGCACCCAGGCCCTCAAGGTGAATCAACTCCTGTGTCTTCATTTCAAGGCCCACAAAGCTATGCTGTCCTCCATGAAAAGTATAAAAACTGCTACAAGATATGCATCTTACCCATTCTGGGGCAGCTGTTCAAGAGTGTTGTGCCGCTTCCAACTATGGCTCTTCTTCTTGCGGCCCTTGTATCCTCACTATGAACTCACAATTTTTTTTTGACATCAGGGTTGCCACAACTGTGGTCAGATAGGCCACCACTCTTGCGTCTGCACCAATCCTCGGGTTGAAGGAGCTGATCCCAAGGATCAGTCAGGAAAAGAAAAGTCAACCTAGAGGAGGAGACGCTCTTGGTTGACAATTCTTCCCTGTCTCATTATACACCTCCGCCTGTTACTGACTCTGAGCCTGCTGATGATGAAGCTCCTCCTATCCTCCTTCTGTTCCATGACATTTCTGATGATTCTGATGTGGATGAATCTGATGTTGAAGACCCTGATGCATACGGGAATTCTGTGCTTGTTGTCCCTGAGACTATTGCAGTTCCCTACAAGCTACAATCTGGGAAGACTACAACTACCACCAAGCCCTCGTCTGAGGCCAAAGCAGTTGTCTTCTGCCCCTATCTTACTCAGGTAAAACAGTCCCCTGTATTAGTGGAATCATCAGAGGAAGCCGCTGAAGTTGCAGATGCTGTTTTCAAGAATGTATCTGTCTCACTCCCTCTCCAAACCGTATATAAGGAATTCCAAGGACTAAGATGAATGATTGAAAAATGGGACAAGGAACTAGCTGAGGCACAGGATATCTTGGCTGTTCTTCCACCCTTTGGACGCACCACCACCCGAGTAGAGATATCTATTCAGAAAGTAAAAATCAAAGCCATCCTGGACAACAGATCTCCTGTCAATGTTGTTTCTTCTAATCTGGTGAAGAAACTTAAGCTGGCCCCCAACCTCAACTACCATCAATCCTATGGCACCACTGGTCTCTCCATGACTTGCGCCATTGTTGCATACTCCACCTTGCCAATGTGATTTGGTAAACTCCTGTTGGCTGCGCTGGCTGTTGTTCTAGAAAATGAGAGCTACAACCTTTTGGTTGGTACCCAGTTACTTTGGGAGTATAATGGGATCATCAACCTAAAGGATGGTTATCTTTCTATCCTAGGGTACAAAGTCCCTCTGATCTTTGAAGAGCCAATCAAAGTTCCTGGTAAACGTTTGAAGACATGTACACTGGAGTACCCCACTGGGGTTTCCACCCTAAAATACCAAACCCATTCCTCCAACATGAAGTGTCCTCCCATGGCTTGTCCTGAAACTGAGGGAATCCCTCTCATGGCCACATCTGCTATCACCATCCCCCAAGCTCTCAGGCTATCATAGACTCCCAGATATCATATGAACTACCTGAACAGACTTTCTTAGAGCTGTACTCCCCTCCTTTGCTGGGGCGTAACAAGGCTTACCTTTGTCCTGAAATTCTGGACGTCTCCCACAAGGATCCTGTTCAATTACTAGTTGCCAACCTTACTGCGCTTCCTATGAATGTATCCAGAGGACAGGTTATTGGTTACAGAAAGTTTTTAAATGCCCCTGAAGTCTTGTCACTTCACCCTTTTGGAACATTTCAAGACTTTAACCTACCTGAAGGCAAGCCTCAAGTCCTATCTCTGTTCACTGCTCAAGACTTCCCTCAGTTGTCCCCGGTACAACAAAAAGAGGTGCTTGATTTACTAGACCAATTCTCAGACATTTTTGCTAAAGATAGCACTGATTATGGGCTGGCTAAAGGTGTAATTCATCAGATTGACACAGGAGATGCTCCTCCCTTTTGTGCCAAGCCATATTGCTGCAGCCAAGTGGAAGATGCGCAGGTTTCTAAGGAGCTCAAACAACTGCTGGACGCTGGATTGCTAGCTCCCTTAAAAAGTCCCTGGGCTTCCCCTCTGCTCATCTTAAAGAAAAAGGATGGGGCCACTGGATTGTGATGGACTATTGAAGGTTGAATTCTCTAACCAAGAAAGATTCCTATTCCTTACCGCATATTGATGATGCTCTTTGACGCCTTGGAGGTTCTAAGTTTTTCTCTGCCATGGATTTGGCGTCTTGTTACTGGCAAGTTGACCTCTCTCCTGAAGACTGTCAGAAGGCTGCACTCATCAAATCAAAAGGATTGTTTGAGCCTACCTGCATGCCGCAAGGGCTCTGTAATGCCCCAGCCACCTTCTAAAGAGCCATGTACTCCATCCTCTGTTACTTGAAGTTGTCATGTGTCTTAGTCTATCTTGATGATATAACAGTCTTAAGCGCAACTTTCACTGATCACCTAGCCCATCTTAAAGAGGTGTTCATAAAAATCCGAGAGGCTGGCCTCAAGCTAAAGCCTTCTAAGTGTTCTTTCTTCAAAGAACGCCTTGAATTCCTGGGCCATGAAGTAACCCAAACAGGGATTCGTCCAATGACCAAGAAGGTTGAAGCCATTGACAAAATGCTTCTGCCCACCAACCTACAAGAAGTACAAGTCTTTCTGGGCATGATGGGTTACTATAGGCAATTCATTCTTGACTTTGCTGATACTAGCAAACCCCTGGTCCAACTGTTGCGTAATGTTCCTTTCAAATGGACTGCCAGCCAACAACAAGCCTTCAAGACTCTAAAGCAGAAACTCAAAGAAGCACCCATTTTAGTGTACCCCAATTACAATAAGGAATTTATCTTGTACACTGATGCTAGTGACCTTGCTATTAGGGCTATCTTGGCTCAGCTCAACAATGAAGGTGTGGACCACCCTGTAGCCTATACATTCTGTGTGCTAAATAAGCATGAAAAGAATTATAGTGTTACAGAGAAGGAGTGCCTTGCCGTGCTACATGCTGTCAAACAATTCTGCCACTACGTGTATGGTACCCATTTCACTGTCGTCACTGACCACGCTTTGCTCAAGTGGTTACAACAACTTAAGGAGCCTGAAGGACGCTTAGCCAGATGGGCCCTCCGCCTACAAGGTTATGACTTCACTGTACTCCATTGCCCCAGGATTCAACATCAGAACACTGATGGGTTGTCCCAAATGCCCATCCTTGCCCTACATCCTGCTGAGGCAGACCTCCTGTACAAGCTAATTGGCTACCCTTCTTCCTGGGAAAGTGAGACAGAAGAGGTTTGACTTGCCTTGGCCAAATTGTCTGAAGACACCCTCATACACAATAACTAACTCTTCAAGAAGGTGCGGGGTCAATACCTGCCATATGTGCGCCCCAGTCTTTGCCTCTCTTTGGTGTCGCAAGCTCATAAAGAAACTGGCCATGGAGGAATTGCCAAGACCTTTGACTGGCTTCAGAAGAATTACTTCTGGGAGAATCTTTGCCTATTGATCCCAGATGTCATAGCTAGTTGCCATGACTGCCAACTTCAGAGGCCCCAAGCTGCTTCTCACAAATTCAAATTAGTTCCCCCTCAACACGCTTTTCATAAAGTTAGCATTGATGCTGTAGGCCCTCTCCCCCGCTCATGTTCTGGATGCCGCTTTATCCTGATTGCCGTCAACCACTTCAGCAAGTGGGTAGAGGCTCGCCCTACTAAGGACATCACTGCTAAGAATACAGCGGCCTTCCTGCTGCAGGATGTTTTCTACTGCCATGGCTGCCCTCAAGTGCTGTTGTCAGACAACGGAACCAACTTCAATGCCAAACTTGTAACCTCTGTTGTTGAATTTCTAGGAACTCACCAGTCTTTCTCTGCCCCCTACAATCCTTTCACTAATGGGGCAGTTGAGCGTGCCAACTTGACACTGGTTTCTATCATGAGAAAACTCACCTACTCTGACGCTGACAATTGGGATTTATAATTACCTGCCGCACTCTTTGCCTATTGTCTGAGCAAGCATCAGGTCACAGGGTACTCCCCCTTTGCCATGTTGTATGGGCGTGAAGCCACCACTCTGTTGCTCTTGGGGGTTCCCCTACTCTCCTCTGATAAGGCCATGAACCCAGACAACCACATCAAGGACTTAGTCAATTGCATCATTGATATACAGGCCACTGCCTACACTTCCGTATATAAGACTAAGGTGCTTGAGCTCTCTCCTGACAACGTTGGGCGCTCCCCCTTGCCTGAGTTTGATGTTGGTGGCCATGTCCTGTACTACCAACACTGTGTGGGTGGGCGCGCGCACAAGCTGGACTCACTGTGGATTGGTCCTTTAGAGGTGACTTTCAAACAAGGATCTGAGTACACTATAAAGCTCCTATCCAGTGGTCACCCTTTTGCTCGCGTACACACCAAGTTCCTCTGCAAGTATCACCCCCCTAAGGCCAATCTAGAGGGGGGCAATGTTGTGAATAACAGCACTCACCATGTTTTGATTTTGCCTTTGGTGGGCCATTTTGAAGACAAATCTCTTGCTTTTGCTTTCAACTCTCAAAATAAACTGGTTTCTACATCAGGAAATATGATTGTTTAGTTTCCTGACTCTGCGCAACTCACTCGCCCCACTCATGCTTGTGGCGAGTGATCCTACTGTCCTGGTAGTGTTTTGTGGTATTCCTAACCACTATATAGTCCATTTCCTAATTTACCAATAAAATTAAGTTCTATTCATATTTTTGTCTTTGTGTCTTCTGTACTTCCGCACCTCTCTCTAGCCACAACTAGTAGAGATTATTCATCCAGGGCCGCAAGGTAAACACTTTTGCCTTCCCTGTCATCTAACTAAGACTTAGTACAAATCCAATCCTAAGGTTAGGATTTCCCGTTGTGTATCTGTGCCGCGCCTCAGAACACAACACCTTACACCACAATTGCCTATGACCCTGCAAAGCAAGACAGAAACAACAAGAAACCGCCCTGCCTGCCATCAAGCAACAACTGATTCAATACGGCGCCCGGGCTCCTGACAACCTCCCTGACAACCTGCCCCTAGAGGAGGCTGACCTTCAGTCAGGGGGGTGTCAAAACTGCAGGCTCAACCCGCCAGCAAGGTTCCAACCAAGCGGGTTTGTGACCCGCAATCTGATTATCTGGTCACCCAAAGCCAGACTAGGAAGTCAACTCAAATTTCCAAATCCAACAATATGAACAGATGATAATCCTTCACAGTGGATACCTCAATTTGGTGCTTGACTTATTATCAGGATCAAGCCACCCCCTTCTTCCATCCAGCTGTGTGATCACCAATCTTGTTCCTACTATCCTTGATTCACACAAACTATATAATCACTATTTCTCAATAAAGATTATTATCTAGCTTCTAAATATTTTCCCTGTGCAACTTTACTAAAAAGCACAGTTACAACAATATCTTAACATTAAAGCCTCTCACCAGCATCTAGCAGACTACTAAGTGTTAAAAGCCTCCCCAGACTCCAAATTTTGTTGTGTTCCCCTGGTTTCCTTGAATTCTCTTGTTTGATTCATCACATCTACTCAAAAAGTGGCAAAAAAATTGGTGCTGCTGAAATTGCTGCTCCCAATGCTCAAATTTGTTGTTTTCACTCTGGCTCATGTTTTGCTTTTAATCTAGTTGACTTCCCCAGATCTCTGGGGGTGTATTTTTTCCTATGCTCACCATGTATAAGATAATCCCACCCAGCTATTGTGCTTGCTTTTTGCCCTTCCAGGTAGATCCAACAACCTTCTTGCATCTGGGGATAATCTGGTAAAAAGCCTCACTTTCAATGATATTGACCTGCACCCTTGGGTCTCATTACTGAGCCTTGTATTGGTGTTAAGATTCTTTTGCATTCTACCCTGTAGAGACAAAATTGTTCACTCCCCAGGATGTGCCAGTACTTCCAGAGTATTCTCCCTAGTGTAACCCCTGGCTACTCACTGTTACAATAATGATGGGTTTGAACACCTATTTCCCTCAGTTATCCTCTATTTTGTCCCTCTGGACATCTGTGAAACCACATTTGGTTGACTATCAATGATGATCAGTCTCACTAAGCAATGGATCTGCAATGCGCCACACAATAAATTGATTTACTACAATATATGCAGTTGGATAGAGTTTATGATCCACACTAGATTTATTACCGCCAGTAAATCCCTTGCTACTATTTATTGCCAACAAATCCTTAGTGTTAATATTTATTACTATAAAATAAAGCTGTTTATATCTATTGACAGGAAATACAGCATCCATCAATTTCTGCCAAAAAACCAACACTAATATTAATACAAACATATTACTCTCAAAGCTCTCTTTGACTGAGATCACCTCAGGACCTCACACAGGTGAATGTTGCTCACCCTACACCACTGATGATGGCAGCAAGGGGCATTTATCATCAGTAAACCACTGATTCAGCTCACAATAAAAACTATTGGACCAAATCAAGGATCATCTTCCAGTGAACCTGGCCTGTTATCTGCTGGCAAAACCTATATAAATTCCGCTGTCTAATCCTGAGTTGCTCCTCTCTTATTAGGGCAAAGGCGCAGGTAGAGCACTGGCTACTACTGCACGCAGCAGGTGCATCCTTTCACTAAGGATTAATCACAGCTATGTGAGCAAAGAAGGGTTCACCTGGTGGCAAAATGACCAGAAGATCACATGATTCTGTGGCGCAACTAATCAGCATACTGTCACAGCCTATACCAGAGTCTGGCTAGACTCTCACAGGAGAGGCAGTCTGGGCCTGAAATGTCATGTACACAATTGGTGCACTCCTGACAATGTAATTCACTGCATTAGCCAGGGAACACCAACTTCTAGTATGGGGCACAACCTGATTGGCTAGCCCTAATACTGTAATGTAGATGAACCCCAACTTACTGAAGTCTTGGGCAGGAGGCACGTTGGGCAAGGGGGAGTGGAGTGGATCTTCTTCATGATGGTTATAATTGGGTATCTAGAGTGGACAGGAGGAAGATCTAGGTTGTTTGGGTGAAAGAACTCCAAGTCAATGGTGCAAGGTGGCTTAACCAAATGGACATGAGCACAGCCAAGAGGGAAAGGATAGGTACAGTTGTATTTTGTAGTGGATTTTCAAGTAAATGCAAAAAGAATGATTATATTGGTGCAAAAATAGATAATTAATGCAAGAAAATAATAGTTCCTGGGCATAAAGCTGTTTATTTTAAGATGTCAACAGTGAAGAAGGCTTCTCTCCTCACTACTTATACTTACTGAGAAATACTTAGCCTTTTGTGCCACCAGAGGCCTGGTGGAATCATTTTAAGTGATACTTTCAAAATGGCTCAGAAATTGCACACTGGAACCTGGGGAGGGAAGGGCATTGGATTTTTTCATGTTCATGGGTTTGTCTGCAGCATGCCAAGGTGCCATAGCTATTATTAGAACCCGCAAGCAATTGAGCGCCTGATTGCATGATCAAACAATTGCTTTCCCAATTTACTATTTCTAATAGAAAAGGGACCCAGTTTTGTGTTTAGTTTCAATTCCAGGGTTTTATGGCATGTGGGCCTTGCAAACCCCTGACCATGCATGATCAGAAAGGGGGTTTCCTTCTAGAAAGGCAGTTGACAATGCTTTTCACACTGTTGGTTGTCTTATCTCCAGGAAGGCTAGCTGATTGTTTAGGGCATTCTGGGCCCTGAAATGTACACCATGAGGCCAGCTGCACACCAGGGGCTGTGACAGATCCAGGAAATTCATGCTTGCTTCTTAATTATCCTGGTCTGACTCTTCTACGGTTTGACAGGGAATCCTTTATATAAGCTTTGATGAGCTTGGGTTCCAGGCAAGCAATCTTGGCGTTAAACTTGTCACCATCTGGTGATCACTTCCACGTTTTTTGCTTCCCATAGTCTTAGCTACAGACCATCTCTTTCATTCCATAGTAGTCTTCTTTCAACCAAAAGCCAAAAACATAAAGCATAAAAAAGATTGAGGGTAAAGCAACCATTGTCACACATAAGTATCCTTTTTTATTAATTATTATCCTGTTTCCATTATATACCAATTGGGTACATTTGGCTGAAAACCCCTCTGGTTCTGGAATCACCCTGGATTCCTATCACATGGTTTATGACATAACAGCGTCATCCAATTCAGATCTTAACCAAAAAGATCTTCACACCCTTAACCTATAAGAATGTGCCATAATACATTCCAGAATCACCTGATTCCTTCCTTGGAAATGTATCGCTTTGGCTTGAAGCATTCCAGACTTCTGGCGCCAAAACACTGTGGAATATACATATTCCTGATCCAAGCTATCCTTGTTTCAACTGGGAACCAGCTGATCAATCCTGAATGTGTAGACATCATTGCCTACATTTAGTTATTTTTGCATTTAATGGGTTTTTGCCTTAAAAACCCATTAAACTGCTTTGAAACTCAAACCAGGCGCCACCGCGGCGCCCAGGAACTTTCCCGGGTGGCGCCCCAGCGCCTGAGAAAATTTGATAGCGGCACCTCTGCGCTTTGCAAATTCATTAGGCAACGCGGCGGTGCTTTTAACCCAATGAATTTGCCAATGTGGCTCTTTTAAACCACAATTTGGGGGTTTACTTTTGGCTAACCTTAACCAAACTTCTTGACACAGTCAAGGCAATTAAATAATATAATTAAAACCTCATTAATTATATTCCAAGCATATATTAATTAACCTTCCCAGTTAATCAATCAGTTTAAGACACCTAGTCTTTACTTGACACAGTCAAGTCCATTTCAGCCCTATGATTAAATCCCCATCAATCATATTCCAGGGTATCAATTAACCTCCATGGTTAATTAGACAGTTTGAGACACCTAGTCTCATAATCTGAATTGTTCAGATTATTCATTACAGCCCTCAATTAATACAGCCTAATTGATTCCTGGGTATCAATTAACCTCCATGGTTAATTAGACGGTTTGAGACACCTAGTCTCATAATCTGAATTATTCAGATTATTCATTACAGCCCTCAATCAGTACAGCCTAATTGATTCCTGGGTATCATTGCTACGCTGGAAAGTCTCTCCAAGGCCAATCCTATTGTTTTGAATTTCAACCTATGAAATTCATCACAATTCAACCTCTTTGTGAAACCACAGCCCAATGTGACTGTAGTACAGTCACAGGGGCCAGGTCTGCCTCTGGCATTAACATCACATCCTCTGTCACAGCCAATTGAATCTTTGTGAGTCAGCTGACTAGGATCACAGTAGATATTAGAGATTCACGGCCAGACAGAGGACAACAGGCATACACCTAGAAGGGTATATATAACACTGCTCACAGACACTACACAAGATCTTTTTTACACCCTAAATTACACTTCTTGTAAGCCTCAGGCCAGAGGAGCCCCAATAAACTACATAATTACACACATACCTTTGAACTTTAACAAAATAGATGGCACAGCTACCAATAGTACCCAATCCACACAGGCTAACATTACAGCTTACAGATGTGCAACTGAAGGTGAAACCCCAATTAAATTCACTCCATCTGTTTGAGAAACTGTCCCAGTTTTGCACTGGATGTCATCCTGGTGGGTTTCTTCCCTAAGATGGGAGCAAAGCTTGGTTAGTTTAGCTCTTCTCTCTTACAATAATTAACAGTTAGAATATTTATTACTATAAATTACATATGTGAGAGTCTTATTAATATGTGCTAATTAGTTGCATAATAATTGCAGGTTTCATGAGTTAATGAGAATAATAGTTTGGTTTATGCCAGGATCTGATTTAACCATTTATTTGTCATTTTTGTAGCTTAGATGCCCTCATTTTTATGTTAATTCCATCTTCAGGGCTGCATTGCTATGCACTCATATTTATTAATTGAATCTGCCAATCAGCCAATACCCAAAACACTAAAGGATGACATAATTCAATATGTAGCTTTTTAGATGAAGTGGGCCGCCTGTTTTTAAGATGCAGTGGTTCTTAAAACTGCAAGAATAAGCAAAAAAATCAGCCCAAAGCAAAATTTCTGTTCCAAAAAATGAAAGTATGGTGCTACAAAGTTTGTTTTTATCAATATGTTTTCAATCCTTTTCAGTTTCATTTTTGACTGAGTTAATTTTTTATTCTGAGTTTTTCACTTATACTCACAGCTTTGAAACCTGGTATACTTATTATTGGTTTTTAGCTAATCCATGTAACTGTTGTGTTAGAAGAGTTACAAAAGGAAAATATTTAGGAACTAGATGATGTATTTATTGGTTTATGGGAGATTATATAGTTTGATTGGATCCTTTTGAGAAACAAGGTATCTGCTGATCAATCATTTAGATGGATAGGGAGTGGCTTGATCCTACTAATGAGTTAAGGGCTAAATCAAGTTTGCCCCTGAGTCTTGGGTTATTTTTGGCTTGAGTTTCTAGGTTTGGAAAATTGAGCTTAATTCTGTGTTTATGATATGTGGGGCAGGATAGTTGATTCGAGGGCCAAGGAGCTATTTTTGTGAAGCTTTGCCAAAGGGGGTTAGCTTGCAGTTTTGATATAAAAATCAGCCCAAAAATATTAAAATTAGTCATTATCAGCTTAATAAAATTGCATTGGGTTGAAAACCATAACATAATCATTCCTTTTAATTTTTTAAAATTTGAATAAGAAAGCAATAGAACTATATTAATAAATTTCAGGTTCAGTTCCAGCTGCAGCTAGGATTTTCAAAGCTATTTTTTAAATAAATCCAACAAAAAATTAACTTCAAATATGATAAAAATAATACCATTTTGTAATTATGGTAAAGTTTAAAATAAAAAAAATAAAATTATATCTTTTGTTTCAGGGCCTTCCTTGCCAACATCAACACCCAGGTAGTTATAGGTGGCTGCAAAAGGGGGTGCAGCCTTCCCAAGAGGTCTCTTCCTTACAGCTGCCTAGCTGAACAGGACTCTGGTCATACATGAGATCCTTAATAGGGTTTACCTGAGTCCCAGGGATCTTTCAGAGTTTAAAACCCCTACAAAACCTGGCAAAAGACCCAGAAATAATAAATTGGTTGTAGCTAATAGGCTTAACCAAGCAGATGTAATAATTGCTACAGAAGGGCCTATTAAGCCAAAATAGATAAATGAATTGGGCCTAGCCCCTGAGCTTTTTCCTGAGGCTAGGCCTAATTTAGTTGAGCTCTACTAGGCTTAAATGCATCTTTCAATCTAGGATCTGATGAAAAATACTCTCCAAAGCTGAAGGAGGGAACCAGTTCCTAATAAAATCAATCCCCCAAATTCAGAAATGTGATTTCAGCCAAACCCTTCCAAGAGGGTTTGGAGCAAATCATTCTAGAGGATGCTATAATCATTTTCCCAGCTCCAAAAGCCCCAGAAAAGCTCAACAACAAAAATCCCAAAGAAGCTGGAGATCCATAATTTAAGCTTAAAAGCCCCCAATCTCCTGGTTTACAATTGTTGCCATTTTAATAAAGATTGCTACAAGCCTTTGGTTCAGCCAACTCTTTGCTATTTTTAGTAGCAAGTTTCTAGCTTAGATCACTTTTTCCAACCCAAGATCTTGAGGAGCCTACACTACTGACAGCTTCTAATACTTCAACTACCCAAGCTAGTGCCACTCATTTCTTACACACTGAGCTCCTCCTGCTTGACATATCACTTGACAGATATAAAGGTCCTCAGATCTGGGTTGTACACAACAGTCAACAGTTTGTCCCACACCCAGCATTCATAGACAGCAAACCCAAACCAGATTGACTTATTTCCAGATTTCCTTCTACTCCTCCTCTCAGGCCACAGGTGGAAAGCGCTGCCACCACTGACAGTTTTTGCCCTTTGTTATCTCTGGGATATCTAAGCCTATTCTACTTGACAATGATCTGCCCTGTTGGTTCCATGGCCCCACACATGGGGAAATGGATCCTCCTAGGCCATGCAATCTCCTACCTTATAAAGTTGGGACCAGTATTTTATCTGGCCTAGCCCTTTGCCTGCTCCTCTGTTGCTTTGCCATTCTCCAAGCATGTGAATGATAGGCAGTTCCTGACATTTTGGTTCAATTTTTATAGGTGTTATTTTTATATTCTTTAATATTAATTCTATTAACTTTTATGATATTTATTAGATGGCTACTTTAACCCATTCTTTTCCATCTTTGACTTAAAATCTAAATCAGAAAGTTTCTTTAGAGATCATTCAATGTTAATATAATACAGATTGGATTTGAATATCATTTCAAAATACTAAAGACAAAAGATTTAATTTTACGTAGCAAATAATAAAAGCAAAAAATCACACGAAAATAATTTAATAAAGATGTCGAATTTATGGGTATGTGGGTTTATGTATCAGCCAAAAGGCTGGTCTCTGAAAATTTGGTACTAAAAATCTAGAATAAAAATCCACTTGATAAAATGAATACAATTTTCTGCTATATTTTTATCCTTTTGACACGTTCTTTTTAAAGCTAAAAAATTGCCGCCTAATCAACACAACCTAGCACAATATGATTCACTTTATTTTTTATTGAACTGGTGGTAATTTTACAAAGAAATTGAAATTTAATAGCACTTTTTGCTAAATGATCCCTTTTATTGCATAGATAAGTTGCTTATAAATTTTTACACTCAAAAATATATTCTGAAACTCTGCAAAAATAAGCCCTTGACTGTAAAAAATTATTCTTAGGATCATTGAGCTTCCATAGTCCAAGCTTCTGGTGATAGCCCAATTAAAATATTATTCGATAACCAATAAAAAAATCCTGGTATTGTTGAACTATATTTTTGGTAAATAATATTGTAGCTAAGCCAAATAAACAATATGGATATTTTAAAGCATTTGATTTATCAAATATTTAAATTTTATTGCTGTATTAATTATTATTTTATTAATTGGAATTGGCCTAGACGTAACTGAAATATGAATTATCTTGGCTGGTGGTTAAACTTGATTTTGTTGAATATATCCGGAAACATAATATTCATAGCTAGATAGAATAGTTGGATTGAATTTTCCCTGCTTGAATGGGTGATTGTAGTGTAAGAGCACAGCCAGTACATGAAGCTAGTACCAGATATATAATATCACTTTAGATCAACGAGTGGATATAAATCCACTTAAGCCTTGTAGAGCTGGAGAACAATTATTTATGTAGGATCTGCCAATAATCCCCACCAACCCTACTTTAAAACTCTGAACCAAGCATTGGTTCATGATTTAAATGATATTCCTGCCCCTGAAAATCCCAGCCTTCCGCAAATCCCCAGCCCACATGTCTCATCATTGCCAAGGACACTAACTTGAGATCAGTTTCTGATCAATCAACTTACTTTTAGACAAGTAGTCCCAGCTCAGAAATCCCAGTGAAAATTATTCAACATCTCCTAGGATTCCCCTACTTCAACGCCAGATAACCAACTATTATTAAAATATATTGTAATTTATATAAATCCACGTATTTTTCTTTGTGAAGATAAGAGCTTAAATATATATATATATTCCTACTTCCACTGCAATCAACTATAGCTGTATTATTTATCCCAAACATACATACTCGCTTTATAAAATTTAAACGCAATTTTTAATTCCATCAAAAGAATTTAACTACAAATAACATTTTACTGAGCTTTATAAAAGTGCTATTGATATTTAGCATTGCAAATAATTAACATTAGATTTAAAGAACTATACTTCTGACTTTACACATATATGCCTCAGATTTTGTATTTTCTAAAGTATTTAAAGCATTTTAAAGAAAATCCAACCCATTTAAAGATATTTTCTATTTAAACCCAATAGCATAAATATGCATATAAGCCCAAAATACTACAGTAGTTTTCAAAGCTCTAGTGCTAAGCAAAAAACTCATCTGTAAGCAAAAACATCTGAGATTTAAATGAAATCAACCCGGATGCAAATACAATTAAATTTAATTAATTTATATTGATTATCAAATAATATGGGTTCCCTTCTATTTTGGTTTCTTCTGAGTTGTTTCATTTAAATCTTAGTTGTTTTTGCTTACAGATGAGTTCTTTGATTGCACCAGAGCTTTGAAAACTACTGTATAAATGTGATATATAACTAATTTTATAAAATAAAAGGACAATATAGCTTTAACTCACAATGTGGCATCTATTAGATACAGTCATTTTAATAAAATATACAGTATTTTTTACATCTGTGAGGATAAACAAAATTAAGTCATGCTAAAACAAAATCCACTCAACTGAAGATGAAATCAACTCAGCTCAGAACAAAATTAAATATAGATGAATTTATATTAAATTACAATAGACTTGGATCCCCTTTTATTTTGTTCTGAGCTGAGTTGATTTTGTTCTCAGTTAAATGAATTTTGCTTTAGGATGGCTTAATTTTGTTTATTCTCACAGCTGTGAAACCTATTGTATTAAAGTTTAATTAGTGATAGTTATATCTAATTTTAATAAGAGAAATCATATTTTTTCAATAATTAAAGCATCAAAAAAGGTTAAACTTTTAGCATGATGCAATATTTTGAGGTATTTTATAATATAATCTAATTTAGTTGATTCTCATTTTTAGCCTAACAATAATATATGTGTAAAAAATTAAATATCATATTTGTGTTTTTCCTTTTCTTTATTGAATAAGAAAATCCCCAACTTATCTCCATTATTGACTTCCTTAATTAATGTTTTCAATAATCAAAGTCTTTCTTTATGTCTTCCCTGTTGCAACATCTTTGATTACTCCCTCTTGGGGAATTAACGCCCCGAGTAAATCACCAAGCGGCTCACCAAGTGGTTCACTGCCCAGTCAATAACCTGGTGGCATCATTATCAGTTAACCATCTATGGCAGGAATCACTCCAATCCAGGTTCTAAATGGAACACAACTTGATTAAGCCTCATGACTCAAGAGGAACATTACTCAGATAAGCCCCATGATCTTCATGACGTACATGGACGACATGTGGCTTGTCATGATACTATATAATATTCTATATTCCTATCCAATAAAGTATCATTCTCTTCTTAATCTTCCCCTTTATTTTGTTTATTATAATTCCCAGAAGTATAAACCCAACATCCCCAACCTGGGATATATATCTCTAAGGTAAGTTTACATAAAAACCTTGACAGCAAAAATTGGTTATATTTGTCTTTGGCAGCATAAATCATCAAAATTCATAAAAACATTTAACTTTCAAAATTAATCATTTTTTTTTTTAGTTTTGAGGGGAAAAGATTCAACAATAAAATGATTTTTGCAGCTGATAAAATGTTGAGTTTAAGATTTCTTTTATTTTTACTTTTATTTTTATTGATTGCCATTTTTATAACTATTTACAATATTTTTGCAGGATTGCAAAGGTTTTCTGGGAGTCAAGCCCTGTGCTCACTGTTGGTGTCTCTATTGTGGACTCTTGTATGAGAACTCCTGCCCAACACATTTTTTGGCATGAAGTACCTTCCTGGTTTATTATAATATAAGGCTCAACTTTACCCTTTTTAAAGTTGTTTATTATTGATTCTTTTAACTCTTTCTGGCTAATTTGATCTAAATTTAAACACTTGGATTTATAGTATGAGCTAATCTATAATTTTAATTAGAATATAATATTTTCTCTACTTTTAGTGTTAGTCAAATCTAGCTAAATTTGTTAATACCCAGTAGTATTTTTTATATTCAGATATATATGAATATCTCAAAAAATAAGCAGATATTATTAAACTGCCATATTCTGTAATAAAATACTGTAGTTTTAATAGCTGTTAAGATAAACAAGCTAAAGTGCACTCAGAGAAAAAAATCTGTTCATTGGATAAAATTAAACATCAAGTGCATGATTTGGTACATATTAACAGAACTAAGTGTATTGATGGGTAATTAAATCAAACACACAATGGTTATATCAAGCACAAAATTCACCAAAGTCATACAGTAAGACTAGGATCTTGAGATGCAAGCAAATCAGCCCAGATCCTATTAATGCATTATTATTTTTATAATTTGATCAGATAACAAATAAGTTATGAACTTTAACACAAAGGTCACACACAAAAATAAAGACAGCAGAAAATCAAATCCACAGCACCCAAAGTCAAACTACCAATAACTAATTACAATCACCATCACAGTGCTGATATAACCAAATTAGTACATTCAATCTGTAACAAATATGCATATAGATATTCAGAGCATAATTTTTGGATTTAAAAGCTGTTTAATTTTCTTTAAAAAATATAAAGTTGACAAAGTAATCAAGGATAAGGCCAAATTAGCAAAATCTAGAAGCCCAAAGCACATAAATCAGATAGTGCAGAAGCAGAACCAAGCAATTTTGTATCCAAAATAGCCTGAAAATCTAAAATACAGGATATAAAATAGAAATAATTTTTATTTTATTTAAGTGGTATCAAAACAGATTTTTAGTAAGCTTGTTTAAGGTATTTCTTAGTGATTAAACCAAAGTATTATTGAAAAAGTAGTACTTGAAAAGAGGGAAAAAATAAAAGTGTTTTTATCTTTCAAAGTACAATTCTATTATATTTAATAATAAAGCTTAAAGTATTTAGAAATATTGTTGGTTTTTCTTATTCTATGTACAGTAGTTTTAAAAGCTATGGCAACAAGCAAAAATTCTTCAGATTTAAACAAAATGATTTCAGATTTAAACAAAATCCAAGTTGCGCAAGATTCAGGATTCAAATAATTTAAATATCTTTGGTTAATAAATGAACTGTCAACCCAAAAACAAAATTTCACTAACTCATCATAAAAAATTATATCAAACATCAAGTGGTGTAGTTCAAACCACAAAAGAAATGAACTGACACAACAAGTGAAATGAACGAATGCTATTCCAGAGTATATTATAATCCAATCAGGATTCATATGAGGCACTGACAGAAGGACTAAAGTGAAACAAAACTTGAGCAATCTAGAAGCAAGATTACACAAGCACAAAACAAAATGAACTCACACAAGATGTGTAGTATGAGCAGCCTAAAATAGAAAAATAACAATTTAACAGCCAATCAACAGCTATCCAATTTAGGACCAGAGGCATTTTATCCATTTTTATGGCTTCAGATTTGTATGAAAAAGTTTTGAGAACCTTCCAAATATGAACTTGAGATTACAATAAAAATAATTCATTAAATTTTAAAACTTCCACTTTTAGTAATTTTATCCTAGGTTTTTTTACAATGGTTTTTACAAGCAATATCTTCAACTGCGCCAGCAGCCAAGCCAGCTGCAATGGAGGCAAGGCTCAGAACGTGAAGGCACCCCTTTACACCCAAGCCTTTGAGGCAGGTAACAAGGAAGCTGACCTGTTACTGTCCCCCAACCCATATGGCTTTGACTTGTTTGAGAGTCACTTAGTGTCTAGCTCTGCCCTTGCTCCCACACCCACCCCTGCACAAGCTGCCTGTCAACCAACCAATCAGGATGGCAAACTCAATCCAGAACAACTTCCTGCCACCGCCCAACCTGCCCCCCCTCAGCCAATCAGGCCTCAGCTCCCGCCACCCAGCGCCCCAAACGCAGAATAATAACTGCCCAAATTCTTCAGGAAATTGTGGCACTAAACCTACAGGGTCTGTCATGGGACCAGATTGCCGCTCAGTTGCAATTTACCTGAGCCATCATAATGCAGGAGTTCAACAACCTAATGAATAAGGGAAATCTGATTGGGACGGCCAAGAAGCCAAAGAAGGCCACAGAGTCCCAGATGACTGAGGCCTACCCAATAATGCTTGACCTCCTCCAGCAGGACCCCAAGCTTCCCTTGACCAAGGTCCGGAAGCAACTTGCACACCATGGCATTTGGGTGTCTGAGTGCATGGTGCAGCTCTGGATGCACAGAAAGATGGCTTCTATACAGGTTCTTACCTATTTTGCCGGCAACCAATGGGATGGCGCTGAGAATTCCCCATATGACACTGCAATCAAATCAACCCTGGTCAGATGCTTGACAAGTCTAACAGATGACATTATGTTTGTCTGGTACTACAAGTTATCAATTGCATTTGACAATTTCAGTGAGCAAGGAAAAGCCGCCAAGAATGGAAGGAAGAAGGTCAAGAAGGGGACTTTCATTGGTGAATTTCTGGCTGTTTCAGCCAAGAGTTTTGTCTACTATTAGACAAGCCCTGATTTCATCAATGGGTACTCATACGGCCACATCCTTGGTGGATTGCTCAACTCCTGGGATGGCTCAAATTCCAAATACCAGGTTTTCTTGAGCCACCAGATGAAGGGAAGCTCCACCGCCCTTGAGGCTATCCAGGGACGCGGGCATCAGGCCTCAGTCTACCCTGCTGGCCATGCAGACGTCCATCTGGCTGATGTTGTGTTCTTTAATATTAAAGATACACTACAGGAGCGCTGCCCTCAGGCTTTCAACGACCTCTATCTTGGGGTCCTTGATAACAATTTTCTCTTTGGTCACCAAATGGTGGCTGACTTGTTTGCGCAAATGGTTTTCCATGTGAACATTGGCAACCAATCACACAAGGATAAGCGCCTCCCACCCCATGCCACAGCCACCTACCAGCCCATCCAGCCAATGACTGATAAGGAGTACAATGAGCGGTATATGGCAGCTATCACGCACAATTCTCCTGCCTTCACCCCCGCCATCAACACCCCCGCCCGCAAACCCAACCCATCCAATCCCAGACCCCCCCAGGCCAGCACCACCTCCATGTCTTCCTTTCTGCGCCATTCTGCCTACTAGGCATCACTCTTCCCTGCCTCAATAAACCCCTAGTCCCAGAAAATTTCTATTTATATTATCTTTATTTTGAATTTCAATTGTTTGTGTTCTCTTTGTTTATAGTTGGCTATATTCTTTATGTTCAGCTTATTTCTATAAAATCATATATTTACTATGCCATGTATCTAGATCCTGAACACAGTTATTTTTAGCACTCAAACATAGCCCCTTGTGAAAATATTAACAACAATTTGGTGATCAGCTAAATTTGAATTAGAAAATTATAGTGTTAACTGTTTTTAGATAAAGTTGTTACTGATCTGAATTCAAAACCTTAATGATAAACTTTAAGCCAATCAGGAGCTGAGTGATAAAGTGATTGTTATGACATAAAGGGTCATTCAATAATTATTTGATGCATGTGCGCTAATTAATATGATTGGCTGGATGTTTTGCCATTTTACGTCACAGTGGCAATGGCGTACAATAGCAAAACATCCAGCCAATCATATTAATTAGCGCACATGCATCAAATAATTATTGAATGACCCTTTATGTCACAACAATCACTTTATCACTCAGCTCCTGATTGGCTTAAAGTTTATCATTAAGGTTTTGAATTTGGATCAGTAACAACTTTATCTAAAAACAGTTAACACTATAATTTTCTAATTCAAATTTAGCTGATCACCAAATTGTTGTTAATATTTTCACAAGGGACTATGTGAGCGCCAAAAAATATGGTAATCAAGGAAACAATTCCAACACAAAGCAAACGACACATATTGAGATGAGCGTAAAACATATACACAATGGGTAAAAAGATGGGATAATGTAGTAAATGGGAAAATAAAAAGGAATAAACAAAGAGGCAACAGTATCAAAATAATACAGAATTTATTGAGGCAAAAGCTATAAAAAAATATGGAAAGGTTAGTAAAAAAATCAAATGAGAGAACTTGAAAAGCTTCTAAAGGACCTCAACTTGGCAATTGCCAAAATAAAGGACATTGACCGCAAGGTCAAAGCAAAGGTGAAGTCTGCCATCCTTACTGGGGACAAAATTGATAAGGTGTCTGAAAAGGCACTAATGTCAAAAATGCCTGACACCCCAGAAATAACAATTGAGTGCTTACTTAATATTCAAAAAATGGTGGTCAAGGGGCTCCAGTTCAAGGCTTACAATCTTTTTGCGCCGTCTGTCTGGGTTGATGACCCAGAGATGTATGCTCACCTCAAACCCACCAAGCGTGCCAGGGTGGAGGACACCAAATTGCCAGCACAATTGATTGCGCCAAGAATGGCCAAGCCGGCTAAAGCCACCGGCAAAGAAGAAACACAAGAAGGTAACCTAAAAAATAAAATTAATAAATTTTCTAAATACTTATCTTTTTCTTAGAAAACGTAGACAGTGAACTCTGCCGGATCCTGGTCCCTTTTGTCCCCCCACCTTCTATGCCAACTATGCTAATCATGTGGCAAAAAAAGCTTTTCCTGTCCCCCCTGACTTGCAGGAGCTTGAAGAAAGAATTCACGGGTCCTTTCCAATGACAAGGGATGTGCTAGCCAGGCTGACGCATTCTGAGGGGGCATCTGAGTGGGCAGTTACTGCCTACAAGGATGCCCACCTGGTCTGCCTGGACCCGGTTAACCTCGGTGGAGTTTACTGTGTAAACTCCATTGAGCTTGTTTGGGTTGTCCTGGCAATGCTCCCATTTAAAAATATACCGGAGATGGGTCAGGCCCATGCAGCTGCTTGCTTCTGCTTCCCGGTGGAGCATACCATCTCTTACCTGTTGGAGAACTTTGGGTGCGCGGTGTAAAAATTGGCTGGTGTGGACGCAACAGCCGTAAAAAAAACCAAGATCCTCCTGGCAGACTTTGGGCTGGCCTGGAGTGCCAAAGAGACAGGGGTCCCAGCAGCTATGGAGCTGACCTTTGCCAAAACTAAGCATAAGAAGAATATTAGCGTGGTCTATAATAAATTGTGTGAGTTTACAGAAGCCTTTGCTGGACAAAGGCTTCATCTGGTTATTTACCTGGGGTTCTTATTCTTCTTTGGGATGGGCGCGTCTGTTGAGGACCTGGACAGGGTCTTTCTGGGGATTGACAAGGCCTGTCTTGCACTCAACGGGAAGAAGGTCCCCCCTGGATACAACTCAGTTGATCATGTGATCCAGGATGCCCTGGTTCTGGCAGGCATCTTTGGGTTTGCAGCCCCGCCTGAAAAGCTGCTGCTTCACTCCCGCCTGACCCTACTTTCTTTCACCAGCAGGAGAGAGTATTTTAATACAGGTGTATCCACTGTCCACAGTGTGACGGTGAAGGTTGTGTGCCACCTCCATTGTGGGGTGGGTACATACCTCCAAACTCACTACAGGCGTTTATAATTAATTCTCTCTTCTAATAAACATCTTTATACTCTACAATATTTTTATTATAATTAATTTTTCAAATAATATTTTAGCAAACAAGATTTGCAAAATATATTGCAGAAATGGGTTTCATAAAAGTATAAAATTATACGTTAATAAAATAAATTCTAACTTGTACATTTTACGTTTAATTTTATTATAACTATTTTTACATTTATTTGACCAAAGTGATTTAAATATTTTTGCGTAATCCAATACCAAGCATTTGGGATTATCTCAGATGACATAATAAAATAATATACAATAAAATAAATTAATTATGTACATCCATTGATGGTCCTTCTGAATGTGATTGCGGGCTTGGAACCATCTAAATATAAAATGATAATTAATAAATATTGAATAGTAAATTAGAGAATATAAAAAAAGTTGGACATACTAAGCCTTTAATTGATTGGCTGTTTGGCTAGGCACACGGGGATGAACGAATCAGTGTGGCCATAGAATTTGGCCACGGTCTCAGCTGGGAGGGTATGGATCCCGGCCTGCAGCAAATCAAACAGGTCCTCGGTCCCTGTTGGGGTTCCTTGCTTGACAACTCGCTTGAGCCACCCAAAGACTTCCTCAATGGGATTTAGAAAGGGCAAATAGACAGGGAGGAAGAGAAGGCGCATATTTGCTGTGTCCAATTGCTGGGGGACCACTGCAATGCTGGTGTTGATTGATGGAAATTCTTCAAGAATATCTGACACCTTGTGGAGACCAACGTTGTCCAACACAATCACATTGGTGAAGCCCAGGCTTGTGCGCCTCAGGTGCTCCTGGACCAATTGGAGGAATGACAAGAAGGTACAGCTGTTGTGATAACCCAATATCATTTGATAAAGCTCAACCCCCTTTGGACCAAGGAGAGCCACCATTGAGTATGCTGTGGCACAGACTGCAGCACATCAAGCCATCCCATCATTGGAGCCTCTGGGAACATACCCATATCCATTGCACATTGACGAGGCAAATGCTGATTCATTGATATAATAGAATTTCACTTTCCCCTTGGCTTTGAGGGCAGTGTACAGCTCCGCGTAATTTTTCCAGACGTCAATGTTGTCTGGGCTGTTTCTGTTGTAGGGGGATACCCCAAGCTTTTTCCAAGAAAATTGCATTCCCTTCACCAGATGGTAGTAAAAGAAAATCAAGACCTTGATCCCAAAAGCAGACTTGACCATGGCCTCTATATTTGCCAGTTCAAGATGGCAGTCCTGGGTAATCCACTGGCAGATTGCCCATTTGTGCTCCTTGGTGAGCATGGTTGACACGCACAAGGATTTCTCCGCAGCAAGGACATAACCAGTATTAATGAATTTATGGAAGGTCTTGCTGGCGTATTTGGGATCCACTCCAACAATGGCAGCGGCCGCCTTGTAGTCACCCAATTCCTGCATTAGCATAAGCAGGATGATGCGTTTGATGTCAGGGATGTGCTTCTGGGCAGGATTTTTGGCAGTAGGGGTCAACTCATTGGGATTGGGCACAACACAGGGCATGGGCACCTTGGTGTAAAGTGCAGCTTTTTTTCTTTAGCACCAGCTGTTCCTCATTGGTTTGGTAGAACTGGGGCTCCTTGTTATCCTCCTGATTGCCATCACTGACGTAGGGCTCATAGCTAGTATCAAGTACAGGCTTCACCTTCTCCAGCATGGCTGATGGGACCAACTCTTGCCGGTACACAACGTCAAACACATACAAAGTAAGTTCTACCTCCTTGTTTTTAACTTTCTTTGTAGTGGTGACCTTGGTTGGCTTCTGGGTCAGCTTTGGGACCTGAGGGGTTATGCTCTGCACCCTTGCAGCTTGTGCTCCTTGAACCAGCTATGTTAGTGCAGCGTCACTATGGAACCCTCCTCTCCCGCCTCCCTCCTGAGTAGGCACTTGTGTTGTACTAAGTCTATTCTTTGACCTGCGGGGGCAACTGCAACCGCAGCGCACAACAGGTGCAATGGTAGTCTGTTGCTGAGTTTCTTTCATTTTAAAATTTCATAAAATATTAAATAAAACTTAATTAAGTTACTCCCTATTTTTAATTTTTGCTTTTATCTATTTATGGATATTCAATTAATATTTTTTCCCACCCAATATCCCAATTATAGATTTTTTATTTCTTAGTTAGTTGTTTTTGGTTTTACAATGCCCATTTTAGAATACTCAAAAAAATTCACCCATTTTCCTAGATTTTACTGCTAAATTCAAACACCCAACACAATATTTTTAAAATTTATGTTTCAGATCTTGTGTCTTATTTTAGATACCTTGTTATCATTCATGATTACAATCCATTGCACACGTTGTGTGAGTGATTTTGTTTACATAGTGAGTTGCTATTGTGTTTTGTTTTTGGATTGAGTTTTGACACACCACGCTTGGGTGTATTTTGTCACTGATTCACATAGTAAACATATGTACACCAAAAGCCAACTCACACCATTTTTTTGTGAATCAATGTATTTTGGATTATATTTTGAATGGTTTTGCTTTGTGTGTGAGCCTTTTGTTGCTGTGTTGACCCATTTTGCCCATTAACGCCAATAAACCCTGTTAACAGAGTGTATATTTTAACCTGAGAGTTGGATTTTGTTTAGATCTGAAATCATTTTTTTTTAAATCTGAAGAATTTTTCTTGTTGCCATAGCTTTTAAAACTACTGTAATTTAAATTTATGGATGCTTATGATTGACTATGTTTTCTAGGAATATTATTTTAATAGTTTAAGCTTAACAAGAATGCTTAAAAGCTGTTAGTGTTATTTTCAGGGATATTCAATTGTTCAATCTGGGTGTATATTGTGAAATATTCACATAATACACTTCATACCCCCTGCAAGGGAGATATTACTTCAGGCATGATGTCTCAGCATTGACAGTCAATCTGTCATTGGAGCAAGTATTATAATTTTTAAGTGTATCAGGACCAATTGGTATTTGTGGGATTTGTTGCTAAGAACAAGATTTGCAGAGATATGGAAGTCTTGGTGATAATTTTTAATGTTAACATTGAAATCCCTGATTAAGTAAACATTACTAGAAGTATCAGAAGCCACAATGAAGGTATGGCCAAATATTTTGGGCAGCAACTTCCATTTTTCATGATTAAGGATCCAGGCTTTGTCATCAATATTCAGGACAAATTTTGAAACAAAATCTGATTCTTCATATATGTCAAGACTTTCTCTGAGCTTTAGTAATAATGTTGTTTTGCTCTTCAGTCCCATCAGTTGATATTTGCTTTGATATAAGAAATTTCATGCCAGTTTTGATTTGGGCAGTTTTCTGTTTAAACCTGTATACCAGCTCAAATGGACTATAATCAGTTCTAAAATTAATCTTGGGGTAGACCACAACAAAAAATTGTTAAATGATCCATCTAGGTCTTACAGTCAAGAACAATGTAAGGTCTTGCCCAATAAGGCACAAGATTATAAATTAAGTCATGTAAGGTGTTGGGATTAAGATTTAGCAAGTAAAGAAATGTAGGTACTGTTTTTAAAAGTACCTTTAAGAGGCCTGCTAAAATCTTATAGTTTGACACAAAAGGTGTCATTGAATTTGCTAAACCTAAACAAGCTATATAGAATAATGTGTTAAACAAGGATTTATTAGTAACTAAAGGAATGTTGACGTTGGGATATTCCCTGTGGGAGTATCCTAACATAAAGGTAGAGAGGCTATCCCTCATGTAAAAGAATGATGACAACAAGCCAATTGCTTGTTGTTGGGATATCTCTATTATAATAATCCTAGCTATTAAAAACAACTAGAAATTCAAAACAGAAATCTAACAAGAATGTATCTCTTTTTGACTTTAAAGATTAATTTTAAAAGCTATAACTAAAAATTATAAGTTTTGAAGTTAAAATTTTAAAGATTTGAAAGGAAACTTTAAAAGATTGAAGTAAAACCTGTATTTGTGATTTGGGGGAAACCACTTAAAATTTCAGCTTAGAAGCTTACTCTTCTAAGGCCTTTATTTATAGATAAAAAACATGAGCCCTGGGGAAGATCTTCAAGGGAAAACAAGGAGTTTTTAGACAGATAGAACTGATGGCCTATGGGAAACACATGATAGTTGGGGGAACAGTCTTGAAACCAGCAACCCAAATATCTGCAACTGCAGTGATGGGGTATGAAGTGGTTGTGTAAGCATCAGAAACAATAAAATAACCTATTTTACAATAGGATTTATAAGTAATATAAAAAGGAA
Organism: Entomophthora muscae; assembly: GCA_014839935.2. NCBI lineage: Eukaryota > Fungi > Entomophthoromycota > Entomophthoromycetes > Entomophthorales > Entomophthoraceae > Entomophthora > Entomophthora muscae. Next base: position 46,788 of record QTSX02003646.1, read on the forward strand.
ACCATGAGCACGCTGCTCAAAAAGCAAACCCAAAAACAAAAACAAAAACCAAGTTAAAGAATCCTCAGCTATAAAACATTAATAAACTCTAAATCAAACTTAAGTTTGAACTTAAAATTAATAGTTTAAAAGCCTGCTCTTTGGGGCAGGGCACATCAAACAATAAACTTCCCAAGGGTCTGGAGAAGTTTGCTATTTAGTTATTCACCAGGATCATTTTTTGTGAGTAGTATGATATTGTGACTACATGTTTAAATCCATTTAGACTTATTTGTCTTTATGTAATATCAGAGAAAGATTTCTTGACACCATCAGTTACAATGTTATCAGACACTCCAAAATTTAAAAAAAAATCATATTCAATGAGTTGAAAAACCATGATTACATTATGATATTTTTGGTCCGCACTACAGGCCACTTGGCCATGTAGTCTAATGAAGTGATTATAAACCTCTTGCTACTTTCCTCCCAGGTAGATAAGAGGCCAATGATATCAAAAACCTACTTCATAAATGGGATATCACCATAAATTAGAGCCATAAATTTGTATTGTGTAGAAATAGAAGCAAAATTTCACATACTTCATATTTATTTAGGATCTTCTTGATGTAAAGCAACATTTATAGCTATTGAACCTTCAAATTCACAAAGCTGTAAAATTTTCTTCTCTGGTTATGAAATAAGTCTTGGTTTTAGTGCAGAACAGCTTTTATCTGCTGAAATACAAGAACATAGAAAAATTTTAGTTATATCTTCAGGCAAGCATATGATAGTTCTATTAATTATTTCAAACTTTTCTGCTACAAAGATAACTGTGTTTCTGTTCTTAGGGGAAGTCCTAGAAAGAAACCTCTTTTTGATTTCCTATCATAAAAAAGGGCCAATCAGAATCTAAAGTGACTGAGCCCCCAGAACTTCTTACCATAAGATAAGATAAAAATCATTTGTCACAAGCTCTCTTTCAAAATTTAATGTGATCTTGATATTTAATAGATCAATGGTTTTTAAAAATTGCTTGATGACAGATCATATGTGCCTGAAGATCAAAGCAAATCAGATATTTTTGGTCTGTGAGTACTTTAATATAATAGGCACCCTCTGGATAACATATTCATTTTTTAAACTAATGACATAAGAAAAAATATCTTTTTCATTAATAAAACATGAAAAATCAGTATCTGATAGCTTCCTGGATTAATAGGCTAAAAAACCTTTTTCTTGAAATTAAAGACAAAAATCCCCCCTCTCATTGAATAGTCAGATGCAACATTCTCTAGCTGCTATGTAAAAGAGAGATTTGGGATCTGCAAAATTGGTGCCTCTAAAAAAATTTACTTCAGCTGATTGAACATCAGATTGTAATAAGGCATACATTCAAAGTGTATTTGAACATGAGGAATTTATGTAGAGGTGAATCTATAGCAGAAAATCCAGGAATGTACCAGTGTACATATGTTATAATAAGCAAAAGTTGCAAAGATAATTATTGTTCTGTGGTAAAGTTAAATGATTAATTTCATTCACATTCTTAGGATTTTTCTGAAGCCCATTATCCAAAAACAACATGACACTAAAGACATCTTTTTTGAAAGTTGCACTTGAACCTTTTAGCAAATAACTTGTTATTGTGCAGATACTGCAGAGTTTTTTCAAGATCCTTTAAGTATATTTTTATCCTTTCTGAACATCACAATATTGTAGTTTAAAGCCTGTTGCATAAAGTGTAAAATTATCAAATCCAACAATCTGTATGAAATTTTAAATGAAAGAACCTCAGCTGATTTAAAAATAAAATATTTTTAAAAAAACCATTTATTTGAAAGTTTCTGATTTAATTGAAATTTTATATTTAAAATCCTTAGTAAAAATAATTCTACTTGTGTCACACAAAACTCATCAAATAAATGAGGATACACAAATCATAAACATGGAGTTTTAATGTGCAGTTTGATATTTTCCTTGAATATATCAATTTGAAGGCAGACTGTGTCAGTATTTCTGGATATTGACTAATTAACTGAACCAACAAAATAACGCGGGCCAGCAGTTAATCATTCTAAGTGATAGATTCAACAAAATAATGTGGGCCGCAGGTTTGTGGAATCAATGATCAAATCATATCCTGGCACCAACAAATCCATACATTACAATTAATGAATGAAACATGCAATTACTGCTCATTAATTAGTTCCCTTAATCAAGCACCTCAATATGCACTTCACAATAATTACTATTCTAAACTTAAATTGTATCCTAGAATAAGAGGGCAGTCATAAGAACTGTCATCTGTATTATGTCTAGCAGAGTCCAACATGAACTGGGCCACCAGGCCAAACACTCTAAGATAAAAGGGCCTGAGCCTATTGTATTAGAGTAGCTCTGATTAGTGTAACAATCATCTTGTGAACTAGTAGCCAACTGTTGGCTAGCTAGCCCTGGATAGTGGCCCAGGCAGGCAGCTGAAAAGAGATTCAGCTGTGCGGCGTGTCTAGAACAAACACAGTAAGCCGAGGAAGTCGTCAAGCGAGCTTCCACAAAATCCACCCTGAAAAGGCTGGGCCTCCTGCCGTATTGACCTAATGCTACTTCAGTTTCTTCCTAGTGTTGTGAGCTAACTTGGATAAAATGCAGGCAGGCAGGCCGCCTTAAAGCCAGTCCATTAGAATAAAAGACTGATGATTCTGTATCAACTTGACAATTGATCCAAGTCCTATTTACTTAATATGATCCTCTCTTAGGCTTTATTAGTAGAGCAAAAATGATACTGTTGTCATAAAGTATAATTATCTATAGTAAAATATAGAGACAACCCATGAACTGTATCCAGAAGTAGGAAGAACTGTCTCAAACCCTTTGGGCTTTGGGCCCAGTCAGAATTGCTACTTCTGCAGAAAACAAAGTATTCCAGACCGCAGGTTATGCCAAAGTCACAGGTTCTCTGTACTTTCCTAATGTTAGAAGACTTAGGATATCATCTGATGGATGATAAAATACCATGGTCTGCAGATTTTTGATAGCCTGAAATATTTAAAAAAATCTGAAATTGAAGGATTGTCAAATACAAGAACTGAATTTAAAATTATAAATGAGTAAAATTTAAAATAAATTTCATTATTGATCATATCAAAAAAGATTCAACAGCTCTAGTGTGGATTCACATTTATTATTTTAGGAATAATATAATTTCTTGAAACCCCACCCACTTTATTTTAGGATCTCTAAAAACTAGATACATACTATTCACTGTATTAGACATACTTAACAATAAAAGTGACTTAATGTACATTTCCCTTGTTGAACTTATTTTTTTATTTAATTATGTTATCTCTTCATCAAAGAACAATCAAATCAATGAGCTGCTTCCTGGTATCAGTGAAACTGTTCAGGAGTATGCCAGGTCTGAAAGTGTAGTAGCCCCATAATGGTAGCTCCAAATTATCTGACCATGCTCAGAGTACTACCCAAAAGTATGATCTCTCTTATGTTACATCTAGTATGACCTTGTTTGATTATTGTGCACAGGTATCTGCTAACTAGAACTATTTTCTGGCACCAGAATATAACAGCAGCCAATCAAGTCAGACTGCTACTCAAGAAAGTAAAAATCCCAGGAATAACTATCAAATAGAATTATTCAGCTCTAAAAATGGAAATTTTCTTCCTGCAGCCAACCAACCTGCAAGATAGAAAATAAATATCAACAGCCCAAAATTGTGAAGAAATGGTTAAAAAACTAGAGATGCATATGCTCCTTAGGAAAATTGCAACCACAGTAGAAGTTAAAAGTCACTGTTGCTGCAACCCTACATGACCACTCTAACTGTGGTGTCTCATCCAAGAAGTTACCAACTAGTTTATTCATTGTGGCTGAGAGAGATAAAGCAAACTCTTTAATGATGGCTATTATAGAGTGTGATCCTAAAATGCCCATATCAAGTTATGCCTTCAACTATTGCTTCACAGGATTTTTATCAACAAAAGAGCAATCAACTTAAAGATGCATGATTAGATGGTTATCATACAAATTATGAATAATTAAGCTCTTAATGGTCCTAACTTGATAGATGCTGACCCATGAAATTCTTTTATTATTAATTTTTCTAAAGAAAGAGCATCAAAAACCCACAATGATGTTATTTTCTACCATTTGTGAAGACTTCTACAAGCATCTAAGTTTTTTAGGGATAAGTACATTTAATCTGATATATACAAACTTGGTATAGTCTTGTGTATATTCATTAGAGTTTTTTATACTGCTTTTCTGATTAATGTGATCTATTACACCACATCTACCAATGTTGCCAAATGATATGTATACCAGAAAGAGCTCAAGAATATTCAGAAATCATAATAAAGCCAGAAAACAATACACATGGCTGTATTAAGTGCTGAGATGGAGCAGTGTGAGTAGGATGCCAAAGAAATTGCAGCTGTTGTCATACCTGCTGAACATAATCACATAATAATGCTAAAATTCATCTTGTCAATGTGTGCTTATAAAACATTGAAACCACATTGAGACACCAGGCTCTTGTAGTATAGAAAAAAATTGTGAATAAGTGTTGAGCTGGGCTTTGAGAATTTTTCCTCTGTCTTTGTTCAGAGCTTTTTAGATCTTATTATCTTCTATACAAGCTAAAGGAATATAAAAGACCTTTATCTCTCCCTTTGCTTCTCTGTTTGATAATTCTAATCTTCATATATGGATGAAGGTGAATTTAAGCAGATAAAACAATATTCTATGGCTGTGTCAACCCAATCAACTGACCCAGCCTCTCTAGCCCCTCATGAGATACCACCAAAGACCTATCAACCCATACATCTAACATCACATCCTAGCCCCCTTTATTTTACTTAAATAAATTGCTTGTGTCAATGCAAAAACTAGTGATTCTCTTCCTACCTACAACATTTAGTATTTACCCCTTGACAATCAACTAAACAGCCCTTCACCTTAATGATTTAATAAAGTTGTTATTATATCAAGCAATTAATAACTAATTAAGCTACTTGATAAAAAATTTGGTTTTTATAAGTCAAATAATATCATACTATATTTATTATATTATATATGATATATTTAGACAACTAATATGTTTTATTGATATAAAGTGATAAATACAGTGGTTTTAAAAGCTATGTTGCCAAAAAACTTTAACTCAGATCCAAAAAACTCATCTGAAAGCAAAATGAACTTGATGCAAATGAGATTGAAAATCAATAAATTTATATTGATTTACACTAAATTTAGGCTCAAGCCTATTTTGTTTGCATTAAGTTCATTTTGATTTTTGGATTAGTTGTTTTTTGCACCTTGGTTGGTTTTTCTTGGTGCCATAGCTTTTAAAATCACTGTATTAATCATTGTATATTAAAAAATATTAGTTGCCTAAGTATATCATATTTTAATATGAGAAATATAGTATAATATTATTTGACTTATAAAAAAATTAATTTATTAAGCATATTAATTTATTATATGTCTGATAGAACATCAATTTTATTAAATTACTGAGAAGTGTAAGAGAGGGGGGCTAGACTAACAAAGTCTGGCTCCCATCCTGGTGGGACCAACCACCAGGATGCCATCCAGTGCAAGACTGGGATAGCCGCTCAAAGGTTCCTCCCAAAGGAGACCAGATGTGAAAGAGGAGGGAAGTATGCATCCAAAGCCATGACCATGGCTCCAGTAAGTAACCATAGAGAGCAATCCTGAGTGAAAGGGGCCTCTGTATTTGACTCAGGGATTTGGCGCAAGGGGGAAGGATTGACCAAGTCAGAAGAAGGAGTTTCAGTAGTCACAGATTCCAAAGGTGGCAACAACTCTTCAAGATGAGAAGACCACCAAGAGAACAACCCATAGGATCCCAGTTTGAAGGGAATCTGGGTGAGATGCTCAATTACATTTGTAAAATGACTAGGAATAAACTCAGAAGATTGAGAAATCAAGGAAAGTTTGCTCCAAAAGACTGTGTTTGAGGACCAGAACAAGAGGGAAATGGGCACCAGTATCCACACAGCCATCTTATACCAAGATGACAACATGATTCCAGCGGGTACCCTTCTTTTGCTAAGACTATTGGGCAGACAGACCAGTACTTGTAACAATTCCCAACAAAAAAATGACAGGCGGGCGGGCAGTTGGACAGGCAGGCCAGGGAAGGCAGTTGGCAGGAACAATTAAGTGCTCAGGTAACCATCTTGTACCAAGGTGACAACATGATTCCAGCGGGTACCCTTCTTTTGCTAAGACTATTGGGCAGACAGACCAGTACTTGTAACAATTCCCAACAAAAAAATGACAGGCGGGCGGGCAGTTGGACAGGCAGGCCAGGGAAGGCAGTTGGCAGGAACAATTAAGTGCTCAGGTAACCATCTTGTACCAAGGTGACAACATGATTCCAGCGGGTACCCTTCTTTTGCTAAGACTATTGGGCAGACAGACCAGTACTTGTAACAATTCCCAACAAAAAAATGACAGGCGGGCGGGCAGTTGGGCAGGCGGGCCAGGGAAGGCAGTTGGCAGGAACAATTAAGTGCTCAGGTAAACATCTTTTACCAAGGTGACAACATGATTCCAGCGGTTACCCTTCTTTTGCTAAGACTACTGGGCAGACAGACCAGTACTTGGAACAATTCCCAACAAAAAAAATGACAGGCAGGCAGACGGGCCAGGGAAGGCAGTTGGCAGGAACAATTAAGTGCTCAGGTAATTAACAGGGAATGGTCCAAGTTATTGTTCTTGGAAAAATTCCCAACAAAAAATGACAGGCAGACAGACAGGCAGGCAGGCAGGCCAGAGAAAGTGGGAGGTGGGGACAACAGCAGAAGTTGGGATAAATACCTTTATTGTTAAACAAACTTTAAAATACAAAAGATTTGCAAAGTCAGGAGTTTATTCAACAATTGGAATTGGTAAGCAAGGGACCTGAAGGCCTATGCTTCCATTTTATGCAAGGGGGGTGATAGGACAGGAGGGGTTATGAAAGGGGCTATGGGAGTGCAATCTAAAGGGGAGCCTATTAAAGAGTACTAGCCAATCTTATCTTGGTTTGAGACCCAGAAAATAGGGGCCGTGGGGCCAGATGTAAGACTCAGCCCCCTTTATTGGCTAGGAACCTTCCGAGGACTCAGGATGCACATTTCCCCTAATGCCTTCCTCTGACGTCTCCACCGGAGAGCTCCGGAACCCAATTGTTTTGGGCTGGGGGACTCCTGGGCCAGAGGAATTAGCTACCTGGGACACCTCTGGTCGCAGGTTTTGGTACCCAATTTCCCCAGGCCGCAGATTTGACCTTTCCAACTTGATGTGGCCCGCATTTTTTTGTTGGTTTGCTAATTGTTTCAGGACCAGGCAACACCAGGACAACAAGCAATCCATCCAAATTAATGTCTCTTCCGCAGTTGGAGGGGACTCCAAAGGGGAAATGAGAACTTCAGCTGGGAAGGCCAACACAAAGTGTTTGTCTACCATGTGAGCCAAGTCCTCCAGGTTTTGGAGGGGTTTTGTCTGCACGTGGACCACCTTTTTTGATGGTCTGGGAAATACATCCCGATCTAGGGCCAAAGGTGGGCCACAGAACTTTACAAGAAGGGCTGTTTAGTTGCTTGCCAAGGGGTGAATACAGAATGTTGTAGTCAAGAAGCAAATAACCAGTTTTCAAATTGACACAAGGAAATTAGCCAATTAAAATAAAAAAACTAGGATGTGATGTTAGATTTATGGGCTGATAGGTCTTTGGTGGTATCTCATGAGGGGTTAGAGAGGCTGGGTCAGTTGATTGGGTTGAGACAACCATAGAATATTGTTTTATCTGCACAAATTCATCTTTAATCACATATAAAGATTATAATTATAAAACAGAGAAGCAAAGGGTAGAGATAAAGGTCTTTTTTATTATAACTTTTAGCTTATATATAAGATAATAAGATCCCAAAAGTTCTTGAACAAAGACAGAAGGAAAAAGGTCTCAAACCCCAGCTCAATACTTATTCATAATTTGTTTGTATACTACAGGAGCCTGGTGTCTCAATTTGGTTTCAATGTTTTATAAGCACACATTGACAAGATAAATTTTAGCATTATTATGTGATTATTTTCAGCATTATGATCAACAGCTGCAATTTCTTTGGCATCCTACTCTCACTGCTTCATCTCAGCACTCAATACAGCCATGTGTATCATTTTCTGGCTTTATTATGATGCCAGAATATTCTTGAGCTCTGTCTGGTATACATATCATTTAGAAACATTGGTAGATGTGTTGTAATAGATCACATTCATCAGAAAAGCAGTATAAAAACTCCAATGAGTATACACAAGACTATACCAAGTTTGTATATATCAGATTAAATATACTTATCCCTAAAAAAACTTAGATGTTTGTAGAAGTCTTCACATATGGTAGAAAATAACATCATTGTGGGTTTTTGATGCTCTTTCTTTAGAACAAATTAATAATAGAAGAATTTCATGGCTTAGCATCTATCAAGTTAGGACCATTAAGAGCTTAATTATTCATAATTTGTATGATAACCATCTCATCATGCATCTAAAAGTTGATTGCTCTTTTGTTGATAAAAATCCTGTGAAGCAATAGTTGAAGGCATACCTTGATATGGGCATTTTAGGATCACACTTTATAATAGCCATCATTAAAGATTTTGCCTTATCTCTCTCAGCTGCCATGAAAAAACTAGTTGGTACCTTCTTGGATGAGGCACCACAGTTAGAGTGGTCATGTAGGGTTGCAGCAACAGTGACTTTTAACTTCCACTGTGGTTGCAATTTTCCTAAGGAGCATATGCATCTCTAGTTTTTCAACCATTTCTTCACAATTTTGGGCTGTTGATATTTATTTTCTATCTTGCAAGTTGGTTGGCTGCAGGAAGAAAATGTCCATTTTTAGAGCTGAATATTTCTATTTGATAGTTATTCCTGGGATTTTTACTTTCTTGAGTAGCAGTCTGACTTGATTAGCTGCTGTTAGATTATGGTTCCAGAAAATAGTTCTAGTTAGCAGATACCTGTGCATGATAATCAAACAAGGTCATACTAGATGTAACATAAGAGAGATCATTCTCCTGGGTAGTACTCTGAGCAGGTTCAGATGATTTGGAGCTACCATTGACAGGGATACTACACTTGTAGACCTGACATACTTCTGAATAGTTTTGCTGATACCAGGAAGAAGCTATTTGATTTGGTTGCTGTTTTTATTGAGAGATAAAATAATTCAATCAAAAAAATAAACTCAATGAGTGAAATTTACATTAATTCACTTTTATTTTTAAGTATATCTAACCCAGTTAATAGTATTTATCTGATTTCTAGCCATCCTAAAATGAAATCTGTCAATTTTCAAGAATGCATGTGATCCCCAAAACAATTGGTATGACTCCACACTTGATCTTTGGCTTTATTTTTGATATGATCAATAATTAGATTTATTTAAGATTCACTTCATCTATGATAAAATATCTAGTTTTTGGATTAGGCAATCCCATATTTTCAGGATTGTCAACTATTTAATGTTGTCTTTAAATCAATAGAATCAAAGAAAATATCAAATTGTACAATGAACACTCAAATTCATGATGCACCTTTCTCATTTTTTCTATGGGTTTATCTCACCTAGTTAAATTAGTTGCACCCTGGATTCTCAATTTTCAAATTTAAATATATTTTAAAATAAAAAGTACATGACCAATTTTGGAAACTATTTATATCTTTAACTCAGCTGAGACGCTTGAATTTACAGTTTAGATTCAGTTGTTAGATTTGATGATACTGTATTTTTCTCAACAGGCTTTAAATATACAGTACCATATTTTAAAGGGAAGCTACTGATCCATATTTAAAGTTTTAAGACTTTTATTTAGGACCATATTGACCAATGGGTATAGTCCTGAAACAGCTGACTAGTTAATCCTTGATAATATAATACAGCTCTGCTCTTTCACAACACTGGTTATCTGAAACTTAACCTACCTGCTGATCTGCAGGCTTGTTAACTCACACTGACTTAAATATATGACCTGCTAATCTTTCAAGTTAGCTGATCATTATACTTTTTTCCATATAATATAAATACTATCAGAAATAATTGAGAGGCCAGAATGATGCTCTTAGTCAAAAGGACTAAGATTTTTCAGCATATTATAAATACTTGGACCATAGTAGATTAACTACAGAAGAACTTTGATGATTAAACCAACATTAAATTATAAAGATGCAAATAAATTGATATCTATGATATACCTTGTAATCCCAGGGCTTGATATTGCAAGAATATTTTATTTCTCAAAGACTTCAATACAATAAAGATAGACAAGCTTTGCCAAATTTATTTAACAGAAACCTCCATTAAAAATCTAAAGATCACTCTATAATTATTGATAGTAGGCAATATGAATATTTAAGGTAGATTTCTTAATTTTCTTACATTCACTTATAAGACTTGGTATAAAGTTTGATATCATAGGCTATTGTATAAAAATATCATATACAAGATTCTATACAGAGCCAATAATAACCTCATTTCATCAGAAAAATTAACAGCCTCCAAGTAAAAACACTATCAAAAAGATTCAGGGCAGAAGATTATCTCTAAGGACAGCACTTAGCTATCACTGTCAGCTTTGTTTGAGTTCCAGAAGCCTGCATAAATTGAAACCCCTGCCTTTATTACCACCTCTAGGACTACTGAAAGTTATCCCAGCCAGGATCAACCCTTCACCCACTTTGAGAGGGACCATGGTTCTCTCAGATGGGGGAAGAGCTCTAACTCACACCAAAAAGTGGGCAGAGATCTGAAAGCTTTATTTTTATCTCTCCCATTCACATCCTTACCTCCTATACACTACTGGAGGAAAGCAAAACAATTCACCTCTATCACTTAATCCAATAGTAGTATCATGAAAAAAGGGGCCTGGTCACTTGATTATCTGATTTTTAGTCTTTAATCAAAAAGCTATCATGTGTCTCAACTTTATACCGTCCCCTTTTTCCTTGGTTTAAAATTTTACATGATTTGTGAGCCTCTTTTCCTCATCTTTATTTTTTTAAAAGCTTCAAAGCTGCAAATAATTTTCTGAGAATCTAAATCACTTGCTGCACCTAGAAAAGTTGTACACCTTGTGATGATATTGGTTGCTGTAAGATGCTTGCTCAATGGCAGGTAGGATCATGTCTAAAGTTGACACCGTTTTAATCAATAAGTTGGCTTTAAGCCCTTATCCTGATTTTTTAAAGGTAGCCACTAAAATTATCAAGATATAAGTCATAGAAAGCTTTAAAGCTTCATAATAGTTGTTGGGCAAAGGTAAGATCTATTTAAGAAAATATATTTAAGAAAAAAATAAGCTGCATCTACTATATCTGGCATAGAAGATAAGCTTGCTAATAAAGATATTGTTAAGAGAGGCAACAATTAACCAGAAATACAATCATACTAGCTTTGGCCATAATCCAGATTGGTCAGAAATTGATGCACATTGTCATGAATCCATCTAATTAAGGTGTTTAGATGGTGACTCTTGGAGCACCTGCTAACTTTTCTGGATCTAGATGATTGACTTTACATACAGTTCACTCTGGCTTTCAGCTGATACAGACTAGGTCAGATTGGATTTAGCCCTTATTTAGAGCTTTGCCCAGCCCATGCTACCACCTTTCATTTCTCATTGTTGATGTGCCACAATTGGCCCATTTATTGTCATTTTTTTGTGGGTTCACCTGCCATATTTTTTACTATATTTTGATGTTTATTCTCAATAAAATGGTTAGCCTCTTTTAGGTATTCTCTTTTATCCTTCCTTTTTAGAATGTAACTAAAAGGCTATATATTTTTTAGTTCTTGAAAAAATATCAAGTTCCTACCTCCTGGTTTCTTTTTTTAACAATCATAGCTGCTGCGTGTTTACAACCCTCTCATATTGCAGCTCATCCTGTCTCCTCTTAAGAAGAAAAGGCCAACACAACATATATAAAAGTATAACTTTTACTATACCAAATGGCAGTATAATAAGATATATGAGTTTAGAGGCTTCTATTAGACATGAATATGATTATATATATCTAGATATAAGGTTATATTGTATATAGAGAGGAGAACAGAAGAGGTAAAAATATACTTCAGAAGACAGTAGCAGGGCTCAGAATTCTCAGCAGTATCTTTTGTCCATGCAGGGAAATTACTTCAGCTTTTTATTGAGTGATATGCCCTCCTTCCTTGATCCAGAAATTTCTCTGTCTACTTTCAACCAACAACAATAACTTCATGATGTATTTTTGTGTAATAATAGGTACAGCTGAGATAGTAATTAATAATAAACACTTATGGGATCAATACCAGGCTGGCCAAGGTAGTCCAACAATGGTGTTTGATATGAAACAGGTTTTTGCCCATGATAGTAAAGGCTGGTTGATCTATGATAAATAATATGTAAACTTTGATCCATATTATGGCAGTCTGCATACTGCGTCAGCAAGTATATAGTTAAGAGTTCTATTGATTTTATATGCTATAAAGAATGGGGATCACCTCCCCTTTCTCAACCTTAGGTTCTCTGCAAGTTGAATTGGATGGGGATTCTGAAACTGAAATCTGTGAGAATATCTTACTAACATGATCATAGGCACCTAAGCCAATGTCTATATAGTAATATATAGCACTAGTCTCTAGAGTTGCTCCCAGGAAATGCCTGTCATTATCATTTCCTTAAAGATTAAAGCCAATGTTGTAGTTCTTTGTTGCCAGGATTTTTCTGGGAGTAGTGCCCATAATTCAGATCATTATTAATAAGGCCTTTAGAAGTCAAATTCAAGTATGCTTTGTAATACAAACCGATATGCTCTCTTCTGAATACCCAATTGCCTCACTCCATGTCATGTTTTTTTAAATAGGGGTTGATGAATATGTGCAAGCTTCTATAAATATCTGATTCCTTAATGAAGATATCCTTGTTCCTTCTATTGTCTTTTGTTTTGGTAACACTAAAGCTTTAACACCCCACCTATCTAACTAGGAGAGTTGCAATACATTGGATCTTCCTGGACCTTAAGGTAGCTGAGCCTATTCATCACTGAAGGCTAGCTGGTGAGTAGTATGGATCCCAAAAGTTTTTAAAAGGATTCCCAGCCATGCTATTTGGTATCTTCATATTTAACTGGCAGCACCATTTTCTGCAGATAAACTTTAAATGCTGGGAAATCTTTATATAGGGAGGTTAATAGCCCTGGTCTAAAATTTAGAGTTGAGCTGAAGACACTTGGTTAGTAATATTAAGCTATATTATCTTTTGGGATTAAATGTATGCATTATATTGCTTTAAGAAGCAAGTTTAACACTTGGTTGGATTGATGATAATTTGAGTCATCTTCAACTTTAAAGATGGAGGGGTTCAATAGGCTTAGGAGGTTGTCTAGTAAAGGAATACTGAATTATCCATGTCGTTTTTATTGGTTTGGACTGCTTAAGATGTAATTGAGGTTCATGTGAGGCATTTATAAAGTGTAAAGCTATCTTGCATGGATAGGAAGGGTTTAACAGATTATGACATCATCATCTATAAGGTGGGATATCTAAATGTACCTCAGATGGTGGGGATGGAGATCTGGGAAGGCAGTAATAGGGAATGGCTACAGTTGGGAGCAATCCTTGTCTATAAGGAGTGGGTCCACTCAGGCAGGGGAAACTTGTGTTCGGAATCAAATCTGTGTGCCATCTATTCCCATGGATCGGAAACTTGGCTACACATATGGGCATCTCCATCCTGGCAATGCACGGGAAGCTGTTTCAAATAGCGCGCCAATCCAGCTGCATAGACTATCCTTGGCATTTCTACCCGCTCACTCGAGCCCAAACCCTTCTATAATACGCAGCTGCATAAATAAGTACCGGCTACTCCCGAATCCAAAACAAACCTTACTTATTTATCTAGGCAATGGATCCAATATATAACTTGCTGCCATGGAGCATCCCGCAGTTCTTGGGAGGAAATTAAATCTTAAAAATCCAAATTTAAGAATTAAATTTTAAAATTAAATTCAAAATTTTAAACCAATCAGATTCAAGCCTGTTAAAAACATATTTTGCTTTATATTTTTTAAAAAAACGTCTTCCCGGGCGTGGGTAAATCTGTATGGTATTGATATGAAATTATTTTAATTTCCAAAGGCGAAATACAAATCACTCTAGTTTGATGGGTTTAGGAATAATAATGGGTATGATGCTGTTCCATTGTTTTGCAAACTTAGTTTTGCTAGCAACTGTAAGAAAATAAAGATGTTTGATCCTCTTGGGTGACTTGGTTTGATTTGGAAATTTATATGGATAAATGGCTGGTGGGGGAGCTTAGTTTCAAGCTTAGGGCGTGGATCGTTAAGTTGGATCGTCGCTTCCGCTGTTTCCTTGTTTTGAAAATCTTTTCAACCTGTGCACTGCAGATATTATGAGTCAAGAGTCTTGGTTGGATGGAGCACGGGGGAAATGATTGATTGGGTAGTAGCTTGGTGGATGCAGGCGTCGCTGGTGGCCAGGTTGAGGTTAGCTGCAGCGAATCCTTTGGAGAAGCTCCACCCAGCAATACCAGCCTGATTAAACTGGGGAGAGAATATGATCTGTATATGCAGATTGATCATCCCATTGTATAAGAGTTTATAAGCCTTGTTTGGCTCTAGAATGACGATCTTTATTTGCTACGCGGTGGTCTCTTGAGTGACTCCTTTAAGTTAACCGACATAAATAAATTGGGTGGATTAATTCTGGAGCCAGGAGAGATCCAGATCTCCCCTACCCTATCCGTAAGCCACTCGTGCTTAGACGATCCGATCCGTGCCCCTGAATCCGAATCCACCTTCTACATTGATCCGCTCCATTCTATCCATCGGGAAAATAAGTGTATTCCTGACCAAAGGAATATCATTTATTGCAAAGCCTATTCTCGAACTATCCATCCCATTGAGTCATTTCGTGTACAGTTTATACAGCAAAGCCCTCAGGGTTGAAGGGATTAGAATTAAGCCGTCATCGACATACTCGTATTTGCCCCAATTACCTTTTCTTTAAGTTCAGTATTATCCTCTACAAAAACAGTTCAATCATCCAAGCCCAGGAGGATCGAATATATTCGTAATTCAGATAATCACATAAGTCTATTCCAACATTCCAATACAAGCAAAGCAGCTGGAATTAAGTACTTATTTATTATAGAATAGCGACAATACAGAACATGGTACTTAGACTTGTGTAACTTCACTACATCCTTTAAATCCTAAACTAAAACAAAGCAATTTGAATTGACGGAGTGAGAGGTCACAAGGTCCAATTAACTGGCATCAGTTTAGAATAAAAGGCTATCCAAGGCAAAGAGCAACCAATCAACAGCCAGCATGCCTGAGCACGAGGCTAATCAAATAATGGACTGTCTCGAATATCAATCACGCAATAGCGATCGCCCTTCCAATTAAGGCAGCGTGACCCTAAGCTCGGGTTAAAACCTCAGGTTACCAACTACTTCTCCGATACCCTTCCCTAAAACTACACCCAATCGGATTCATGATATCAAAATCAATGTAATGTAAACCCTTGGCGCTGAATCCTTCCCCCTGAAATTAAGTCAGCCAATAAAGAAACCATGTTTAATATTAACAAAGCTTCTGAGTTTCTTCCCATCGATCCAGAAACCTGGCATTTGGTTTAGTCTTTCTTATAGTGACATCAAGATTAATAGCAGAAGAAAGGCTATCGCTGAGTGAGATCTGAAATGCCATCACATTCTAGAACTTACCATCAGATTCATGCCACTTCATTGATCTTCTTTGATTTACCTGAGCTTGTTTTAATCCACTATGACTTTGAATTCTATGTCACTTAAGATATTATTTAATATAGTAGTTTCCCATTTTCTATTTATTTAAAATAAATATACTTCAAACATCTATTTTTTAGCTTTTAATATAATTATACCTAATTTTCTCTTCCCTGTTGTATTATATCTCTCTTCTTGTCTCTACCCATGTTTTGCAGATTCCTATGAAAATACCAGCAAGGAAAAAGCAATTTTAAGCCATTGCTGTGTACTATGTGCATACTGCACAATATTCATCTGTCTCAGGTAATCACCTCACCCCAAAAGTAACCATAATGACTTCAAAGTGTTACCATCAAGCTTAAACTATTATCAATCAGAAGTCTAGAATCTATAACTAATCATAAGCAGCTTACATCTAACTTACTGCACTTATAAAAGAATCAATCATATCCATATATACTTCAAGTTTTAAGCCTTAACAGTAATAGGGATAGGCTTTGCAAAGTAAATCTATTCTCTTCTCTCCCCTTTTTTCAAGCCCCATCATTTTTATCACACCTTAGTCTAATCACTAAAAAAATTCCTGAACCTGGCTCTATTAACACACCTGTTTTACCACCAAGTTGTATCATCACTTTTGCAACACCTATGATTACTCCCTCTTGGTAAAATTTTTTCCCAATAAATATCCCAATCAATGAATAATTGATGGTACTCTTATCAGACACTCATGGTGTACAGGGATCAAAAATTCCAAATCCTAAGCGGAATACTACCTGGACAGGCCCCATAACTATCATGACATACATGGACAACATGGTTTCTCATGATACTGTGTGATACCCTTATCCTATATTCAATAAATTACCATTATCTTCTTAATTTCCCATTTATCTTGCTTTATATACTTCCAAGAAGTATATACTCAACAGTGATAGGACAGGTAGATTATTCATACCTACACAGCTTAAAAGAAATTTTCTCCCAAGAAAAGGACCTATTAGATGGTGCTCCTAATCAACTGAAGAAGATACAAAGAGGTATAGGACATTTTCATATGACATACTGCCTTCAAACATTTCCTTGCACCCATCATAAAGTACAATTTCCTCAGCACCCAAAGAGTCCTAAACCTGCTTCCAACTCAAGCTGTTCCCAAAGTGTGAAACATTGTATTCCAGCATTTTCATTTGGCCAATATTGGGATGTTTGCAGGGTTATATCAAAAAACACCAACTTATGGATTTAAAGCATTCAAAAAAAGCTTACCCAAGTTGGCTGCCCTCAAAGACTATGGGCAAGAAAGATTGCCCTGCAAGTAAACAGGGCTGCCTCCCAATTTGTGAGTGACTGGTTCAGGAGAAACCCTAACTAGAACAAGGACCAAGAAACATTTAAGTAAGCCTTCCCAGAAAAGTTTATCATCAAGGGCTCCAACATTATGACAATGACAGAACTCACAACCTTCAAGATGACTGAGACTATTGATAAATATTCTGCGGCTTACAAAGGAATCCACAATCAAGCCCCCAGCAGCATAGACCTTGATAGTCCCAGGGCACATCTGGATTTATACAACAGTCTTCCAACACACATCAGACGTCAATTTGATACAATCAGATGCAACAATCTTCAAGAGGTATTCTTGAAAGGAAAACAGGCTGCCCAGAAATCTGAAACCATGTATGTGACCAATAAACAGAAGAAGAGCCCCTTGGTCATAAATAACACTTGTCCTAATAAGCCGTCCAACCAAACTAATAACCCTAACCCTTGTAATGAAGGCTGTAACACCCATGCAAACCAGATGAGTACCAACACCACACCTAAAGATAAAAACAGTCAGAGGAGTGCTTAGATAAGTTAATCTCTCCCACATGAAAAGACTTTTACAGAGACCAGGATATGGATTCAATCCCCAAGGTTCAAGTACCCCCCAGCAATCCTATACTTTTTGCTGCCTGAACAGGAAATAAAATCCTCACTCATCCTTTCTGGTCTTGCAGATATCAAGTCATAGCACTATTTGACACTTTAGTGGAACAGTTTATCATTGAAAATAAATTTAACAACCTCATGAAGCTACCTACAAACAAAAGGAATGTGAAACAGTTAACCATGGCAGATAACAGAAGAAACAATAACACTATTGAATCTTAAAAAAAATGGCAGACAACAGAAGTGCCTCAGTCATTAAATAAGCTAACCCCTTCCAGGCTCAGATGTAGATTTCAAGCCACCCTTGGCAGATCCATCATTATAATACCTAAGTATTCCATAGAACTAGGTCTGGATTAAATGAGGAAGATAAAGCCTCACATTAGCTGGGGAATTAACATTCTCACTATACAATGAGGAAAGGTTTATCACCATGTCTATCCTAAACACTTTGATACACCAATGAGAGACCATATATTTTTCAAAATGACAGAGATAGAGAAAGAAATATATGCAGACAGAATTTATTAGGATGCCTGTACCCAAGAGATCACTCACTTTAAAAATACTGAAATATTGCAGGACAGGACCTCATACAGCAACAGTCTGTCCAAGAACTCCCTTCTGTCTGCCAGGAAAAACTGCCAGTGTTACCACCTGAAAGGGGTATCCAGCACAAAACTGACCCCATAAAAGTGTCCCTAAAGCACAAACTATCTATTATTTAACACCACAAGTTAATACACTTAAGAAGCACCTAAATAAAGCATTGGAAAAGGGACTCACAAGACCATCTAAATGTCCCTCTGGTGTGGCTGTCTTTTTTGTAGCTAAGAAAGATGAAGAGCTGCACCTTGTTTTCAGTTACCAAGGGCTCAACAAAGTTAAAACCAAGAGCATATACCCCCTGTCCCTGATTAATGACCTCTTTGATGCCTTAGGAGGATCAAGATTCTTCACCAAGGTTGATCTGACTGCAGGACACCATTGAATCTGAGTTGAGTTCAAGGACATCCTAAAAACTGTATTTGGAACCAAATATGGATTTTTTGAGTGTGGTTTCAAAACATTTGGCATGATTGATGGTCCCAGTAATTTTGTGATATAAATGAATGAAGTATTCAAAGAGAATAATATAAAATATGCCATAATTCATCTGGATGTCATAATCATCTACAGCCTTACTGAGAAACAACACTAGAAAGACATTCACATAGTAAGGACAACATTAAAAGACAACCAATTATTTGCCAAGCTGTCCAAGTGTGATTTATTCACTGAGTTACCCTTCCTGGGGCATATCATTGGAAAATACAGAATCAAACTGGACCCTGAAAAGGTAAGAGCCATAACTGAAATGCTAGCACCTCAGAACAAGAGCAAACTCTGCATCTTTCTGTAAATGATTATATATATCAGTAGATTCATCCCATACTTGGAAGTGTTGACCACCTCATTATCTGCAATCACTTAAAAGATGACCAAGTTTACCTTGAAAAGTTATTTCCCCCTTTGGCCTTAGATCTGAAGAATTTTCCTCATTGAACAAAGAACCCACCCCAAAAAAAACCTCACTAAACTGTTTCATTCTGTTAGAGACTTGACACACACTGTAGATGAGAGATTTTTACTATAAATTCAGAGCCTAAAGGTAAAAATGTGGGATTGTCAAATTCTTTTTCATGAACTCACCAGCTTAATGAAGTAATTTTCATCCCAGAACAACTCACTTTTTTATATAAAAGGATGAAAAATATTACAGAAAGTTGGTGAGTTTATGCAAAAGAATTTGACAATCCCACATTTTTCCTAACAGGTTCTAAATATGCAGTAGTGGCATACCCAGCTAATCTTCCTGCCTTTGCTGCCCCTCCCTGGGAGGAACCACTGATAAGTTTGGACTATTTACTAGCCTGGTGTCACCTGCTTTTAAAAACAATCAGGGATAACTAATCAAATAAGCCCACATTGACTTCTCCAAATTTATACTCAGTTGGAAAAAGTGGGATGTCAAATCCACCTAAGGGACCCAGCCAATCAGAAATCAAGGCAGAAACAGATAGGAAACCTTTCAGCCCATGCTTCCATTTTATGCAAAATGGGGGGTGATAGAACAGGAGGGGTTATGAAAGGGGCTATTGGAGTGCAATCTAAAGGGGAGCCTATTAAAGAGTACTAGCCAATCTTATCTTGGTTTGAGACCCAGAAAATAGGGGCCGCGGGGCCGGATGTAAGACTCAGCCCCTTTATTGGCTAGGAGCCTTCCGAGGACTCAGGGTGCGCATTTCTCCTAATGCCTTCCTCTGACGTCTTCACCAGAGAGCTCCGGAACCCAATTGTTTTGGGCCATGGGACTCCCGGGCCAAAGGAATTAGCTACCTGGGACACCTCTGGTTGCAGGTTTTGGTACCCAATTTCCCCGGGCTGCAGATTTGACCTTTCCAACTTCATGTGGCCCGCATTTTTTCATTGGTTTGCTAATTGTTACAGGACCAGGACAACAAGCAATCCAACCAAATTAATGTCTCTTCTGCAGTTGGAGGGGACTCCAAAGGGGAAATGAGAACTTCAGCTGGGAAGGCCAACACAAAGCGTTTGTCTACCGTGTGAGCCAAGTCCTCCAGGTTTTGGAGGGGTTTTGCCTGCACGCAGGCCACATTTTTTGATGGTCTGGGAAATACATCCCAATCTAGGGCCAAAGGTGGGCCACGTAACTTTACAATAATCATCTACAGCCTTACGGAGAAACAACACTGGAAAGGCATTCACATGGTAATGACAACATTAAAAGACAACTAATTATTTGCCAAGCTGTCCAAGTGAGATTTATTTACTGAGTTACTCTTCCTGGGGCATATCATTAGAAAATACAGAATCAAACTGGTCCCTGAAAAGGTAAGAGCCATAACTGAAATGCTAGCACCTCAGAACAATAGCAAACTCTGCATCTTTCTGTAAATGATTGCATATATCAGTAGATTCATCCCATACTTGGAAGTGTTGACCACCCCATTATCTGAAATCACTGAAAAGATGACCAAGTTTGCCTTGAAAAGTTATTCTCCCCTTTGGCCTTGGATCTGAAGAATTTTTCCTGTTGAACAAAGAAAACCCCTCAAAACCCCACTAAACTGCTCCATTCTGTTAGAGACTTGGCACACACTGTAGATGAGATATTTGTACTGTAAATTGAGAGCCTAAAGGTAAAAATGTGGGATTGTCAAATTCTTTTGCATGAACTCACCAGCTTAATGGAGTAATTTTTATCCCAGAACAACTCACTTTTTTATATAAAAGGATGAAAAATATTACAGCAAGTTGGTGAGTTTATGCAAAAGAATTTGACAATCCCACATTTTAACTAACAGGCTCTGAATATACAGTATTGGCATACCCAGCTGATCTTCCTGCCTTTGCTGCCCCTCCCTGGGAGGAACCACTGACAAGTTTGGACTATTTACTAGCCTGGTGTCACCTGCTTTTAAAAACAATCAGGGATAACTAATCAAATAAGGCCACATTGACTTCTCCAAAGTTATACTCAATTGGAAAAAATGGGATGTCAAATCCACCCAAGGGACCCAGCCAATCAGAAATCAAGGCAGAAATGGATAGGAAACCTTTCAGCCCCCTGGCCCTGTTTTGCAAAAATTCTTCACCAGCCAATCAGATGACATTAAAATGTCACCTGACCATTCAAACCCAAACCCCATCCTTTAAGTCAAGAAAGGGGACCTTGGGTCCCATGCTTGCTTATTTTCTTATTTGGAATAAACATCTGTTTGTTATAACTTGTTTTAATTTTTGGGACTTTTAAGAGTCCTCTAGTTGAACAGTTGGTAAGATGTTTCTCTTTATTACCTTTACATTGTTTCCATTGCTCCTGGCTGGTTTCTCTAAGTATTAGAGTTAATGTCAGTGTATAGTTATTTACTTATGCTTGCTTTTAAAAGCTGCATTTGAACTTAAATTTTAAGTTAAAAGCTAGTATAAAACTTACTTTAATCTTGATTTTATCTTGGTTTTGCTCTGTTTTAAACCCATTGTTGCTTTTACAGACAGTAAAGTCTCCTGTGGCCATCCCCAAGTTGATTTAGGCTTAGAAAAAACAGTTCAATTTTTTTCTCCTCCCATCTACCCTAGAAAATACAAGATTTACTGCCTGAGCCATGAAAATCTCCCTTTAGATTCTCAAATTTTTCAGAGATTCTGAAAATGTTGTTCCCTGTCCTCAAGTTTTTTTTATGTTTTTCCTGGCCCGGTGTTACTTTTTATATGGTCTACTTTTCCATATCTTTGGAAATGCCTCTCTTTTTCTACCCATCATGCAAGTGAGGACCCTTCTAGGCTTCTGTACCTGCTCAGTAATCTACCCGCCAGGACTAATGACCTAATCCCCACTGGAGAGATCTTGGTCAAAAGTCTTACCTGCAATGACATCAACTTGTACTCCCCAGATCTTGGTATAATCAATTCTCCAGTTGTGAAAACTGCTGTGTCTTCCTCTTTTTCACTGGAAGAGATGACACCTGCCTCTCAGGAGCCACATGTTGTCCTGGGGCACACACCTACATGTACTCCCTGGATGCTTACAAGCCTGGTATTTGTTGCAACTGAACCAATAATAGTTCATTATTTCATTGGGAAAGACAACAGTCCAATAGAAAGGACAAGAATAAGAATGAGATATTTTTATTGAGGGATATAATAATTAATATACCATATAGAGAAGCCACAAGTTCACAGGGGATGGCACAGTAGCAGGTTCAATATAAGGTTTGAGTTGTGGAATAACTTGCACAGGGATCAGTATGTCAAATTGGCAGCACTCCTAATTAGGAGATAGTGCCTGCAATTTGAAATTGCCATCATATTGATCCATGCTGTTAGTGTAAATTCACTGCCCCCTTTGGTTTTGGTTCACACCATTTTTCCTTGCCGCACCAGGAAAAGCCCAAAAATACCAGCCAAGCTGCTTAATTCTTTAGGGGATTTTGCGCACACTGTAGATGAGAGATTTGTACTAGCCTATCCTGAAGATCCTCTGGCTCTGGTTGCCCCCTGGGAAGAAACACTGATTAATTTGAATTAATTGTTGGCATGGTTATGGGGTTCCTGCCCACCAGTCCCCAAAGTGTGTCCTGGGTCATAGCCAGGGACTGGCTGTGAGAAGTTGTCATTCTCTAGTAAGGGATAATGTATCTCAGAAATATGTATAGGGGTTGAAATGGGCTTTTATCCACTCTCAGAAGAAAGATCTCCTTAGAAACCTTCTGGTATATGGCCCAGGGGGGGTCAGGGAAACAATATGGGTTGCCAATAATTGGAGTCCTCCAACTATATCTTGGGCTCCTGCTCCTGAGTCTTGGACTCCTTCACTTTAATCCTGGGATCCTTCACTTTGCTCTAGCTCCAGTTCCTTATCTCCAGCTCCAGCTCTTATATCTTGGGCTCCTGTACCTTTATCTTAGTCTCTAACTCTCTGTATATCTTTAGTGGCCTTGGTATTCCACTTTTATCAGTCTAATCAAGCTTCTGCTGATGATCAAAAGGCTTTCAAAAACCTCTTGGCAGAAACTCAAAAGGCCTCAGAAAGACCCCGTCAAAGACCCAGAAAGACCCAGTGACTTTCCAGCCAGCCACCTTCTTATAGTGTCCTTTTCCCAACAGTTCTGCCTTCAAAATGGCTTTCTTCAGAAGCTTAAATCATTGCCGCTCACTTTTTCCTATAATAACTTAATCTTACATACTTACTTTATCAAAAGCTTAAAGTATTAATTCACTATTTCCTTGCTTATACTTAAAGCTTTTGTCTTCCAACCAATCATTTTCATCAGGAAACCTGCCAGAACTCAACCAATGAATGTAGAGCGCAAAACTAGACAATTTCTGAAGTTTCACTGCAATCCAAGTAGAAAATCAATTTCCACTGCTCAAACTGCTCAAAGCAACAACTCTCTGTGCACCAAATTTTTAAACAGTTCAATATTCCAGCACCAGTCTTCTCTGCATTCAACCTTAACCAATTTAAATAGTAGAATACTATTTAAATTGTTCTGTTTGGTCCTCTTCAACATTTTCCCCATATATTTACTAATATATTAAGGTCCAAGGAACACTTCCCACCAAAAAAACTTTGTATCCAGCTCTCATAGCAACATATCTTTACCTATCCTAGTAGCTTAATAAATAAACCTCTTATCCACAGTTATATCTACATTACTTCTTGATTTTACCATTAAACCAAGGCAAAACATTCCACCTTTTCCCACCTTGGCAAATCAATTAGGCAAAACCTTGGCTCATTTCTCCAGACCACCAGTCCTTCTGTTCCTTCTACTTCAATAGTCCTTCTCCATGATCTTTCAGATCTTTAACCAGTCCTTTCTTGTCCATCAGTTAGTCTTTCCTAGTCCATCAGCCAGCTTTTCCTAGTCTATCAGCTCATTCATCAGCTAGTCCTTCCTCTGAACCACCTAGGTTTCATCTGTATCATGAACTGTCTTGATTCTAATTCTCACAATGAACCATCTTGGTTCTAATCTTCACTATGATATTCCAGTCTCTCAAATAGTCTTCACTGTGATTATACAGTCTGTCTTACTAGTCTTCACTGTGGATCTGACACTATGAACTACTGTGGTTTCATTATCAGTCCCTGTTATCAATACCTCAGACTCAGGCAATAAGTCTACAAGGCTACTGGATTTTGGCTGGGCCCTCACAAGTGTCCTCTACTTAGGACATTCAACCATAGACAATCCTCATGTCTGTGAAGTTGTCTTTACTTACTCAGGTGGTTAAGTCTGAGCTTTCAGGCGCAAAGTAACCAACTTTACTTACCAGAGGCCTGATCATACCAAGTTCTGCAGCTGCTTCCCCGAGCAACCACCCTGGTAACACCCCTGAGCATATCCATGCCCCCCAATGTCAGCTTTAGGACCTCCTCAAAGCCCCCAAAGAAACACAGACAAGGACACCCTACCAGTCCGTAAGGTAAAGTGCTTGCTCACAGACCTCTTGTAATTGCACAAGGGCACATAGAGCTATCTTAGCTCCTCTCATCCCTGTCAGCCCACGTTACCTACCAGGGTTACATCATCAACCAGCCCTGGTAGCCTGCGTTACCCACCAGGGTGATCTACTCCCCACTTCTAGCAGCTATCATTACCTGCTGGGTGGAGACACCTAACTAGCCCACAGCAGCCAAAGTTCCCTTCTGGGCTATCATATTCCCCACTCCTAGCAGCCATCATTCTCTGCTGGGTGGAGACACTTAACTAGCCCACAGCAGCCAAAGTTCCCTGCTGGGCTATCACATTCCTCACCCCTAGCAGCCATCATTCCCTGCTGGGTGAGAACAACTAACCAGCCCCTAGCAGCCAAAGTTCCCTGATGGGCTGGTTCATCATTTGCTTCTAGTAGTCTTTTGTTACCTACTAGGCAGGCCTTACCTCCCCCTATTAGCCAATGTTCCCTACTAGGCCTCTACCTGTCAAAAGCCACTAGACTTTCTCTTGGCCAACATTAGCCCTGCCTGCAAAACCACCCAACATGTGGACCGTCACAATGATGTTACCCACTTTTGAAAACAATCAGAAACAACTAATCAAGTGATGCCATATCAATGCTCAGAAAGTCAAATGAATCTCAAATGCCTGTTTTTTACCTCTAGCCAATCATATGAAACTTCAGAAATTAGCATGAAACTTTCCAGTTCTCCTGGTTCTAATCAGCAAAAATTCTCTACCAGCCAACTGGATCCAAGTCATATAGTCATGTGATTTATCTCCCTGCAAAACACCTCTTTTAACATAGAAAGGAGAGTTTCAGTCCCCTGATTGTCAATCTCTAGTTACATGAAATTTGGAACTTTGTTGCTACACAACTTTATTTGTTTTATTTGGAGCTCTTTACTGGAGTTTCCCTTAATCTTTAACAAAGTGTTAGTCTTTTATTTATCAAATCTTACCTTATTCTGGTCCCATCTAAACTTGGCTGCCTTCTCAAAACCCCTAGGAGAATTGTTAGAACATAGTTGTTGTTTAAATCTACTTACACTTTTGAAAGTACTGTTCAAAACTAAAGCCCAAGTTAAAAATCAATATAAAACTTACTTTTACCTTGATAACTACTTATATTTGCCCAAGTTTGAACCTGCTTTTGCTTCTGGTAACATCCAAGCCATCTGAGACTGTCTTAAAGTCTTCTTTAAGATCCTTGCCTATTTCTGCTTGGTCTTTCTGGTGGTTACCCTACCTGCACTAAATTATATAATTTTAAGGCCCAAAATTTGCACCCATAGATTCCAAATTTCTTGGAGATTGTAATTATGATTCTCCCTGTTCTAAAATTTATGGTGTTTTTCTTGAACCCTTTTTGTTGCTTCTTTGGACTAATTCTCATGATATATGATCTTGTATTTCCTCTTTGGTTTGCCTTATGAGTGATAATCCCTATAGTCTCCTGCACCTCCCTAGCAGCCTTGTTGTCTCTGGGGAGGCTCTAGTCAAGAGCCTGACCTGTGATGACTTGGACTTGGATTCTACTGATCACACCTCACTTGCTCCCCTAATTGAGGAGGTACCTGTGTCTTCTCTCCTCAATCTGAGGAGTAATGAATTGGTGCCTCTCCAAGCGCCTATGATCCCAGTCCCCATTCCCACTTGTACGCCTTAATTGCTCACTGGCTTAGTGCTAATGAGATTGAATGTGTACTTTCCTCAATTGTCCCCTGTGTCCTCTCTTTGGTCCCCTCTCAGAGCAGCTGTCCCAGTACTCCACTAGGCTGCATCCTGGTGGTTGTTCTCACCAGGATGGGGGCCAAGCTTAGTTAGTTTAGACCCCCTCTCTCAAAGTTTACCTGGACGCCACTACAAGAAAAACACTTCTGGTAGTTGAAAGAAAAACTGGTCACATCATCCATACTCTAATAACCTAACCAGGCAATACTCTAAAAACTTTAAAAAGATGCTTTTGACTACACCATTGATGATGTGCTTAGAATACAGAAAACAGACAAGTAGTTGGACACTGTTGCATTCCTGAATAAATCAGCCAAAAAATAGTCTGTTTATGTTAAAGAAAATAATATGATTACCCAATTGCCCACTTGTTTTGTTGCATTTTCTATTATATGCCTGTAAACTCAGATAATTTCACCTAAAAAGCAATATTTGAATTGAGGATTAATTGTGCATAGAGCCCAGCCTTCACTTCCACGGCTAATAATAGACCTATAGCATTTTAGAGCCACTTCCCTCCATTTGAAAAGCTGTTTGAAACAGATTTTTTCACGCCCAGGTATTTTCCTATGCCACTTCTCCAGTGCCTTCATATGGCAAATCCTTTTTTGGCGCCTCTTTCCTTTGGCAATAATTCCCCTGTTCCCACTATATAACCTTATAACATGTCAAATAAAGAACCACTTTTTTCTTATTGTCTTTTTATTTTTCTGTCCTTATCTAAGCTGTCACTATACCAAAAAAAGTATAGTACTAAGAAAAATAAGTAGTGTACTAACTATTTGTAGAGATCAACATCCAGGCTTTATATTTTACAACATACACTGCTGCATATGATTCAAGGAAACTATCATATAGCAAACAAAGATGCCTCATATATGATAAAGAGTTAATAGCAATTTTTCATTGTATAATGAAATGGCACCACTAACAGGAAGATGCACAGATAGTGAAAATGTTAAACAACCACAAATAATTACTGCTTTTAAAAACACAACTGCACCTCTCAAGAAGACAAGATGAATGAATGGACCTTATCCAAAAGTACCTCATAATTATTGAGTATAAACCAGGAAAGGAGATATATAATTTTAGAGCAAGATGGCAAGCTGCACTATTCAAAGCAAAACTATGTGGATATAAAAAACACAGAGTTAATTGTTTGAGCAAAAGTAAGCCAAATTGAGAGGAGGGCTTGAAAATTTTGGAACTGCAACCTGTGGAACATAAAACAGATTTTAAAATTGAAGCCAAGAAGATCATTTGTAGAGGAAAATTAGAATAGTAGTTTGAAGTTGAGGTAGCATAAAACACAGGCCAAGGAACAGAAAAGGAGTCCAAAGCCAACTGGACCATTGCCCTGGAAAAGCAGTCAAAGACAGGAGCCAAGAGGCCTAAGTACACAAGCATGAGGGTAATTTTCTTTTTATTTCCAAGGTGAGTAAGATATCTAGAAACAAGTTTATAGAGGGAAATGGGGAAAGTGTTAAGGGAGTTCAGGATGGGGGATTCTGTAGCATCTGATTGATTGACAAGAATATCTTCAGCAGTTGGTGGTCCTGCATTAAAATTTGAGTCAATGACGTCATAATTTGTCAAATTCTGGCCACCAGCAGGTTGAGCGCTGCCATCCCCATATAATGTTTAATGTGTAATTTTCTTGTCATAATTATTTGGGTGAAAATATGGCAAGTCCAGATTTTCCAGGGCTATTTGAGCAACCCCAGCTTAACCTCATTTTTTTGTCAATAACAGAATTTAAATTGCCTATTTCTCTTAAGGGTTTGGCAGTGGTTTTTTCTGGTTTCTGGTCTTACAGTGGCATTCTATTCCCTCCATTTGGTTTTCTACCGTAACACATAAAGCAGATAATCTATCAAGGGTTTACTGTAAACAAATACCCTGCACTAATGCAAAATACCCTGATTGGCCCATATTAATAATTAGTAATCTCAAAGAAGACTTCTTGCCTGATACTCCAATGGATGTTCAAAAAAAGACCTCAAGAACAAAATCTGTTTAAAAAAATTTACAGCACAGTATTTTTACAGCCTGTTGAGTAAACAAAAGTGGCTCTATTCAGAAATAATTGGTTTAGTCACATAAAAAATCCAACTTTTTTATAATAATAGGAGATAATTTCAAAAAATATTTGCACTGATTGAAAAAATTTCAGACACAAAAAATTATGTAGACTAAGAATAAATTAATTATGATTTAACAAAAAATATTTAGATCACCAGAAAAAATTGATATCAGTCACAAAATAAAGCCACCATATTTACTATGGTTTTTGAGAACAAAATAAACTCAGTCACTAAAGTGAAAAGCTTGATCCAAAAAAAATCCTCATAGCAACAGAAACAGACAATGAAAATATTGAATATCAAAGAAAAGCAATCAATCTATAATAATATTACTGGTACATCCTAATTAAGATATAAAAACTAGAGTAAAAGTGGAAATAAATTTTATGAGTGTTGTTGTAACTGTGCTGTTTTAGCAGAGTTACAAGGGGAAAAATATTTAGAAACTAGATAATATTCTTTATTGAGAGATAATATTATATAGTCATTGTGAATCATGGATAACAGGAACATAATAGTGTTAATCACACAGTGGGATGATGAAGGGGGTGGCCTGATCCTGGTAATGGGTCAAGTGCCAAAACAAGGTATCCAATGTAAGGGATTATAATTTGTTCATGTTATTGGATTTGGAAATTTTAGTAAACTTCCTAGTTTGGCTTCAAGTGACTGGATAATTGGATTGTGGGTCACAAACCTGTTTACTCGGAACCTTTCTGACGGGTTGAGCCTGCTGTTTTGACACCCCCTGACTGAAGGTCAGCCTCCTCTGGGGGTAGGTTGCCAGGGAGGTTGTCAGGAGCCCAGGCACCATATTGCATCAGCTGTTATTTGGTGGCAGGTAGCACAGTTGCACATTGTTTTTGTCTTTCTTTTCAGGGCCTTAGGCTTTTGTGAATGAGGACTTTATCTTGCTTGCGCTTCCCAAGCCCTTGCACAAGGTAAGTGTTGTTTTTGTTTACCTTTTTGATAATGGCAGGGCCCACTTTTTCTGGCTGTAATTTACTCTTGTCAATGTTCATTACCCAGACTTTGTTGCTAACCTCATGTATGTTTTGGATAGGGATAAAGGTATCCTATAGGCGTTTTTCTTCTTTTTCTAGTTGGTTGCTGTTGGCCTGTATGATTTGAGGGTCCAAGGGGCTGGAACTTCACTGGGAATTTCCAGCTTGGGTCATGATAGATCTTGGATAATATTGGGTTGTGTGCCATAAACTAGCTTGAAGGGGCTTTTCCCGGTGGATCTGTTCACACGGGTCCAGCATACAAGCAATGCAGTTGGTAGCTGCTTATACCAGTCCTCAGGTCTCCTGGCTGTGAGCTTAGCAAGGGCTTGTACTAAGCTACCATTTAGCTTGATTAACTCTGAATTGGCCTGAGGATGGTAAGGTGTTGTCACTGTACGCCAGACCCCATTCTTGGTGAGATATATGCTGGTATCTTCAGAGGTCACTTCTTTTCCTCCATTGGTTATCAGGAGTTCTGGATTTCTGAACTTGCTGATGATCTCTTTTCCTATGATGTTGCCACATTTGTTGCCAGTATGTTTATTTACTGCTTGTGCCACTGGCCATTGTGTGGTAAAGTCTATTATGGTGATGATGTACTTCTTTTCATTATGCTTCCCTGGCATAGGGACTACAATGTCTAGGTCCCACACCTTGAAGGGTAGTTGCGTGCAAATAGGTAGTACTGGCTTAGGTGGGGTTTTTCTTCTTGCAAATTTCTTGCATACTTTGCATTGTTCCAAGAATTCCTGAATGTCTTGGTACAGGGTTGGCTACTATGCTTTGTTTTTAAGAAATCTTCAGAGATTGTGGCTCTTGGTATGTCCTAGGTCTCTGTGGTAACGTAGGATGGTATCTACCCGCTGATGTATAGGAATGTAAGGTATGTTGGTTCCATCAGTCATTTTGCGGTGTAAGGTACTGTACATGTTGTCAAATAGATGGTTGTTCTTGATGACTGTCTTCTTTGTAATGTCAGTGGTGCCATGAGAGAAACCCTTGACCTTTGTTTGGAGTACCAGGAGAGGCCAGTCTGGGTTGAGCCCATTCTTGCCTCTTGTGGCTCTAATGTATAGGCGCAAAAGTGCATCTGCCATGGCAAGTTCTGTACCAGGTTTGTACTGTATGATCATGTTGAACCTTTCCAGGAGTTCCATTCATTGTGCTTGTTGGCAGGAGAGGCTTTCCTGGGTTTTAAAGTATATGAGAAATTTATGGTTGGTCAGGGCAGTAAATTCCTCTTGTTGCTCTAAGTAACAACGCCATTTGATCAAACAATGTACAATGGCCAGCAATTCTTTGTCATGTATAGGGTGTTGGCAATCACCGTTGGTGAGTTTTTGTGATTTGTAAGCTATGGGCAGGAAGTTGCCATTGTTGTTCTTGATGCGTAGTACTCCTCTAATGGATACATTGGATGCATATGTTTCCATTTGATACTCTTCATTGCATTTGGGGTATTGTAGGATAGGAGCAGTGGTGAGTTTTTCCTTAAGACATCTGAAACAAAGGTCACATTGGGGGGTCCATACATATTTGGATTTGGTGTCTGTTATGGTAGACAGAGGTGCAGTCAGGACGCCACAGCTGGGGATAAACCTTCACACATAGGCAACTATTCCCAGTAATGTGCAGAGTTCTGACTTGTCTTTGGGAGGTGGCATTTTACAGATAGCTTGAATTTTCTGGTTATTGGGGTTGATGCCATCCTTTGAGACTACATGTCCCAGGAAGGGGAGCTTTTTGCGGAAGAATTGGCATTTGGATGGTTTAGCTAGAAGTTTGTGTTGTGCCAGGGTGGCAAACACTGCTTCTAGGTCCTTGTGATGTTGTTATACCAAAGGGCTGTAGACAATGATATTGTCCAGGTATACTAGGACATATTTGCCAATATGAGAGCAAACACCTTGTTCATGAAGGTCACAAAGATTGAAGGCGTGTTTGTCATTCTGAAATTGTGCACCACACATTTGTACAATCCATACTTAGTGCAGAAGACTGTTTTGGGTATATCTTCCTCCTTGATGCAGATTTGATTATAATCCACGGTTAGGTCAATTTTGGAGAATACAGTGGCGTCACCCAGGGCATCAAAGAGGTTATCAATGAGTGGGAGTGGGTAGCAATTCTTGATGGTGACTTTGTTGAGGACTTGGTAATCTGTGACCAATTAAAGGGTACCGTCTTTCTTTGCCAAAAATTAATACAGCAACACCAAACAGCAACTGTGAGGGGCAGATGAGTCCTTTCTCAAGTGCCTCCTTGAGGTAGGCACATAGGGCGTTGTCTTTGTTGGGGGTGAGTTAGTAGATGGGTTGTTCCTTAGGTACTGCTCCTTTGAGTTGGATGGAGTGCTGTATATGCTTATCAGGCGGTAGTCCTGGTAGCGCCTCTTTGAAGGTTTCAGGATGGAAGACCACAATGTTGCAGTCCTGAGGAGTAGTGGTATCCTGGTGGTCCTTGAAGTGTATGATCTTGTACTAGCAGGAGTCCCAATCAATTGCCTTGAGGCTCTCTTTTTTGTCCAGGGTTTCAGTAATACATACAAAAACATGATCACACAAGAGTTTTTCCACTGAGTCAGGGTAGATCTGGTGATTGGCGCCTTCACGCTTGATGATTAATACTGAGGTTGCCCAGTCCACGTGGGGATTATTACTTTGTAGCTAGTCCAGTCCAAGTACAATATCAAACTTGAGGAAGCCAATGAAAGGTCCCTGGATGGTGGAGTGCAGGTTCTATAGCATGATGGAGAAAGAGGCCATTACCTTTTTCACAGCAATGTGATGTTCATTGGCTAAGACCACGTTTTTAATCTACAAAGAATTAGTGATCAGCTTGAACTTGTCTACAAAGCTGCTGTTGACTAGGGTTTGGTTGGCGCCTGAGTCTAGGAGTGCTGAGCCTGTGTAACTGCAAAAGAAAAAATGATAGGACATCAGTTTATTGGGATGTCTGCAATGATGTAAAGTACTAGGTTTTCTGAGGGTACTTGGATCATTGGCATTGATCCACATCCTTGGGTTGATACTCATTGTTGGGAAAGTTGGGAATTGTGCAGGGAGAGCTTGGCTTGCTTAATGCTCTCCCTGGGCTTTTCCCTTGTTGTGATTGTCTTGAGTGGCAGTGATATGGAAATGTGTACAATTTGACTGGCCATTGTTCCTATTTCTGTGCCCATTTGAACCTGCAGGCTTATGGTTTGTGTTGTTACTTTTTCCAGGAGGCAGGCAATTGGCACACCCAGTTGAGTGAGAATCTTTGGGTCTCTCTCTCTTCCCAGTCTGCGCTTTGTAGAGGA
This sequence comes from Entomophthora muscae, assembly GCA_014839935.2. NCBI lineage: Eukaryota > Fungi > Entomophthoromycota > Entomophthoromycetes > Entomophthorales > Entomophthoraceae > Entomophthora > Entomophthora muscae. The sequence continues at coordinate 79,681 of QTSX02003646.1, forward strand.
CATTAGATGTCTGCTCTGCCTTCTCTGCTTTGCAATATAGGCTTTGTATATTGGTTACTTGGTCCAGGCTGATGTGTCTCATCACATGTGAATTAAGGGCGTTGTAATACATGAGATTGTGGCTGGAGTGTTGAATGCCATATATGCAGGGGCACATAGGCAGAGTTCTTCATAAGAGCGTGTGAGTTCCTTTACAGTTCCTATCTGGGTCAGGTTCTTCACTTGGTAGATAATCATGAGGGCAGTGTCTTTCAGTACAAACCATGTCAAGAAATCTTGTTTGAAAGTGTCCTAGTCTTTCACGGTATGATATTTATGCCACTTATTGCAACAAGTGCCTTCATTGTGTGTGAGTTGGATGGATATCTCTGAAATCCAGAAGTGTTGTGGGCATTCCATCTGCACCAGTTTGCTTTGGGCAGATTGAATCCAAGCTGCAGCATTGTTGTTATTGGCCCCAGAAAATGGTTCCAAGGCAACACTTTGAAGTTGTTGGGCCACATAGGTGAGCATGGTTTCTTCCTTGGTTGTGGCTTAGGATAGAATGATAGGTGCCTGGAAGAACCCTTGCGCTGACAGGGCGTTGAAGGCAGGCACTGGTACAAGAATGTTCTGGTATAGTACAAATCCTTCTGGTATTTTGGTACCCAGCGGGTATGACGTCCAGTCTAGCAGGAGGCCAGACATGATTCTTTCAAAGATTTGTTGACCGCAGCAAGTACAGGCAACAGGCAGAATTTTGGGGAATAAAGTAGGATGGAAAACCTAATTCTGCTACCAATGTTGTAACTGTGCTGTTTTAACAGAGTTACAAGGGGAAAATATTTAGAAACTAGATAATATTCTTTATTGGGAGATACATATTATATAGTCATTGTGAATCATGGATAACAGGAACATAATAGTGTTGATCACACAGTGGGATGGTGAAGGGGGTGGCCTGATCCTGGTAATGGGTCAAGCGCCAAAACAAGGTATCCAATGTAAGGGATCATCATTTGTTCATGTTATTGGATTTGGAAATTTGAGTCAACTTCCTAGTTTGGCTTCAAGTGTCTGGATAATTGAATTGCAAGTCACAAACCTGTTTACTTGAAACCTTGCTAGAAGGTCAAGCCAGCTGTTTTGAGTGTCTGTTTTTAGACAACAATTATCAAGTAAATCAAATAGATCAATATGAACAACTAAAATTGCACATTCACAGACAAAAAGAATAAATATTGAAATTTTAAAACCTTATTTAGAATCTATAGTAGGGACAAAAACTTAAAGGATAACTATACATGGACAAATAAAAATTACATCAAATAAAATATATAGTTAAACTGATTTATTTTGATTTAATTTTTATACCAAAATAAACACACCACAACAACAGAGTCAAGGAGCTAAAGAAGTACGCTGCTGTCAGGAATATTCCTGACAAACAGTTCAAAAATATTAATTTTTGTAGCCTTTCTGAAGGAAACAAATACTCTAAATATGTGCAGCAGCTTTGTGACTGTACAATAGTCACTTTTAGTATTTAGCCAAATAAATACTCTAATATATAAGGTTGTTCTGATTGTTTATTTAATATGGATAAGTTTGTCTGGAATGCTTTGGGAAAAGATTCCTATATGGAAGATGGTATCTATATTTAATAAAATAATATAATATGGTTTTTTAGTTAGGCTGTACTAACAGGAAAAATTAAGGTATTATTGGCTGAATCAATCTTGGGGACTAGGTGTCTTGCAAATGGTTTAATTAACTGTGAAGATTGATTAAAATACACCTGTGGATATAATTAATGAGGATTTAATTATATTATTTTAATTGCCTTGACTTTGTCAAGAAGTTTGTTTAAAATCAACCAAAAGTAAACCCCCAAATTGTGGTTTAAAAGCACCAGCTTGGAAATTTTATTAGGTTAAAAGCGCTGTTGCACTGCCTAATTGATTTGTAAAGGGCCACAGCGCCATCCAGCAAATGTTTCAGGCACTGGGGTGCCACCTGGGAAAGTTCCTGGGTGCTGTGGTGGCACCTGGTTGAAGTTTTAAAGCGTTTTAATGGGGCTTCAATGCAAAAAAACCAGCTAATGCAAAAAACAGCTAAATTAGACAAGGGTGTCTATGCATTTAGGATTGATCAGCGGGTTCCCAGTTGGAACAATGATAGCTTGGATCTGGAATACATAGATTTCACCAGGATTTTGTGCCAGGAGCTTAGAAAGTTCCATGCCAAATCAATGTATTAAAACAAAAGGTATCATGTGATTCCTTTGCATTGTAAGTACTTTCTCATAAGTTGAAAAAGGTGGAGATCTTTTAGGGAAAGATCTGGATTAGATGGCATTGATATTTCATAAATCATGTGATAGGAATCAAGGGTTGATTCCTGAACTGGAGGGGGTTTCAGCCAAATATTCCCCAAATGGTATATAAGCAAAAACAGCAACATTATAATAAAATATATTGTCAATTTTGACGCTTTCCCCTCGTTTACCTTTCAATTGCTATGTCTTCTTTATTATCATTTGAAAGAGCTAAGTTTGGAGTTCTCCAAGTAGAAACTGCTGCTACTAGAAAGGAGGCTCCCAAAGGCTCTCTCAAAGAGGCCTGTGAGAGTCAGGAGGTTAAAAAGACTTTGCCCAAGGAGTCATTAATGGAGGTCAAAATAGCTTTTGAAGAATTGTATACAGACTATTTAACCAAGGAAGTAACTCCTGCACAAAGGAATCAAATTTATGCTTGGGATTTTTGGAAATTGCTGGTAGGGTTCAATGAGATTCTGAAACAGGTGAATTATATGACAAACCAAGAGATCAAAGCTCTCAAGGCAAGGGAAGGAAAATGTGTTGAGATTATGGCCAGATGGCGTGATAAAAGTAAAGTGTTCTCATAGAAAATTGGCTCCTTGGAGGTAAAGCTTGCCAAAGATTTATCCCATGAAGGTTCAAGTAGCAAGAGTCAGCCAAGAAAGGACAATGGTAAGTTTGACTGGTTGGACCTGGATCCCTCACAATACCCTACAAACTGAGCACAAGGAATAGCCCTGAAGAATTACTTGGGTGGCAATCTCAAAAAGGGCTTTATCAGATGTTCCAACTATTCTTGTTCTTTGCCAATTTTCTTTGTGAAGAAATACAATGGCACATTGCAACTAGTGGTGGATTAAACTAAGCTCAACTCAATCACAATCAAGAATTGAAACAACCTTCCAAAAGCAGGGATCCTAATCAACAAGCTCACTGGAGCAAGGGTTTTCTCCAAACTAGACCTTTGGAACGCCTACAACCAGATCCACATCACAGAAGGAGATGGGTGGAAGACAGCAATTAGAGCCCCCTTTGGGCTATACAAGTATCTGGTAATTCCCTTTGGACTCAGTAATGCCCCTGCTGCCTTTCAGGGACTTATGAACAAGGTTTTCTTCCCCTTACTTGATATCAGTGTTGTGGTGTATCTTGACAACATCCTAATTTACTCTTTGGACAAGACAAGCCATGCAGCTCACCTAAAGAAGGTCCCAGACACCCTCAACAAGGCCAACTTGTTCCAAAAACTCTCTAAGTGTGAATTATTTGCCACTGAGGTCAAGTTCCTGGGTTATTTCATCAAGCCTGGGGGCTTCACAATTGTCCCCTCAAAGGTGGAGGCCATTTTGAACTGGCTGGTGCCAACATCTTGTATCAAGATTTGCAGATTCCTAGGCCTTGCCAACTTCTGTAGGAAGTTCATCAAAATTTCTCTGCTACTGCTCTTCCCCTGAATGTCCTTACCTCTAGTAAGGTTCTCTTTGTTTGGTGTGCTTTTGCCCAGAAATTCTTTGACAGCTTGGAACTTGCTTTCACCTCTGCCCCAGTACTTCTCTGCCCCGGCCCTAAGGGTCAATTTTTTTTGGAAACAGACACATTGGACTACATGTTGGGGACAGTATTGCTCCAGCAAGGGGAGGATGATGAAATAGACCCTGTGGATTTCTACTTGTATAAGCTATTAGACCTCAAGCAAAACTATCATGTGTATGAGAAGGAGCTCTAGTCATTGTGAGCTCACTCAAGCATTGGAGAAGATACCTGGAAGGAAGCAAGTATCTCACAATCATCTAGACCAACCATAAGAACCTTTTGTACTTTACGGTAAAACAAAAAAATGTTCCTTGCCTTGCCCAATGGGCAATTAACCTCCTGGCTTACAGCTTCATGATTGAGTACACTCCAAGTAAAACAAACATGGTCCCAGATGTAATAAGCTGATGTGAGGATTTAAAGAACATCACTACACTTGATCAGGACCACATTAACTGGGAGGTGCTATCCTCTTCTCAGTTCTTATCTGATATTATTCAGATTTCAGCTTTTACCTCTCTTGACCAATAAATTATGGAAGCATAGATGAGCTCTGAATTCCAGTTAGAGCTAAAAAAGATGTTGCAACTTTTCTGAAGACTGAGATTTTCAACAACCAGGGTCTGTTGTACATGAAAGGTGCCTTGGTGGTTCCAAAAGGGGAATTCTGAGCTAAGGCAGTTCTACACATGCATGAGAGACCAATGGATGAACATGGGGGATTGCTCAAGACACTTAAACAATTAGGTTGGCATTGCTGATGACCAGGAATCAAGAGTTACATAAGAGTGTGTATTGCCAACTGTTTGGGCTGTGGGAGAAACAAGGCTTCCAACACTAAACCTCAAGAGGTACTTCAAACCTTACCAATATTAGTGCGCCCAGGGAGTTCCATTTCCATGGAATTTATTTTTTGATCTACCAGCCATTGAAGGAAATACAGGAATAATGGTAGTGGTAGACCAACTCACCAAATACTTGTGTTTCATTCCCTTCTTGTCATGCACAGCTAAGGATATGGCACAAATGTTCTCCTGCAAGGTTGTGTGTGATCATGGCCCCCCTAAGAATATTACCTTGGACTGCAGAGTTCAGTTCACCTCTTGCTTTTGGAAGGTTTGAAGGAACAGATGTGGGTTACTGTTAAACTTTTGACAGCTTTTAATCCTCAGACTGATGAATAAACAAAGCAGGTAAACCAGGTTCTGAAAGGATATATACAATAATAAGTAAACTCTTGTCAAGAAAACTGGAGCCAGTTTTACCATCTAGAACAATTATGTTACAACACCTCATAATATAGCTCTACTGGTAGATCTCCCTTCCTTGTCAACTATGGGGTTGGCCTTGAAGAATTCCTGCTGTTAGTATTGTCTTCCAACTTCCCTCAGGAAGACAAAATGTCCAGTCACATGAAGACCATCCACCAGGAACTGAAGGAGCACTTGAATAGGGCCAGAGATAAGTACAAGAAATAAGCAGAACAACACCAAAAACCAGAGATTGATTACCCTGTGGAGTCCTATGTCTTCTTGAATGCCAGAAACCTCAAGCTAAAGATCCCCAGTAAGAAACTAGGCCCAAAGAAGATTAGAACTCTCCAAGTTAAGAAAAAGTTGTCCAGTATAAGCTACTGCCTCTCACTTCTGCCAGGTTTCAGTGTTCACAATGTGTTTCATGTTGACTTATTATCCCTGTATACTGGTGACTTAGACTCCTTGAAAAATTTGGACCCTGATCCTCTAGTTGTGTCAAACACATTTAAATGGAAATTAGAGGACACACAGGATCACTAAGTAGTAAAAGGGATTGATCAATATCTTATCAAATGGGCCAACTATGGCAATGAATCCAACTCCTGGGAGCCTGAACACAATCAGGATAACTGCTGGAATCTCTTAACAGAATACTAGGCCAGGGGTGCCTCTTCCTTAAAGGGAAGTAGTGTCATAATCATCTTTTACAATGATTACAACACCAATTCTTGCACAAATGTTAGTGCCCTAGCTCCTGACTATTCATCCTTAATGTTCATCAATTTAGTCACCAGTAGTGGTTTAGGACCTAAAGGGGAAATTGAAGTTATTAATTTAATTGTTTAAGATCAATGATTTGCCCTTGATTTCAAGTTCAAAAGTAAAACTCAAGGCTTCCTGGTTGCTTTTGCAAAGCATTAACAGCAAAATAGAATCTTTAAACTATGAGGCAAGCAAGCAAAAATTATCCAAATTGACTGCCTTCAGCCAATCAAATGCTTTAGATCCTTTAGATGACATTAATAACGTCCAGACCAGCTTTTGAGCTCTGTTAAGTAGGTAGTATATGCTTAAAACATAAACCCAATACTGTGACTACCCAAATCACCCATTTTTACTTTTAAGAATTCTCCTATCTTTCTGAAGCCAGTGGTGTAAGTTGAAACTGTTTTGGAAGTTTTAAAAATGTTTGAGAATACCTTGATAATATTGAAAAATCCTATCATTCCTTTTATATACCAGCTCCAACTCCCATTCATAATTCTCTCAATTTACTATTTAAGATCTTGAGTTTTTTATTACACTTACTCAATCAATAAAGAATTTAAACCTATTAAACATACTTTATTTTTTGTAAGACTTTGGAATATCCATGAAACCACCTAATCTGTACCCTTCTTGGGGAATTAGGTTCAAATGGATTATTATAATCTTGTTTTTTTCCTTAATACATTTGACTTCTCAAATGGAAACTTTTCTGGGATCTGGGACAAACACATAATACTGTGATAATGGAAAATGGGCCCCTGTAGTACCAGGCAGATGGTATACTGCCTCTTTGTTCTCTTCAAACCCACCCACTAAACAGGAAACTAAATACACAACCTCCAATACTGTGCCCACTAGTCTGTTCTGTCTGTTTGCTTTTGTGTTCTTGCTTGCATACCTAGGTGCTTTTTGTAAGGTCTTGCCCATAGTGGTGCAAGGTTATAAACTAAAGTGCGCAAAACATTAGGGCTAAGATTCAGAAGGTATAAAAAGGTAGGTACAGTCTGAAATATAATCTTATAAAATCCTGCTAAGAACTTATACTGGGTTACAAAAGGAGTGATAGAGTTTAAGAACCCTAAACAAAGAAGATAAAACAAGGTATTTAATAGTGAACAATTAGTAACTAAGGGAATGTTAATATTGGGATACTCTCCATCAGCAAACTGGTACATATAACTATTAAAAAATTTCTTAAGGTAAAATAATGGATACAACAAGCCTAAGGCTTGTTGTTTTACAACTTCCATTTATTTAACTAAAGATAAAAGAAGAAAAGAAGAACTTAGAATGGATTAATAAAAAATTGAATTTCTTAAAATTTAAGACAGAGAGTTAAAAATTGATAAAGGTTGAAGGTAAGAGATCACTTAGAATTTTAGCTTAAAGCCCACTCTTCACAAGCTCTTTATTTATAGGCAAGCCTTTTCCAGTTGAAAAACGATAGGCAAAGGAGGAAAAAGCCAAGGACAGGAGAAATTGGAGAAAGTTGAGCAAGAACCTGGAGGAGAAGAAAGGGAAACATAAACCCAGTAAAAGATGCAGATCAGCAATGTAAACCTGAGGAAAATCAGACAACAATGTAACATGAGTTTTTGAAAGGTAACTGGGAATTGGAAAATCTTCTAACTTAAAGTAGAGATTATAAAGCTATTTGGATAGCTCAGATAGGAGAAGACAACAACAACAACAGCAATTAAAACGCAAATCAGCGTAAAACAAGGTAAAATACTTTAAAATACTTAATTATTAACCTTTAACTTAAAATTTTAATATGAAAGATTAATTAAAGCAGAAAATAAGAAAATAAATTTAAAGAGCCTGCCCTTTGGGGCAGGAAATGACACTTATGTCTTCTTGGGCCAATTTGATCCCTTACTTGGAAGATACCAAATACTTGGGAAATTATTACACTTAGGCATGGTGTCATGAGTGACATTTCAATACTTGTATTGAAAACCCAAGAATTGAACCCCAGTTACCTGAAGGCGGATTGACCCCCCAGGACAGTCCAGGACCCGCTGATCCTTTAAGTCACAGGCTCAAATTGTTAAATTACTCCGCAACCTGCCGGCCTACTACTGAGGATTCCCTGAATGGTTGCCAGATTGCCGCCAAACTGGTGCCACTTAAGACCCTACCTACGCAGGAGATGTGGTCTGCCTAAAGGAGGTTGGGGAAGGACCTAATAATATCCCTGCCAACAAACCCCAGCTGCTGCCAGTCTCCAGTCCAGAAAAAGTATTGCAATTGG